>OZ026617.1:65558586-65643586 GCA_964020975.1 Hermodice carunculata
CTCCCTAGTAGTCATTACCCTATTTAGCACTCCGAACTCTTTACACTCGAAAAGCTAATCTGTCACTGTCTAACCTATATACGTATGGAAGTACTATTGTCAATATCGCACACGTCCCTGTACAGAATTTTGACATAGGCTGTATTAGGAGAAACAAATTAAAGGGTCTTCAGCGGGTAACTACTCAGAACAAATTGGAAGCTGGTACCTATTGAAACTGGTATTATATATATATATATATATATATATATATATATATATATATATATATATATATATATATATATATATATATGTGTGTGTGTATATATATATACATATACACATATATATGTATATATATACATATATATATACATATATATATATATATACATGTATATACAATAAGTTTGAAAATCATTTTTTTAATTTGGTAGACGTGTGTTTCTATAACTATACAGGAGATGTGTTGCAAGTTTTTCAGTCACTACAGGATACAAGAAACCTGAATTCTGGCAGTACCAAGCATGTAAATACAAGGAATGTAGCAAGTCGCCAAGAGCAGCAGCAGCAGCAGCAGAGAGAGTACTGGTACATCAATGACAGGTGAGCACAAATTAACCATGCGGGTGCTGTCAGGAAGCCATGCCTGCTTGGTCAGGGCTACAGTGATTTAGCTGTTTTACTGACATTGCTAATGAGGCTTGCCTAACTATCCCTGTTGTTCTCAAATGTTTAAGAAGTCCAAAAGTAATTGCTCGATCATTAATGAAAAAGTGTGAAGAAAAAAGTCACTAAACTCTGTCAGGGATATTCCATATCCCTGAGCCCAACACGCGTAATCGGCGACCTTGACAAGGTTCATCTGTTCAATTTCGTGGTTGTTGTTGGCAAAATCCTAAAATATTTAAACATGATTTTCCCTAAATCCTAAAGAGGAAGTGTTCAAGCTAGCAGGCTCTGTCCAGGAGTGTGACAGTGTGACAAAGTGTCTGTTTAGCAATTACCTGTTCTTCAATATATATCATATTGCTATCAAGTTTTATAGGTCGATGGAATAACTATGTTTTCAAGATAAACCACATTGACACGCCGTCACCCTATGGCATCTGTACTTTCGAGTTCATGAAATCCCAATTGTACCAGTTAAGGAAGTACAAATATAAAACTTGCTTCCTTCTTCTGTATAAAATTAATGCCATTCCTCTCCGTACGTCATTATGCAGCATTCATTATCCATTCTCGTTAATTGAATTGGTTATAAATCGCCCACGAGACTTCCGGTAAGAAACACATGTACGTCAGACTTAAAAACTTCAAGCAACCTTGGGTCATCTTTATTTAGTTCATTGCTTTTATTATAACACAAACAGAAATGACCTTGTCATAGGCAGATCATAGAGTCAAATAACCCGATTGCTACAGGACCCAAATCATAGAGAGCAATGTGTTAAGAACAAATGACGATCCGGCAAGAGGTATAAATTTGACCTGGTGAGGTCCTCCTTGTTCTTGCAGGCTTCTGTAATTCTGAGTGACAAAAACATACTTGTTTTTATGAAAGTGGACCTGTATCCTAGTCCAGTGAGAGTAGGGTACAAGAGAACCAGGCTTTTATTAGACTAAGCAATCCCGGTCTCTTATTTGAAAGATGCCATCATCACTCAATGCATCGTCGATGAACTGCCAATATTGGTGCTCAGCATGATGCAGCCCCTTAATGTGGACACCGGTTGATAAAATTGACATAATGTACCTTCCGTGCCTCTAGTTGTCTGTTGCATGTAAGGTTTACATGGCTGATTCAGAAATATCATGTTTTTATGCAAACCTTACTTGATCATGCCGCCTAGCTCTATATTCTATGCGTGCCGTCCAAATGGAAAATATAATCTTTCTTCACACATGGCCTTGTCGGACCATCCCAAAAGGACAAGACTGTGTGCGTGACTTTCCATATTTCTTTTATTGAAAAACAGACGAACGTTCTGCAACATTTACCTAAGTCCGTTGGTCAAGTTCCATACGCTACATGGCCTCTCCTGTCACAGCCTATTTCTAAAAGTAAAAGAAATACAGTTGTTTCAATTTCTACCAAAAAGCACGTTCAATATTCAAATCTTTTAACAAGGATACATCAGTCTTAAATAAAAATGCTGGTCTACAGGGGTAACTATCAGATCATTTTCTCAATTTTTTTCTATAGCTATAGTTTTTGTCGGATGTCTTTTAAGGCAGGCTAATTGTAGAATATATATATATATATATATATATATATATATATATATATATATATATATATATATATATATATATATATATATATATATATGGCGACTTTGATAAAATCATAATGCCTCTTGTCCTGTTGTGATGAAAAAGACTATGCATCTCTTTCCCCTTGCATTACTGTGATAAAATCACGACGCTTCTTGCCCACCACGCTTGTAGGGATAGGTTTGGCGAGGGAAAAGCTGCTGCTATTGCCAAATACGGTCCCATCGCTGGACAATGGAAGAATTCATAGAACTGACCAAATTACATCACTCATGAACTCAGGAGCAGTGATTCATTGTTTTTTTCCGTGTTTCCGTGAATGCTAGAATTTGAAACACTAGTAAAAGACCTGGCCCATCCTGACGCAAATTCCAATTTGTTGCATTCATGTTTGTTCTTGTTAAATGGAATCTTGTAATTTTTTATTGGAAATATCTCTTTTGCAACGGATTTTCATTGCCCAAATGGCAAGTTGGGATCGTCTGGCTGTACCGCGGCTGTACTCCCTGCAGTACTGGTGACGGTAGGGTTCTTGGCGTCTCCTCATGTGTGTAAAGCTGAATGATCTTTTCCTTTGCTGCTTCAGCTTTTCATATTAATTCTTATTCATCGTCTTCAGACCACATACATAAAAAACTCAATTCATACTCTCCAGAATCACTATGCTCTGTTGTATATGCCATAACTCTTGCAACCTGAAGCCACTCTGGCTTAGAACACATACACCATGGCGAGCGGGTTGCGTTTGGGACGTCAGTAACACTGTCCCACATCGGGCCATGGTCGGAGAAAATTCGCGCGCTTTCCTGTTGCAAATGTGACGCACTTTTGGAGCTAAAAAACACTATTCGAAAATACAATTTAACATTTTGGTTTTCGTATATCATTTCTAGCGACCGTAAACATCAACTTTCTAATTTGTGGTACCCATTCAATCAATAGCACCTTTAATGACTGTTACGCTCCTGCAGCTTGAAAGGTAATGCTGTATTGCTTTGTAATTATGTTACATTTCAAGGCAAAATATTCAAGTCACTACAAGTGCAACTTGAATACAATACCTGCGCTGTTTTACAATGCGTTCAAATGTTTACAAAAAATGACAGATTTAAACTGTAGAACTGCTGGATATACACGGTAGTTCAAATAATAGCTAGTACTTATAGACCGTATCAAGGTATCCAGACAAAATATCCAGACCTCTCCAACTTGATCAGTGCCTTTTCACAAGACAATTCTTCAAATGTTTTTCAATGTCCTTGGTCGATATAAATATATTCACACATACATGCATATATATTCATTTATTTGCACTTCATATATACATATGTATGTATGCATTTGTGTGTATGTGTGTGTGCTAAGTTAACAACAGCGCTGGACATCATTCCAGCGCTGTTTGGTGTCATAAGTTACTTTTTAAGGAGAAATATGACAGAGCATTTGAATTTTCAATCTCCCATTACTAATGATATATATATATATATATATATATATATATGTATGTATATGTTGCATGCACTGATCACCTTCTCTCAGGCTGCTTCTTAGTGTTCCCCTTCAAAGAAATGAGTCAAGTGCAGAGTGAAGCTTTGAATCCGGGTTCTCTCGGTCCAAGCGCTTGGAGCATAGTTCAATCAAGTAGGTGTGGCTGGATTGGAAACCTAGGGGTTCCTGTCCAGGCATTCTAGAACCTCAGCTAGTAAGAGGGCTCGGATCACAAGTACAAGCCATGCAGACTACTGAAGCTGGGATGAACTTCCTGAGCTCCTGGTTCCAAGAGCTCAGGTCGTAAGTGCAGGCAAGCTGATGAGAGAAGGAAGGCACCCAAGTCTTTGCCATCTGCCATCAGCCCCCATGGTGACCCAAGTGTTACCTACATTGTATGCAGCTGCAGTGCTGGCTTTGCCTACTGCACCTCTGGAGGCTCCACCCTGGAGTGAGCAGCTGGCAATTCTGCTGATTCCAGCTTTTGAGCAGGGTGCTCTGCCTCCCTCTCTGGAGAGGCAAGCAGAACTCATTTCTCCACAAGGAAGAGTGTTTGCAGTCGAAAACTTTGTCTTCTTCTACAGTTGTGCCTATTGCTGCTGAGTGCAAGCAGACTCTGACAGCAGAGCAGCTTGCTGTTTCTGCCTTCAGTCAGCTCTCTTTTGCCTCCTAGGCTCAAGTGTTACCCGAACTCCTTTGGGACCCCTCCTGCCTGCAGATTTCTCAGTCAGTGGCAGCTATGGCCCCTGAGCTGAGCCTTTGGGAGACCCAGCAGGTATCCTCTGGCTGGCAGACTTCTCGGTGGCCACTGTGTCCCCTTGTACTGGTCTGCCATAAGCCTTCCCCACATGGGCTGAGCAGAAGGAAGTGGTGCGTGAGGCCCAGCAGTTGCTCTAAGTGGCCAAGCTTGTTGGCAACTGTTGGGACTACAGATCAGCATTCAACACCCATGGACACCTTTCCAGTTCTGCCACAGGGCTCTGACCATTTCAAAGCACTCATTTAGAGCCTGGGGGGTGACAAAGGTGTTGTCCCACCAGAGGAGGAGAGGCAAGAGGCAATCACATTGTCCTTCCTGGGCTTGTTTCTTGAGGACTTGCATCCCAAGACCCCGATCCCTTTTTTGACTAGCTCACAGCTAAGACTGGCACCTCATGAGTTCCCTTAGAGCTGCCAATGTCTAGCTACCTGAATCAAGGGTGACTCCTCTCGAAGCCAGACACACAGGGGCAATGGTATTCTGTGCCAGAGCAGATCTTCCCTTCCCATCCACTGGCAGTGGATTTGGACTGGGAGGAGTTTGATGCTCAGCTGCCAAAGTCCATCACTATGTCTGCCAAGGCCTTCAAGTAGCTGAAAGAGGATGCCAGGTAATCCCTCCTAATGCCTTCATACTCTGATGTCTCATTGGCCATCTTGAGGTCTTGGCTGGAGGACCTCAAGGGCTCTGTGCATATCACTAAGGCTGTGTAGGATTGTCTAGACCAGTCATCACTTCTTATGACTTGGTTATCATGAGCAGTTGATAACAAGTGCAAACCACTTGCACGTTGGAGGCTAACCTTCTTTTGTTGTGGAGGGATGCCTTCCTCCAGGGTAATAAGTTGCCTGACCCGATATGTTGCAGAGCCAAAACAGGGCCATTCTTCCCGGGAACTTTGTTATGAGGAGAGATGGCGGAAGTTGTTTGTCTGGCACAGGACATTCAATCCCACACTGCCAATCAGACCAGCTACAAAGCATTGACTGACTTTGTTCAGTCACTTTCTACCTTGGCTGCCTGATCCCTGAAGCATGTTGCTTAGACAACTTTTGGCTCATACACCTTTAGTGACACCATGCCCTAGGCAGAGTGGGCAGTGATCTGACAAGGGGAATCACTTCAGTAAGGCCAAGAAGTCGGGCTGGCCTCAGGGCTACTGACTCTGGCATGCTGAACCATCAACCCTTCTGACGCTATGCAGTGCCCAGTTTGCAGCTGCCTCTACACCTTTTGCATTTAATGGGAGTCAATCACAGATGATTCATTCAGCCTATGTATACTGAGACACAGCCTTTTTGCTGCTTTTTGGCAAAGACAAGCCTTCATTGAGCTGCAAACCACTTGGCCCACAGTGGAGCCCAAAGTATTTGCATTCTGGTAGGCAGTCCAGAAGCTTCAGAACAAGTGCACTATACAGCCAGTGGAGAATTGCAATTCTCCCAGTTCTCTTCCCAGTCCCCTATTGGGACAGATGACAGTGCCCTGTGATAAACCTGTCGACACTGAACATCTTGGTAGTCCCATTTTTCAAGGTGGAGACCCTCTAGTTGGTGGCTGCAGCCCTGCGGCCCATGGAATGGACAATGTTCCTGGATCTCAAGGACACATTCTTCCTTGTGCCAATCATGGAGACTTCATGGAAGTTTCTGCCATTCACATTCTTTGGCAAAGTTTACAAGTTT
Organism: Hermodice carunculata; assembly: GCA_964020975.1. Classification (NCBI taxonomy): domain Eukaryota; kingdom Metazoa; phylum Annelida; class Polychaeta; order Eunicida; family Amphinomidae; genus Hermodice; species Hermodice carunculata. The sequence goes on from OZ026617.1 coordinate 65,564,779, forward strand.
AGAGTGCTTCCATGCTTCTGTTTGGCCTTGTCACTTGTTCCTTGTGCTTCTGTTTAGTTTTGCCACAACACCACTGGAGATCATGCAGACAGTTGGTGCTTACCTCTACCTATGCCTCAAAACCTGGATTTGTAGTGTCACATACACACACCATTCTGGAACTTTGCAATGATTTGGCCTGATTGTGAACCAAAGCAAGTGGCCCCTCGAAGGACAGGTGGAAGAGACTTCAGTCCCTGCTCACAGTCTTTCCTGGCTACCATCTCCCAATGCCAGTCCTCTCCAAGGACCATCTCCACTTTTGGTGGTGGATGGTTCAGGAAAACGTCATGTCAGGACAAGCACTGGTTTCCTAACCTGTTTACCATCTACACACACTCTTTGTGGTCTGGGTGGGGAGCTCACATGGAGAGCTGAATGACACCGGACGATCGGCTAGGGCACATCACATTTCACCGTATAAACTGGTTAGAACTGGAGGTGATTTACCTGGTGATCTTCCACTTCCAGGACCTGGTGGAGCACAAACATGTCTATATAATGAAAAACAACAGGACCTTGATTCCCTATCTCAACAGACAAGGCAGATTACACTGCTCCAAACATGATGTCCACATGCATTCAAAGCATGTCCTGGCACTTCAATTTGTCCTGGCTGACCAACTCTTGAGAAGAGGTCGGCCAGTAAGGACAGAGTGGTCGATCCACCCACACGTCATTCAGGCATTGTAGGCCAGATGGTTAACTCCACATGTGGACCTGTTTGCAGCACACGAGAATGAGAAACTATCTGTTTACATCTCACCAGTTGTGGACCCCCAGGCTCTAGCAGTGGATGCGTAAGTCATGGACTGGAGCAAACTTTGGGCATATGCCTTTACACCTCCACAGATCCTGAAGGTACTGGGCAAGGTTTGGTCACATGACTGCAATTTGGTCCTGGTTGCCCAATGGTGACCTAGGACAGATTGATTGATAAAACTCTTCGGATTAAGTGTTTAGCACCTGCAATGTTTACCAGCATGGCTGAAACATCTGGTGCAGCCATGGATGAGTGTGTTCCACAGAACCCTCAAGTGTTCAACCTCCATGCTTGGGGGGCATCGCATATCATATCTGTGACAGAGATTTCTCTAAAATTGGTTGCAGATAGAATTGCCAGGGGCAGGCTTTATTCCTCTTCTCTGACTGTTTACGAAGCTTGTTGGAAGGTGCTTTCAGACTGATATGCCAGTAACAGAATTCACCCTCCGTGTCCCTGTATCGCAGACATTACCATCTACCTGCTTCATCAGAGGGAAGTCCATGGCAAGAGCTCAAAAACAGTGTAGGGATTCCAATCAGCCATGTCCTCAACCGTCCCAAACATCCTTGACATTAGCATTGGGTGCAATCTTTATCTGTCAATGGTCATTGCATCCTTCTACACTGACAGGCTGGCAGGGAGGCAGTTCCAACCATGATGAGACCTTCCACTGGTCTTTGTCATGTTGAAGAAGTGACCATTGGAGTGCCTTGAGAACCCCTGATGGATGGATATCAAGTATTGGACATGGAAAATGTATTTTCTGTTGAAAATTGCTTTAGGTGCTTGAAGCAGCAAGATCCATGCTGTAGCTCATGACCCAATCCCATGGTCGCCTGACCATTCCCAGGTGACACTGAGGCCTCACTTTGGCTCCCTTCCACAGAACCAAGTGGCTTGAGATCTGGCTATGGCCTTTGAGCGTTTTACCCTCCATGCTATGGATAGTGCTCTATCCTCATGTGTCCAGTGATAGCCCTGCCTTGTTATCTTTCATGCACGGACGGTTTCAGGGGTCAGAGGTCTGTCCCCCTTTTCCCCTCAGAATACCTTATAAGGAACAAGTTTGCAGAAAAACAATTTCTTCATGCATCAAGCAAGGCCTATGAGACCACTCTGCAGAGGTCGGGTGCCATACAGCTTGTCTCAGCCAGAGCTCATGTGGTGCAACCCTTCAATGGCCCCTGGCACATGTTGCAGATTGTAGTAGTTGTGGGCAATTTGTGGGCCTGCCACTAGAGATTGTCTATGACTTATCCTTGGCACTACTTGTGTGACATGATTGATACTAAAGGAGGTCATGTATGCCTTTACAGGGATCACAGGCTCCTTTGCTCAGGTTCCAAAACCTGTACATTAGGCTTTCGGGTCCAATCAGAGCGGCCATAATGTTGCAGTTCATGGTGCTCTTGTGGTTAACATTTGATGTTGACCATAGGTCAGAACAACTATTAGTGAGCCTATGGTATTGTACTAAGTTGACCTAATTCGGACCCATATCAGGCAGTTTTTCCAAATGGCTTGGCCTGTTGCTGTTGACCCAGACGTTCAATGCACTAAGGAACCATATGCCTGCATGTGGGGCCCACCAGTTTTACGAATGGGTCCTGTTAGTTCCCTAGGGTCTAAGGGGGCTGAAACTGACACCGTCTACCCAATAAGACGAGGACAGCTGTCATGTTGAGTGAGTTCGGGGGGGGGGGGGGGGGGTGAGTTCAACGCAGTCCCATGCTGGTTTGTAAGGAGGGTTTCTGGTTTTGGTCAGATTGTGCTCTTGATGGTCTCATACTTCTTAGCTTTTCCATTCAGATGTTGCCTCCTTACGCGGACCAATGGTTTCGCCCAAGCTGCCAATCCCAATGGTCAATTGTGGTCAGTATGCCAGCAGCATTACACCATCTTCCTTTGCATATGTATATTGGCAAATGGTGATGGAGAGGTAACTTTACAAGACAAATAAGTCAACTTTTTGTAATTTCGGTGTTAGAAAGTATACTTACCTCTCGACCACCAGAGAAGTCCACCAGACCACCCTGCTTCCTTCCTCACAGCTGATGTAAACTGACCACTTATCAAAAGAGGAAGGATGATACGGGGAACATGCACACCGGGAGTCACCACCAGATTCATAAGAACCAAGAGATGGTGCCACGTGACCCTCAAGTTTTGGAATCAAGTGAGAGAACCTAACTGGATTCTTGGGCGTTTGACCCAGACAGAGAGGTCTTGGCAATGGGGGCAAACAGCTAAGTATATTTACTTATACCGAAAGTACTGAAAATTTCATGTGTTTATTTTACATTACGTTGTCAATTTCACATGTTTACCAATGCATAGTTTGGCAATTTTGGAAATTGTTTATACATAGACTGTTAGGACAATTAATTAATTATTAAAAACATCCAAAATAATCCTCTGGCCCTGATCTGTTGAGCAAAGTAGGTAAGAACTTCCTCACGACACGTCCCAACATTACCAATAGGTTTGGCGAGAATCCGGGCTCTTGTTTAGAAGAAGAAATTAAAAACATAAAATTGTGAATTACCATCGCCATCCTGTAAGTATGGCTGACTGACAAGTCAACTGAACTGAAATCTAAGCAAACAAAGGTGACCACCAAAAAACAAAAACCTTAAAATTACAAAAATTCAAACGCAAAAAAAAACGAAAGCAAAACAAATAAACCAGCGAATAAAAAGCAAAAAAAGAGACACAGAAATGTTACATTGGATCTGCAAGTTGAGTCTGCTTGGGAGCTCCAGCACGATGTACAAGGATCATGCATTACTTTGGTTTTTTGCATTGTTATTGTAAATAAACGAATGTTTTGTAGAATTTCTTGTAATCTTCGCACTAATTACATTTCAAACTGACTATTAATGGTTTAAATTGAAATATTTTGCCTTAAAGTATAACATTGAAAAAAAGGTAAAAACTATTCCAACTTTAATAAGCTCTCTGCTATGGACATTGTATTGTATTTTATTTGCTGAAAATCATACATACACGAGAATACATATTGCACCGAAAAAAGACTCATACATCGAAATAAGGAAACGGATGTAATATAGCCAAGACAGATTTAAAGATAGCAAGATTTTCTGCGACAGGAATGAAACCCCTTGGGGCTTATATTCCCTCCCAGCTGAGACAGCACTGATCACATAAATATACAATATTTACTAGAATGAAAATCAGATAAATACAAAAACGAATTGTTTAAAGTGACTCCAAATACATGTCACTTATTGTTGATCAAAAACGGATACTTTAAGGAGGTCTTTGAACAGGTGTATTGTTATAACAGTTTTAATGTGAATATGCACAGATTTCCATATGTACGGTCCATGAGATTATTGAAAGCTTCCCTACATTATTTCCAACTTGCTGTGTATAAAAGCCACGTGTAGGTTAGTATTATAGTTATGAACACTTGATACTTCAGGGAAAGGATTTTACACGGCAAGAACAAGATAATATTCACCTTTAAAAATTAAAAAGCTTGTAAGATAGGTATCCAAAATTTGAAATTTCAATGATTTAAATTTCTGGAATAGAGGATCAGTATGTGAATGTGACCTGGACAGAAGGTGAGAACAACTCGTCAAGCATGGGTTTGCGGAGACGCTGGTCTGCTCTATGAAGCCTGGAGAGATCTCTACCTTCCATAATTTCTCCAAGATTGAAAAAGTGATCTCAAGTCTGTAAAAGAAAAACAAAAATACATACCAAGCTATTGACCGACCATAAAAAATATTTAATAAAACATATTTTCAAGAGCATTAAGAAGCAAGGAAAAAAATCGACAATAAAATTGTCAAAAATGTGAGGTGAGAATGGCCTTGAGTCTCCCCCAAAACAGTTGGCAGATATTGAGCTAGATGGCTGATAAAAAATTACAAGTATTAGCCTGGGAACTAGCAACTTCAGAAGCATGCAAAAACGATTTTTTTAATTGTCTTCCAAAAGGTATACTTGCACTGGGGCCAATCCAGCTATTTGTGAGGTTTTTTTTTTTACTCTTTGAAGCTCATGTCCTTTTTTATATACATGTATTTGGAATTCAATCAGTGAATTAGGTATAAAACTATGTCGGGCTATGATGGCCTAAAGTATTGATGCTGACCCTAGGTACCACTTAAGAATTTTAGAGGTTTGTTTGGAACGCCATTTTACTTCGGGCCTGAATAAATTATGTAAATATGAGAGCTGGTCATATGAACAGACGCGAAGACTTGTTGAGTTACAGCTCGAAGTGTTTGAATCGTGCAGGGTGCTAAACTTGCTTTTTTTCAATGGATATACATATGCTTTTAGTCCCTGGTACAGTTACTATGTTTTACTCGAAAAACGGAGTTAAGAGCACGGTGCTGAATTTTTCCGCTTGCCTCATTGGTAGGTCTGCGGAAGTGCCATATCACAAGACAGTAGTTGGCACCTTTACAGTATCCAGAATTTGTTTATTACCAGTTTATTTTTCTAGTCAAGTAGATTGTCCACGCATCACAAAACAGTTTGGCCGCCCTTTTACATAAATCATTGATTTATTTGTTATGCATTTTAGTTTGTCAGCAATGGTTATGCCTAATGAAGTCACTTCTTTTTCTCAAAGTTGAGCCTTGTTTCATTTATTTCAAAGTGAAACGGAGAGTTACATCAGCTTTTTGGGTCCCACTGTATGGATTTACGAGGATGGCCTGAAGCGTGTCAAGATTATCTTGCATCTCGTTCAATTTGAGCTATTGCATGCATTCAAGAGTGGACTGAACTTGTTACAGAGTTCCCATTTTATTCTTGCACATGGTTGAAACAGTATTATCATCTGCATAATAATACAGTTTTTGATATATTTGTTGATATCATTCATAAAAAGATTGAACAGAACATAAGCCATCGTAGCTCCTTGGGGGCAACTTTGCTTACTTTCTATGCATTATGACTGTTACCTTTGGTTACCGGCTGTTGCTAGTTGGTCAATTAACTTTCTCTGAGATTTACTGAAATGTTACCCGTGCCATAAACGTTGAACTTGGCTGGGAAAACAGAGTGCGGCAATTCGTCAACAGCACACAAGAGATCCATCAGGACCGCTCCTACATGGAATTTTTTTATCTACCGCTTCTTTTCAATCTTCAGTTGATTTGATTTGCATTGTTTGGCAGCTATGATATTTACTGTCAGCCAAATCCTAGGATTGCGGACAGCTTCTCAGAAAATTTGAAGAGGTTCCATGAGTATTTGCTCAAATACTTTAGATAGGGTAGGGAGTATCTATAGTTATTTTTAAACAGACTCTTTTTAAGCTGGGTAAAACCTCCGCCTGCTTCATTTTTTGTAAGAAAGCTAGCAGTTCCTATCCGCTTATTTATTAAATTTTTAAGGGGGAGTGCCGTGTATTAAAAATGAACCGTAGTACGTTTGCTGTGATTTTGTCTTGTCTGTGGCCTTTCTTGCATTGGGGTTTTAAGTGTGTTTTGGATATAATCAACCTGTACTACTGTCTAATGAAAATGATAACTTGGGACACGTTTTGATATAGCAAGGCCACTAGAATGGTCATTAAAATCTGAAATGAAGGCCTCTTGTAGGTTTGGTGCAGTATTGTTTCCAATGGAAAATGTTTGAAAATTAAAAATTACTTGCTTGTCAGTAATGACGTTGACGTTTTCTAAACTTTTCTGCTCCAGGAAAGTTTTTTTGTTTTTGTTTTTGTTTTTTTTGTTTGTTTGTTTGTTTGTTTTGTTTTGTTTTTTTTTTCTCGTTTTTTTGTAGGCTTAAAAGTCCTTCTGACTGATTGTTCCAGCACCTTTCATGCTTAAGTAATTTCCAATGGCTGCTCTCCTAAGATTTGTGCAATAATTTAACTGCTCTCCGTATGGTTACAAATCATGGACTTTTTATTACCATGCAGCCACTTATTTCTTGGAGTACTTTTCGCAAAGCTTAGCTTGAGTGAGCTTGTGGGCTTTCTTCCAATTTTTGATCATCATAGGAGCCCCTCCCTGTTTTATTATATTATTATTTTTTATTACGAATGGGCATGCTCAAGGTATACATATTTATGTTTAACCTGGCTTGAATTTAAGTATATGGATAAATTGATGAAAGAGGACTTCCAAATGGCGACAATATAATCAAACAACGCAAGGTATATTGATGACATTGCTTGCGTAAATATACAAAATTTCAGTGAAATTTATAAAGAGATTTACCCAAAAGATATCCATTTGGAGGGTAACAATTCAGATGGTTTCAGAGATGTGTTTTTGGACTTGGTTATTCAGGTCACTAATGACAGGTTTTGCATTAAAGTCTATTACAAAATAGGTGAATTTAACTTTGAAGTAGTTGGTAATCCTTTCCCGGACAGTAATATTTCGGAAACTATTGGATATAATACGTTTTTGTCACAGATTTTTAGATTTGATCGTATTTGTCATAAGTTTCAGGACTTTGTTTCTAGAACCAAATTTATTTACTATAAACTTGAGTCAAGAGGATTCGCAAATGTACTTTGATCAAATATTTCCGCAAATTTTCCTGTGAATATCAATAATTTTAGATATTGTAGACTTGCCTGTTTTGCTACTTTATTTTATCTTTTGGCATGATTCCGTTTTAATGTTCATCTTTCAGACACTTAAGGGTGGCTTGTTGTCTGTTAGGTTAAACCCCCAGGGGTTATTAGAAAGTTTGGTTACAATAATTAACAGTTTTTAACTTGTCTGTTTTGCTACTTAACTTTATCTTTTATCATAATTCGGTTTTATTATTCACTTTCAGACATTTTAGGCTTACGCGTTTTCTGTCAGGCTCAACCGCCCTGGGGCTATCAGTAGCAGGCAGCGGCCGACGACAGTAACATGTTTGCCTAATTGCACTTAAAATCGTGTTAAGAAAAATTGTTTCGGTAATATGTTTTTGGCATGAATGCTAATGACTTTCATTCTTTTCGCACATGCCTAAATGCACATTTACTCAATATTAAAAAATTACTCAAAATTGACAGTATCTTCTCAAATGTCACAAACCTGACACATTACGTTGAGACATTGACTCAGGGTTGGCAGTGAAATAGAGCTTAATTCCTGCAGACTTTCAAAGTGAGGAGTAGGTGTCTTCATGGGGTTTGTTTTACATTTCTTGTGCAGGATGTCCATTGTTACAGTCCTTGTTAGGATTTCTCTTGGTTTGTACAGGTGGTGTAGCTGCAACTATTTATTTTACAATCACTGGGACTGCATATAATGCCCCAGCTTGTTTCTACTTCAGTTATCACTGGCGGGTGCTTTAACTAGGATAAACTATCCAGCTAGAAAGGGTACATATTGGTTCAGGGGTAAGTCAAATTGTTCTTATCGGAACCTGTACTATACAAATTTAGTAATTATGGTTTGTCTGACAGGTATTCTTCTTTCATAATGAAGCTCTGCATTTATAAGCAAAACCTCACATATTTAGCCAATGCATCATTTGCCACGTTCATATTTATTCATTATTGTGTGGGTTGTTTTTGCTGAATATTTAGCTTAGACAATGAGCCGCTACTCAGAGAGACATGTAAGGGTATAGGCTCCGAGACATGTTCTGAGTGGTTACCCGCTGAAGACCCTTTAATTTATTTGGGCTAATACAGCTCATGTCAAAATTCTACAGAGGAATTTGTGCAATATGGACAAAAGTACTTGCAGAAATTAGAATCTTACAACTTTGGCTCATGATTCATTGGATGTAGCTATGTCGCAAACATATGAATTGAAGTTGGAATGGCACTTCTATTTTTTTTAATAATTTTGGAGCTATTCAACTTGTAAATTGTTCAATGCACTAATTAACAAACCTAAAAATTCTACAACTTCTGCTGATTGTCCATTATACTGATGGGTGTCAAAAATTCATATGTACTCGGAACCCTGCGTCTATCTGTTATAGTTCTGAAGATATTGAGACATTAAAATTTTAATCGGCCATAATTTGCATAGTTATAATCAGCATTAAATTTTTTTTAAACATGGTGCCCAAATCCACAACTTGGTCAATCATCATGGCAACTTCGGTGCTTCTAGGATCAATAGTGTTTGAGAAGAACTACCGGCACAATTGGCTGAAGAAGTTAAATACATTAATATTAATCTGATGTATGAAATAACTGTTCTATTCACCTTTTTACGAGAAAAGAAAATTTGCTGTAAAGTAAATCTGCCTTTGCTTTAAAATAATTCTGTCTGTGTGCATACAAGGTTTGCATAAAATCCTACAATATCAACTTTGCACCCATAGGCTGTACATGCAGCAATACATAAGAGACCAAGAGAATTACACAAGCAGTCTTTGAATGTTGAATTTTTGAATAGTTTTGAATAAATCTTGAACATTTCAATTGATTGGCATAAGCACAATAGGCCTGCGCTAGCAGCTAAAATTGCAGCGGCTCACTCAGTGCCCCAGGTGCCATGGAAGTGTCCGCCATTTTGTTTCCATTGGAAAGCTCTGTATCGCATGATGGTAATTTCTTTAACACTTTTGATGGCAATAATCCATTGACTGTACAAAGTTGAGTCCTTTGAAAATTGGCATGTATTTCCCTTTCGAGAACTGTTACAGTTAAGTAAACTGCACTATTTTGACATGATGCTCACATGGCAACACGCTTACAGCTTGTGTGAGGGTGTGCCTGTGTGTGTATGTATGTTTCTGTCAACTATAGACAGCGAACCTTCCCAGTAAAGTAAATACCCCCCCCCACACACACACACACTCAAGTATGTGTTTGAAATTCAAGATTTTGCAGTTGTAATCACGCCTTCACAGATTAATGTATGTTTATTTTATCTTTTAGGAAATAACCAATTTCATTCAACATTTTACAAAATGTCAACATTGAACTCAATTTATTCCCAATCTGATAACAGATGTGCACTACTTTACACACATGTGACGGAACACTGCATGTCCCAGTTGAATGTCACTTCTGTTCCTCTCGGTTGATATGCGTAAAATGGCTTTTTCATTTGAAATAGTTTTCATTACTGGCAACACACAAGGGTCGTTTCTTCTTTCTTTCTTTCTTTCTTTCTTTCTTTCTTTCTTTCTTTCTTTCTTTCTTTCTTTCTTTCTTTTTTTCTTTCTTTCTTTCTTTCTTTCTCTCTTTCTTATTTATTTTTCTTATTTATTTATTTATTTAAACAACTAAGAGGCTAAGACTGGGTGCAAGATGGCTGTCATACTCTATTAATCCAGTAAATCTCTAAACATGATCGAGAAAAAACAAAGGGATAATTATCACAGGAGTATCAATACTCCCAAAGGTCACCCCCAGGGTACCCTCACTGGCTTCAGTGTGACCCGGATACATAGCTTAGCTGCCAATGTGCCAGCAGTAGATATCCTGGGTCCCTTTTTTTGTTCCAAAATAATTTTACTCTTTCAGTGCTACATTTTGGACAGCGTCAACGGCTTTGGGCAACGCGCCAAAATAGTGCCGAGTGAAGCTGTTGATCTGGACTAGTATATTCTATATAATTGTAGACATGCTGCTAATTGAGTGAAAGGTCGTTTTGCAAGGAACATGAATTTAGCACCCTCAGTATAAGTAAGGAGTAGGCACACAAAAAATTTGGAAATGACCGGCTCTCACGCAACTTGTCTGCAGTTTTTTATCATACTGTTCTTGTTTCAAAATGATTTAAAACATGAAAACATTTTGGAGTAGAGTCAGTTATTTAAATTCCTTTTATCCTGCTTAAAAACACATTTTCATGTTTTAAAGAAGGTGGACAATGAGTGACAGCAGAATAAATGCCTACAGCATCCATTTTGCCTGGGTCCTTTAAAAGTTTTTTTCTGCTTATGAACACATTTTCATGTTTTAGACAATTTTGAAAAACAAGAAAAATGTTAAGTGTTAACTGATGACCCAGGAAGTATGGTCTTTATATACATCAGCATTATTAATAAAAAAAAATCAAAAGCTCTTGTTTTGAACCAATTTGCTTGTTCTCTGTAACAGTATGGAGTTATGCGCTCAACGCTCACTGCAGATCACCCCTTTACTGCACTTTTTCAGGCAAAATGGATGATGTAGTTAATTATTATGCTCTCACTCATCTCCCACCTTCCTTCCCACTAACAATCACCTGTACTCTAGCCGTGATTCAACTTAGCCCTACATTCATGGATTTGGAATATTCGCATGCTTTATGGCTACTACGTCTGTTTGGACGTAGCCAGCCTTGCATCCCTCTCCACAGTAGGGTTTGTCACATAGGCAACTTGAAAGAAATAAGCTATTTCGCCACAACAATCTAGTCACCCTTATTTAAATCACAGCAACCAGATGCTTGATGTAAAGAACTTCCATTCAAGTACCAGCCAGCCCAGATGTTAAGTAGTAGTTTCGGTAGCCATTGTGTGTAGGATACAAGCATGCCTCAACACACATTACAGGAATTACTCACAACCTGCACATAGAGCCTAGCTCGTGCCTGAATGCATAGCTTGGAACTGAAGAAGGTAAGTGAATGCAGGTTATTCCATATCATTGTTTCCTATGGAGAAGTAATTATATGTTCACCTGGCTGGTGAGGCCTGAAGACAGCCTATTATCACCTTTTGATACACACACAGACACACACAAAAAAATCATATATATATATATGTATATATATATGTGTGTGTGTGTGTGTATGTATGTATGTATATATATTATAATTGATAGCAACGGCCATCTACATCTACATACATATATTGATGAATTGGTTGATTTCTGTTGCCCTGTCTTCCGAGTTATGGCTTGTGTCATAGACCATAACTGCATCATGTCTATCATACTTGATATTGAAAGGTTTTCAACATTAAAATGTGTGTGCATGGTTACACAGATCCAACTTATATTTGTTTCATGTGTAACTGATACGTCACTGGGCAGGCGGGTAGGAAAGTAGATTCATATCTTTATCTGATGCCATTTTCGCCATTTTCAAAAATTTATCTATTTATAACTCACTTAGCATAATTTCAAGTGCTGCAGCTTTTGATCACTGCTTATCAGATGGGTCCACAGCACAAGTTTACGAACTGGAATTTAGAATTGCAACTCTATTTAAATAGTTAAGGAGTTATTAAAGATTTGAATTATGTCCACTCTTCTTATTAAAATAAATTAAGTGCTATAACTTTTGTTCATTAATCATTGGATGTGCCTACGCCACAAACAGATAAATAGTTATTAAAATGGAACTCTCTCTATATATAATCGTTTCCAGATATTACAAATTTAAATTTGCGTAATATGCATAAAGTAAAATGGTACCACTTTGGTTCATGGTTCATTGGATGTGGCTATAACACAAACATGTGAATTAAAGTTATATTGGCACCTCTATCTATAACAGTTGTAAAGGCATTTGAAATTAAATTTTGATGTGTTTGACTAGTTACATCATTTAACAGGTTAAAATGTTGGTTCACAGCTCATTGGATGCCCTATGGCATAAACCTATAAATTGCAACTAGATTGGCAACTCTACTTATTCTAGGCTTGAAGGTGCTTTGGCCTATATGTTTTGGAAAAAGTAAAATCTGCAGTTAATAAGGAACATTTCATGATTGAGAGGACTGTATTAAAACCACCAATTACCTTATCTGTATGACTGCCTTTCTCAAGTCAGGAGTTAAAATTTGTTTCTTTCTATTGGTATTAGAAGATGGATGTTGATGTTTTGTGACTCTTCATTGTCTTTGCAGTTATTGTTGGTTAAAGTTTATAAATACGGGTAATGCTTTTCTGTACTATTTGATAAATACTTCATTGGCTATGTTGCGCTGTAAGCTGTGTTCTCCGACAAATAGTTACAATAAAGGTAGAGTGTGTTAATAATGTTCCAGTCTCATAAATGTCGCACAAGCAATGAAGGCTTATTTTTTTGTTTTGCTCTATATTCACCTAACTGACAAGTTAGGACAACCACAAAGTGACAGGGATATCACGTCGCATTTTATTTATGGCAAAAGTGATGAAATTTGGTTTTTACGCGGTAAGGCCTTTATGTTTTGGAAAAACTTAAGTCTGTGGTTAATGAAGAATATTTCACAGGTTGAGAGGACCGGTCTAAAACAACCAGTTACCTTTTATGTGTGACTGCCTGTCTCAGGTCAGAAGTTGAATTTGTTTCTTCACATTGGTATTGGAAGATGAATGTTGACATTTTGGTTATTCTTGAATCTATTTGCTGTCATTGTTGGGTTGAAATTTATGAATATAGATGATTTTTTTCGGGACTACTTTAATGTTTTCAAATGCCTGAGAAAAGAAATAAAGAAAGTCTGTCTTTGTGAACACCCGTAATAAAGGATTCACGAAACAATAATATGTCTCTGTTAGCACGCAGGCATAATGAACAGTTTTTACTAGTTATAGGACAGAAAAACCTGATCCATATTCATTAATTCCAAACCCAACAATGACAGCAAAGAGATTCCACACTTGCCAAAGCATCAACATTTCTCTTCTAATACCAATGTGAAGAAACAAATTTCACTCCTGACTTGAGACAGGCAGTCACCCTTAAAAGGCAACTGGTGGTTTTAAACCGGTCCTCTCAACCCTAGAAATATTCATCATTAACTGCAGAAACTAGTTCTTTTCCAAAACATATAGGCCTAACCACCCAAAACACAAATTTCATTACTTCTGCCAAAACTAAAACGAGACCTGTTAGGCCTATCACCTTTTAGTTCTCCCGACTTGTCAGTCTGCTAAGTTTGCTGCAAAAGTGTAAAGTAGGCCTACATCGTGTTTGTGATATTTATGAATCTAGAACATTATAAACACACTCTACCTCCACTATAACTATGAGTCGGAGGGTGAGGTGTTTTTCATCTGTAAGCTTTAGAAAAAATTGGTACAGAGTAAAATAAAGCTTCAGGTACAACCATGGATCATCCAGGGGCTATTATCTTGGTGAATTTGAAGATGTGTTTCCAATGTGTTGGCTGCATAGTAGATTCCATGCTGCCAATATTTATTGGGACAGCGATCTAAGGTAGCATCAGTGCAAGGTAAGAGAATCTTCAGCAATTTACATATATGCTGTTCTACATGTGCTGTTATCGAATGCTTGGCACTTTCTTTCATCACGGTCAATTCAACTAGTACTGTATCACACAGCAAATTGTGTTCACAAGATTTTATTCGTCTTTACTTAGAATGTTTTTTGGCGTCTTCAATATAATATATATACTCCAGTAAATATGATACATAAATAACCTGCTGCATCATGAATCTAGCTCCTCATCACATTTGATCAAGTGACCTAGCTTTAATGACCTATAGATACTTGTACTCATGAGTGAGATCTATTAAGGGCCAGAAAAAAACTAAAAGTACAAAAATTATGATTGTGGATGACCTGTGCTGAGATATACAGATGCTGTTTAACAGAGTCAAGGCTCATCGAAGAGTGACAGACTGCTGGACATGGGATAGAAAAGTAAAAGTGGAGACCAAGGGCAACAAAGTGTTGCAGGTCAAATATGACCAACAACTGCATGAACTGCTCAGATCATCATGATGGTTGTGTATGAAGGACCTGTCCCCTTTACCGGGGGCCGGACTTCTAAATAGGGGGCATAACAGCTCTTTTTTAAGACCAAGTATACACATATTTGAACATTAGATTTATAGGCTTCATATCTATGGACCCATTTAATACCCATTCAATTTGTGTTCTCACTTATTGGCTACAATAGCTTTATTCAATTCACCAAGGCTGATCAATGACCGAAGTCCATTTGAATTAAACAAGTGTATCAAAGTAGTTTGTCCCTATCCCAAGATTATCATACCCATACAAAGTGTAGTTATTACTATGATGACAAAGGTAAAAACTACTAGATATAATGGATAGCAACTTTTCATTAAAGCTTTTTTCCCTTGATGTAAGATGTATTGCTGATACAGTCAAAAGAGGATGCATGTTCCACTGGATACAAAAAAATTCACAAAGGTATATGTTTTTTACAAGAAACACATTGCACAAAGAAAACAAAAAGTATATGGAGAAATGAGTGGAGAGCAAAGATAATATTCTCACATAGGACCCATAATAGTTGTGGTGTCGCTATTCTAATGCCTAACAATATTGATTATAATATACATCAGATGATTACGGATAATGAGGGTAGATACATTATTTTAGAAGTTGGTATTGACCATACAAGATTCATTTTAGGATTTATATATGCACCCACCAAAAATTATGAAAGGGAACCGTGTGAGTTTGTAAACGAAATGTATAAAAAACTTGTAGATTTTACAGGTGAAAATATTGTTATAGGGGATGATTTTAATACAATATGTCTCCAAATCTAGATAATAGAGGTGGAAATCCAGGCTCAATTACAAAATATATGCAACGTATACAGGAATTGCTGCTCAATGAATAAGACTTAATTGACATATGGCGTCAATGGTACCCAGATACATTTATGTATACTTGGCAATCCAGAAACCCACCTACTCATTGTAGACTGGATATCTGGCTCATTACATTTTTCTATCTCCATGGGTTAAGGATGATAAGATCAAACCATCAATTAAAATTGCCCACAACATGATATCTCTAGAACTCCTAGGTAAGTTATGTAGGAATAGGGGGCCAGAGTTTTGGAAATATAACTCTGGTCTAGTAACAGATACTGAGTACAAGCAGAGAATCAGAGGGATTTTAAATAATTTGCAAATGAAGAAAAGAAAGGCCTAGTGTAGGACGTGACAAAAGCTGAAATTAGGGGAGAGAAACCATACAATATACATAATTGAAAGCAAAGAATAAGCGAAAAGAACAAAAGCTCCTGGTAGCAAACCTAGCGGGAAAGATGTCGATTGAAAATCCTACAACAGAATGCAAAGAGAGAATAGATAATCAAACAATAATATAAAAATCAACGATAGACAAACCTGTAGAATAATGATACGATCCAAGGCCAAAGGACAGATTTGGGTTAAAAAGTTACTAGATACTTCTTGGGCTTACAGAAGAGGAAATTCAAAAATACACATATAAGCAAATTATTAGATCACAGAGATGGAGAGATAACAAACCCAGGGGCAATCCTAAAGGAGCAAAAAATACTTTTATCAGAATCCATATAGTGCAAATAATGATACTTCCATCACCGGCAATTACCTGAACCTACATGGAACACCTAAAATAAATGCTTTGCAAAAAGCAAAGTGTAAACAGAAGTTAACTGAAGATGAATGTTTGGAGGCTATTAAGGACTTTAAAAATGCGAAAAGCCCTGGTACTGATGGATTAACCATTGAATTTTACAAAGGTTTTTGGCCACAAATAAGATACTTTTTATACAAGGTTTAAATTACGCTTATGAAACAAATTCATTATCAATCGATCAAAGAAGAGGCACAATAAAACTGATACGAAAACGGGTAAGAACTGAACATATTTTGAAAATTGGCGACCTACATCCCAGTTAAACATCAATTATAAAATAATTGCAAAAGTGCCAGCAAATCGAATACAAAAGCTGTTGCCAGCATTAATCTATGAAGATCAAACTGCTTATGTAAAAGGTCGGTATACTGGAGAGAATGTAAGAACTGTGTCAGATATTTTATATTTTTCTACAATTAAGAATATGCCAGGACTACTTCTCTTGATTGACTTTGAGAAAGCATTTGATACCATTGAGTTGGAATACTTAAACAAGGTCCTAGACATTTTTAATTTTGGAACGAAATTTCAAAAATGGGTCAAAATTTTGTACCATGATAGTTCAAGCTATGTGATCAATAATGGATACACCTGCGAGTTTTTCCCATTATCTAGAGGTGTCAGACTAGGTTGCCCCTTGTCCCCCTTGCTCTGCATTTTAGCAGTGGAATTGTTATCTATTAAAGTAAGGAGGAATGATGATATTAAAGGTGTTAAGATTCAAGATGCGTAATTCAAAATTTCGCAATTTGCCGATGATACACCATTCTTCATTAAAGACATACCATCAGCAAAATTTGTACTTCAAGTGTTAAAAGCCTTTGAAAACTGTAGTGGTTTAAAAGCAAACCTCGGGAAAGGTGCAATAAGATGGATTGGAGGTAACAAAAATAATTTGGATGGAGATACACCTGTGAAGTGGTGTAATGAGGAAATTATGGTTTAAGGTATTTATTTACATGAAGATGAAAACTGGATGAATGATAGAAACTTCACAACTAGGTTGTAGTCTTTTGAAGAAATATTTAAAATATGTAAAACCAGAAATCTATCCATAATTGGTAGAAAATTGGGATCAAGACCCTACCTGCATTTAAATTATTGTACCATGTTTCAATCCTGAGTGTACAGGCAGAATTTATCCAGTATGTGCAGTCAGGTATTTACAAATTTATTTGGAAGATTGGTATTGCAAAGGTTAAAAATAATATTTTGCATAGAAAGATAAACGATGGAGGTTTGAAAACTCTTCATTTTGAATCCCAAGTTAAAGCACTACAAATAAAATGAATAAAACGGATGTATAGTCGACCAGAGGCTAAGTGGAAGGCTATCTTCCAAGCTTACTTTCCCTACATTAAATTAGAAAATTTATTCTTGAGCAGATGCTGCTTGGACTTCAAACAAAAACACATACCATTATTTTATAAGCAGTTTTCGCAAGTGTGGACAAATTTCAAATCTTGCTTTATACGAACAGAAGCCTAAGAGGTAAGAAAAGAAGTTATATGGTTATATGATTATATTACCAGAGACCAAAAAAATGTATTTAAAAAGAAAAAAAGGTATGAAAAAGGCACCGTATCAAAGATATGACTTAACAGTTAACTCTTTAGATTATTTATCAATAAGACTAGCAATTCCAGGATTATAGAAACGACACCTGTATTCTAGTATTTCAAGACATTATGATGCCACAAAAATACCTAGTTTCAAGATGTCAAGTAAAACTAAAAACATGTGTGAAATGAGATGTAAAGACTTCTATTTGGGTTTTTGTGGAAGAGAGTAAACAAGAATTACCAACAAGTGTAACACGATAACAAGTACTTTTTCCAACAATAACGGAAGACATATGGTCAAAAATATTCTTTATTCCATATCAATGTACAACCGAGACCAAATTACAAGCATTTCAATTTTCAATATTACATCACTTTGTAGTAACCAAAGACAGACTCCATAAAATGAATATAGTCCAATCGAATATACGTGACTTTTGTGAAATACCAGATTCAATTGCTCATAGATACTGGGAATTCAACTATGTCCAACTGTTTTGGAAACGTTTAGAAGAATCGTGGAATCAAGAAGTGATTAATGGCAAAATAAGCTTGTGCTATGAACAGGTCATTTTTGGTTGTCACAAAAATGTTGATAAAAACACTATTATGTTATGAGTAATGTAATATTGCGAGGCGGGTACTTTATTCACAGACAACTGTTTAACACCAAAGAGGTACCATTTGATGGTTTTATGCATCTCATGAAATTTTAAAAACAAGTAGAAAAATACATAATGTACTCACAAGGGAAAGAAGATATCTTTAATTACCGTTGGGGTAATCTGCCTTACCTACTGACAATGTTGTCAATGAAATTAAAAAGCCAATAAAGATATTAAAAAGAGCATTTTAGCTTTTTTATAGGGGGGTAATTAGAACTGTAAAAAAACCGCTGCAAAATAAGGGTCATCAATGTGACGCCTATGTACCTATCATTATTTCAGTAGCACCTCGCTGGGTTAACTGAGTGATCCCCAACACGATAGGTTGATTACATTTTATTACTCCCGCCCTTGTAAGTTGGTGAAAAGCCAAGGGAGATTTGTTCTGAAAAATTAGCAGTAACAGAGTTAAAACCATCATATCATTTACACCTACTATCCACAGTGAAAAAGAACAAAAAGAAAAAGGCGACTTGCTGGAGACAACCTGATCTTTAAAAAAAAAAAAACATGGCAAAAGACAGAAGGAGGCCAAGCAACAGTCCGCAAAGCTGAGGTAGCCCCCCCAGAAGGATATTGAGACAGTCCAGGCCAGACTGGTAGAAAACAATGAAAGCATCTCAGCCCCTAAAAAGGCTTTAGCAGGCATGACCATAAACGTTACTCAAGCAACTGAAGAGGTGACCACATGGATGTTGCACGATCAAAAAGAGCATCTTCAAGATACAAATCAACAATCATGACACTACAAATAAAACCATGTTACTTATGAGTTCGTCTTTTAATAAGGACACTGACCCAACTAAATTATTTAGAGATGATGCAACGCATCATAAACGCAAATACACAACAGACTATGCTCAAGAGTAGATCAAGAAATGTGAAATACCCACTACAGGATCCATTCTACCACAGGTAATTTCTAATGACATCATGACTGAAAAGACTGCATTAAAATGTGCTGAGGGTCCACCTCTAATTGTATCTGATGTAAAGTCAAAATTCCCGCCATCAGAAATCACACTATCTCTCCCCCTTAGAAGAACTGATTGGGATCTGCACATACAGACACTTCTGAAAAGTGTGGAATAAAAAAAAAAGGGTGCAGGAAATTAATCAGGGGCTTGCTGTTGTGATTTGTGACGAAACCAATTTTATTGAAAATGATGAACCGTCAGATGAATACTTTCAAGAATGAAAAGCGGAAGGTCCACCTTAACACGCGGGGGAGAAAAAGTAGGCAGACAGCATTAAATGAGCCCTATGCAAGGCATTCAATATTGACCCTAGTAAGCCCAACAAATGCAAAATGAAGCCTTACCCCTCACAGTCCCGACAGACTAAACCATCTAATCAAGATGATCGGTCAAATGGGCACACACGTTGGTATAACCACCAACGTCCCAGAAGCCAGAATATAAGGGGTGATCATGGTATCAAACAAACTTACCATGACAGAAGATACAGTTTTAATGGCGCCCAAAACGCATTTAGGCAGAACGGTAGTAGGGGTCAAAATAACAGATGCAGCGACTACGAATATGAAGAGTATGCCCACAGAGATCACTAAGGAACTACCAAAATGAGCTCCCATAACTATGGATTATCCAGGCTAAAGTACATGTATAAGGACATGCTGGGCTACAAAGTGAATGAATATTCACTTGATAAACCAGCAGTCAAGAATGCATTATTGTATTTGTGTTTTGTTTTTTTGGCCCAGAATCACTTCGTAGTAGTCATTACCCTTTTCCGCAGTCTGAACTCTTTACTCTCCATAAGCTAACCTGTCCCTGTCTAACCTCTATACATATGGAATTACTATTGTCCATATTACACACGTTCCTCTGTAACATTTTGACATAGGCTGTATCAGCCCGAATAAATTAAGGGGTCTTCAGCGAGTAACTACTCAACATGTTTCGGAGCCTATTAGACAAACATGGTGTTATTGAACCTGTTGGGACAACCTCCAGTGAGACTTTCTCTTGATTTGGAAGGGTTTATAACTATTTTACAGGTAAATAGACCGAAGAAAAACACAACAAACTTCTGGGGCATTGCTGCTCTGCTAAAGAAAAAGGTATTTAATGGTCTGTCTCAAATATAGTCACCAAATTTACATGGCCATATGATATGGCTTAAATTGTCCAAATCTTTCTTCAAATTCCTAGACAGTCATGTACCTAGCTATTGTATATTGGAGCCCACAAATTCCAGTTTAAATTTCTCTGAAATTACAGATCTGTTTGATGATTTGGAAAGGGATAACTTTGTTTCTCTTAGAACGGCCATGTAATAATCACAGATGATTTTAATGCAAGAACTGAAACGGTGCTAGATATTATCTCTGATGATGACTGTTCATGCTTGCCAATACCTATTGATTACATTCCTGACAGCCCTCTGAAATTTAGGTTTAATCAGCATATAGTCTTCCAAGGATACGAAAAATCACCTGTGAATATTTGTAAGTCCAGTGGATTAAGAATTCTTAATGGGAGAGTGTTCCGGTGATAGCCAAGAAAAGATTACATGCCACCAATACAAAAGATCGAGCACACTCGACTATGGTATTGTTCATAATTCTTTGTTTTCACTTGTAAATTACCTCAAAGTTCATGACTGGTTTGAACCCATACCCAAACATTCTCATATCTCCTTCTCGAAATCAATTCAAATTCCTACATGCCCAAATATCCAGGTGAAAGTATCCGGTTTATGAAATCACTTTCAAATGAGGGTGAAGAATCTAGTAGGAAAAATTGCAAAGTATAACCTCAAAAGAAACATCAAAATATGGGATCAATTTAAATCTCAAAGTGACGTAAATGTGACATTGAACTTTGCTACACAGGTGGTACAGGTTATGGGTAACAAAACACTGAGAATGCAAAATCAAGGAGTAAAATGTCAAAAAGCCACGAACCAAAAATAGTTTAACCTGTCTCGCCTGGAGCGGATCTCGGTTTAATTCACCTGGGATTCGAAAGTGTTTATCAAAATTGGAATTGCCAGGTGGCGCAGTGACCGAGCGGGGCGAGGGTGTTGACCCTTTTAGTGACCGAACGGGGCGAGGGTGTTTACCCTTTCACAATATAAAAAGGAAAAATGGTGCTGTCTGGTGCCTTCTTATGGTCAAATTTATTTTAAAGTAGAAGTTTTACAAAACTCACTTTAAACTCATTGAACTTATATTTTCAACAATGATAATTTTTTTATGGGCAAAAGGTTAAAAAACTCAGTTTGAACTGATTCAATATACTTTTCAATAATGATTAAATTCTTTCCTTTTTCTTTGGGGAATGGGTGTGCGTTCAAACCCCCGTCCCCCGGCCCTCTGATCTGCCACAGCTTGAGTAAATTTTAAAAGCGAATGTCAAACATGGCACAAAATTCTTACAGGATAGACTATTTGACAAGGGAATTCGGGGAAGGCTATTTTTCTGCAAAGAAACGTTATAAATTTTGGTAAAACAAAAGAAACGTAAATACAATAATCAAATTGTATATAATCTTGACAACTTACAATTCGCCTTCGTTTTTGCGAGCAAAATTTTTTACTATACTTGCCATGGGATCCATGCCCTTAGATCGTTGTCCTACCCCCCCCCCCCCCCCCCGCAAGGCACAACAAAAACGTACACACTTCACACCGACATTATTTGGTCGTGTATTGACACACATCACAGGGTCCGTACCCGTTTCCCTCCCATCAGATGTTTGCAGATGCGCTCTCTTGGGGTGATAATGTACATGGACACACTAGTGCATGATAGGCATACGTCTACAATACATTCTTGGAAGATATGATCTGACACCTTTATTTAAATGTTAGACATTCTAAAACGTTTCAGATGCTTTGAAAGAAGGTTCTTAGCAACTATCTTCACTGATATGATATAAATGCTTAAAAAAAACTTTTACCAAACGTCATGAGCACATTTGTACCTGAACATTTGTAATAATTGCCCGATGTTATCACTGTCGAACACTTTCACGTTATAATAGTATTTAAATCAATAAACATTCACACTGTCACCGCATGCAGGCCCCACAACCTCTCCTTGCCTACGCATCTGCATGTTAAGGTGCGCGGGCTTAATGCATTTTCATAAACGAGACGTTTACTCACCCAGAAGGATTTTCAGAAACCCATCTGTATTTATTTTGCAGAATTTATGCACGCTGGAAATGGAAGTTAAGTTGATGACGTTCAAAAGATGCGCCCACAGTGAACCTGCTGCATTTGAAAGAACGTACATTCTTAGCCCGTAATACCTATTTTCACGTTTATTAGGGTCAGAGATTTTCTGTAGGGCCTCTCGGTACAGAATCTTTCAGTTCATATAGCCTACCTTTATCCTGGATAAATAAAAAGTGGCATTCAATCAATCAAACCAGCAACGTCGTATTGTTCTTTGCCACGTTATCCTTATCTAGGCATTTCGGCCCTTTTCTGGGAAATGAAAGTAAGTAGGGCTTTAACAGCAGACATACCCTGTGTCCCCTGATTCTTCCAATATATACAAACACGACAGGTTATCAGGAACCACAAGGCCACATTTAAAGTTACATATGAACTTACATGTCCCTGATTATCCACCCTGGGAAGAATATTTAGTCCATTTTGGTACATTTTGAGAATCGAACTTAATTTAGTAGCCATTCATCTTACGGCTGACACGACCCGATGTCGTTATTCGCGTATGCTACGAATTGTGTTTGCATGTGCTGAATGTTTCGTTTACAAAATCAAATGATACCAACTTGATAGCGCAATTCCTGATGATAAATGTCAACATTACAAAGTGCCAATTAGACCTTTAATTCTGGCATGGTGCTATGAATTCAGATGAGGGAAAAACGTGTGATAGATTTGGTTGGACTCGAATTAAATCTGTCAATGTTCGTGAAGATGTGTATTTTCCTCAACGGTAATTATGCTCAAATGCAGCCTCCCCAGCCGCACTGATACCGCCGGTGGCAGAAGAGAACCCCCCCCCCCATTAATTGAGGGCACTCAGGTATCGTCATTAAGTGCATATTTGGGCCAGAAAATACATTCTCACTCACTTGCTACTTAATATCGTACAGGTATCTAAGGACCATATAATCATCTTCGGGCAATATATCTCCCGATGACTAATCTGGATCAGATGTATAGATTAAGCCAATTTACAGGCAAAGAAAAATGAATGGCTGAAGTTGTGGAACAAGAAAGTCACACCGGTCCGTAGCAGTGTTACTCTGAAGCACAAGATGTTTATACGTGTAAATACTGCGATAAACCCAAACAACAACGTAATATCGAATTTACCTGATAAGAGATAAAGCCCCGTGGCATGTAAGTTTGAAGTGGACCAGATGAAGACATTGAGTCATCAGCAAGCCAAAATCACACCGCTTAAAAAATTGTCAAATTTATTTTATGAAATGCATCTATTTAACTCGAAGTTGCCATTACAAACTGAAAATATGTCAATCTCCTTTCGACATACAGAAGTGTACTCGACTAAATTTGACGCTCAACTTGATTTGGATAAGTACAATAAATTAAAATAAACTTGGTGTCCAAAATGTCGTGTTTCAAGACTGATTTAACCACGTCACTCAGTGCGCATAAGCATTTTGTATTGCATAACTTATAAAATGTCGGGAGGGGGGCTGCTGCAATCCAGTTTAATGTCATTGAAGTAAAACAATTTTGACAAAAAAGCTGTGTACGAGGAGCACTGTTATATTTGCATATTCGTTTTTAAACATTTATGTTTCAAATTCATGCGCATGCACTCAATACTTTTTACCGTTACTGTGTGCGCAAAAAATGATATATAATTATATATGCTATGTACAAGGCCTGAGTGTCCAGAACTCCCTGACGAAACATCAAGCCCGATGGCATACAATGCCTGTCAGTTTTATCTCATTAATTTGAGTTGAAACCTTAATATCAAAAGAACAGATGAAGCAGACAAAATTACGCGTCCCTGTGGACCTGTTAATCGAAAAGCGTGGTAAATTTTACGACTCGTATTACCGGTCTTACACTTTTGACCTTTTTCTTTTCTGTTTTTTCTTTTTTTTTTCTTTGCTACAAATTACTCTATTTGTTGTACCCTCCTAAGATACAGTAACACAGGTATATAAGTCAGGAAAAGATGCCATAACTGTATATCTGCAGAAGATTGCCGTAGTTCTGCACAATGAAGCCAACTATACTCGTCTATTGATTTTGACATCTGTACAGCAAATATTCGGTTCCACAGTCCAAACACTATTGTCCTTTTTAGTCCTGGTACCCCCACAATTGCCCCCTTTTTCTTTGTTTCTTTTTCTTTCTTTCCTTCTTTTTAACAATGACCGTAGGCACATTTCAGCCTTTGACCGCCTGTATCAAAACTTCAAAATACGACTTATTCTACATTATAACGAACGCATGCAGACATACACAGGAAGCCAAGCACTCACACACACATACACACACACACACACATCTATAGACAACTGTCAGCAAAACCCTCATTACTCACAGTTACGAGTTAGCAAAATTCATATTTTACGTGTTAAGGAAAGCTGTAATAGTGGCAAGTGACATTTACATAAAAGTTTCAAATGCAGGCGTCGAAATCCCAACGGTGAATTGTGAGCAGTGGTGCAACGGATAGTTTCTTAATCATTTTGGTCCCCTGAAGTTATGAGACGTGTCTTCTCATCCAACCAAAGGTCAGTAGATTGCACACAGCAATCAGCAACAAATGACTGCCTTGCTATTTCCTGTCTGCGTGTGTGATGCAAAATTGGCACAAATTTTTTCCGCTTGTTTTCTGCATGTAGTGGGCGAACGATGCTATATTACTTTTGTCCCAGATGAATATAACTCATGACTTGTGATGTAATCATTCACAGAAAGGGTCGTGTCATTTTTGGGACAAAACAACATATTTCATGCCAAATTAAACATATTCACAATCAAACTTTTTTGGCACAAGTCATCCCGTCATTTGTCTCGTGGAGGAGCTCAGAGTTTTGGGTTTTGCATCAATATGTTCGTGAAGCCCAAAGCATGCCATTGCAATTTCACGCGGCACATCCAGCGCACTGGCATATAGAACATGTATGCATCATAGGCAGTACCCATTGTAGCAGGTGGTATCTGGAGTTGTTACATTATATGTCCCTGCAACTACTTCCCTGTGCCTATTACTCGGTATAGGTGTGCATAAGCGCTCCGGGCGCAATCTCTGTATTATTTTCCTGTTATGTTTTTTGCGATTTTGACAATGTTTCGGAAGTTTTCGATTTCGTAAAGGGTATTCACACATTAATGATTACCCTTTCGGCCCTACCAAGCAGTAACGATCACCCACTGCTACAGTGAACCGCTCTTTCTGTATAGACATTTAAGCCTGTCCTTGTGAACACTTCCCTAAAGTAAGAAGTGTGCCCACGTTAGAATATTTCTATGACTGTGGAAGCGTGATTTCCTTATCGAAGATTCTAAACTGCAATGAATGTCTGTCATACATTTTATTATATTGTAAGCACTTTCCCTGGAACCAAATGCAATATCTTCCATTGAGGACACAACACAAAACTGAGATTGCTGATGTATTGTTTTTAGCTTCACGTAGTTTACAATACAGACCTTACGAAGTCCCAAGATTTTGAACTTGAAAAATCTGCTAGAATAACACTAACCACGATGTGTTCGACTCTTTATCTCATTCCGTACCAGTCCCACATTTTTCCGTATAGTTACCTGGATTATGGACGACAATTCCATATTTACATTCTCCATAAAAAGAGCTTTCATTCAAGTACCAACATACTCATAGTATTGAGTCATTTGTTCTGGTACTGCCTGGCAAGTCCTGCTGCAGCTGACCTTGCGGCAGCTGCAGCATAACTTGCCAGGCATTGCCAGAACCACGGAGCAATGCCTGTGACCATAGCATGGAATGAGTTATACAACACCAACTAAGCCAGGAACTGTCATTTGACCTACATGTATGTTGACCTCAGTGATGGGGTCGGTGACCCTGGTCAAAAGTTAGGGTCAAAATTTAAACATTCTTCTCATCATTCAGAGGTTTCCAAAAATGTGGCAACTAGGGAGCATTTTTTAGCACTACCTTTATATTTTTCCCACCAAAAAACTTCAAACAAACCCCCAAAACATGCCCAATTGTTCGTCTTTCTCTTAAAACCTCTTTCGGGGCTTGTTTACTGGTGGTGTGGTTATTGTGCGCGCTTGTCCTGACACATGCCTCCTTAACAAAATTGAATTATGAGTAAGATTAACATAAATATGTTTTAAATTGAATTTGATCTCCTTTATTTGGTCAGATTTCAATCAACTTTTGCATACACACATGTCCGCTTGATTTTATATAAGGAGGAAATGCAGACTGCTGGATGTCATTTTTTAATTTTAAGCAAATTAAAATTTACCCATCTCCCCTTATACGGATGACTAACAGGATGGACTGATGCACATTTTGTCGTAGAAGAGTACCAACAAGATATTGTGTCATCTACGTGATAGAGTAATTGGCAGTTTGTCATAGAAAGGTACTTTCTAAAGAATGTGTAAGCTATAGGATGGACTGATCGACAGTTTGTCGTAAGGAAGTACTTGCTAGAGAGTGTGTCAGCTACCGAATAGAGTAAAGGGCTGTTTGTCGTAGAGTAGTACTTGTTAGAGAGTGCGTCAGCTATGGGATGGAGTGATGGTCAGTTTGTCGTGGAGTAGTACATGATAGAGAGCATGTCATCTATGCGATGGAGGGATTGATAGGATGTCATTGAATACAAATACAATTCATTATTTGACGCCAGAACATAGTTCAAAGGGAGCATTAGCTGAATAGCTATAATTAGTAGTACCTGCTGTATGTGGTCACCCCTTTTGTCAGGAAAATTAGACAAAAGCAGCAAGCGATCTGTCACCTCAGGTATATTAACCACGAAATCTTTGTGTGTCACAGAATTGTGATCAAAAAGGTGCAAATGACCTCTCGCGGCTGTAGCCACATACAGCAGGTAAAAATTTATGTTATGAAACCCTATAGTTACAGGAGAGCAGCTGCTTACCTCATTAACACGACCTTTTTTATATTTCATTCTGTAAGCAACTAATGTGATATTCTTACTATTTGCATTGTATCATTTCCACTATCAAAAACGAAAAGGGGTTCAGCATGACATTATTATAAGGAGCTATGGTAGTAGTAGTTGCAGTAGTAATAGCAGTACTAGTATAATCATGACTATGTTTACGTGTTGTTTTAGTAACACTTGTGACTAGGGGAATTGAGATCAACTGAAGGTATTTCTACAACGGTTCTTTTAGTTCATATTATTCACTGTTTGTCATTCGTTGTGATCTCTATGTGCGATGTGGTTATTTCCTCACCATCACCCACTTGACAAGTACAGACATCGCTCCTGTCACAAAAGCTAATTGAACATTACAGTTATACCGTCTAAATGTATCTGACCTTTTACTTCCTGTGAAGGTCTCCATATGAATCTTCGTTTACTTTTAATAAGAACAAAGAGATTGTGAAAAAATGAATAAAATGTTTATATTTGATGACCACACGTCAAAGAAATTTGATCATCTATGGTGCAAATGTACTTGGAGGTTCCACAAACGCACTCCTTGTCTATTGTGTGCACGTTTCCATAACAACAGGTATTCACAAAATGCATTTTTTTCTGAATTCATGATTACTATGTAAATACACTTCTGCTGAAATTGGTGTTGGTCATTTGAGTTTGTCTTAAGTTTTTCATTTTGCTTTTTTGTTACTAGGCGACATGAGTATAGTCAACCAGAGTTAATTTCACTGTGTCGCCCATACAACCCCTATTCCAAGCTCAAGGAAAAAGGTAATCTTTCCTTCGGCCACGGAGTTACACGTCGTGTACTGCTTGACTTCCACTTATAAAGAAACAAAAAATTGAATTCTTCTTACTCCGACCTGAATAGTGTGTAAAATATTAATGACTACATGTTCGCTAATGCAATAAACGTTGACTGTTCCATGGATCTTTGAGCTCAAGGACCTTTGGCCTTTTCCATTCCAATGAGCAGAAGGAGTGGATATGGATGCGCTGCCATCTTGAAGTACTGTATCATCGTGAAAGTGGCAAGTCTCATATTAATTTCAATTTTGATGGGGTATTTATTCTGTATTATACGCTTTATACAACATATTAGACGGAATAATTATAAGTTTTATTGATGATTTGAATCTAGTACTGTTACCAAAATGTTTTCTAAAATTGATTTTGCTATTTCATGTAAGAAACAGCCCTTACCATCAACACAAATCAACGTTTTCAACCACTGGCATGGTATCACAGAACAAAAGGTGATCGAGGTCTAATTGGTTGGCTTGGCAAAGTAAAGATAATGAAAGGATATCAGTCATAAAAAGGGCAGGATGAAAATAAAGGATACTTAAGATGTATATATTCATATGAATAACACAAACGCCGAGTGACTATCTTATGAAGCCAGCTTGCCTCCCCGGCCGTCACATGAGGTTCCACGCATACAGACTGATGTCAACTGAAAGGCATTGCATTTACAACATATCAACAAGCATTGGGCATCTATTCATATAGTGCTTACGGTGGAAGACCATTCAGTTTTTTAACACATGTACATTATTTAGTCCTGCTTAAAGTAAATGAAACCGGTTTTGTTTAATTCCGAAAAAGAATATACATGTACAGTGGAGCCTGGTTAATATGAACAATCCTGTCTGGTAGGAAACAGTTCGCATAAGCAGAGCATCTGGATTACTGAATCAAACATTCATTAAAATGGAAAATTGCTCCCATACTTTTGTATTCGCAGAGTAAAGGATTTGGATAATTCGAGTCTGGGTTATTGAGGTTCCACTGTGTTGGAATATTCCTTTTAAGACACCTTAAAGTACTTTTAGAATGTGGCTTCCATGTAAAAATGGGCACTTTAAGGAGATGGTATTAATTGGAGATGTATGTATATATATTTGGGTGTGTATGTGTCTATGTATGTATGTATGTATGTATGTATGTATGTATGTATGTATTTATTTATTCATTTATTTATTTATTTATTTATTTATTTATTTATTTATTTATTTATGTGTGCATGTATGTATGTTTATACTCTTCCCTTTGAAGTGTTAATTCTGGAAATTTAATACGATTTATGTTGTCTAAGGGCAAGTCCAAAAACTTGCAGTGAAAAACCAGTTGGTCTTCCAAACCTCTCCAGTCTCCAGTAATGTTTTGCTGCCTGCATTTTTCTCGTGACCAATGAGGCAGAGGATATTGTTACCAAAAAAAGGTAAATATGTTGTATAACGCTTTGTAAGGAAAACTCTCAAAATGACCACACTTAAATCTTTGCTGACTATCTTTATATCAGGCGAATACTTCGCTCTATGAACTGGTTGAATTCAGTACCGCTACTTTCAGATAACATTTTACATCCCCTTGCACCGCTACTTTCAGATAACATTTTACATCCCCTTGCAAGGCACTCGTGTGTCCTGCAGAGCTAAAATACATTGCAACTTTCCTGAACTTAATGAATGTTTTCGAACTTCTGTAAATGATTTATATACATAAAAATGTAATACGTAGACACTTGAGAAAGAATAATTTATCACAAATCATCATCATTCAAGAGCGACGAATTTACCTTCTACGTGCCCCCCAAATAAATCATAATGCTCGTTTAGCTTGACGTCCTTACGCCCATCATATTTATGACAATATCTATGTAACACTTTCCTTTCTATTTCGACCGAAAAATTCAAGGTTCTTCCTCTTTATTTAATCTATTTCGTATAAAAAGTTTCAGATGTGTATATTGCAGTAATACGTGTCTGATGCTTGTAGCTATAAGTATAGCAGTGGAATGAATTAGGAGACGCCGTTAGTGCACATCCATCGAAAATCGGATGCTTGCTACTGTAAGTACAGCAGTGGTATATGGGGATGCCGTTAGTACACAAACATGATATATCGGATGCATGCCGCTGTAAAAACGGAAATGGTATATAGGGGACCTTATTGGTGCACAAACAACGCATATCGGATGCTTGCTGTTGTATATGGGACGTTGTTAGCACACAAAATATATGTCGATGGTGCAGCCAGAGCAATGGTGGGGCGATGTGGTAAAGAAAACACACGTACGAATGTTTTGCATGGATTGTGAGTTTAATGTGCAAGTCTAGATGTCAGCTTGATCTTGCCATTGGAAGGTATGCAATCAGTCTTCAGATGCATTAAGTAAATTCAAACTTTGGACGTGAGATTGCTCATGTGCATTGTAAAGATTATTTAGGTATAAATACATACAGGATGATGAAACTTCATATCTTTCCACAATGTCAGAGTTATATTTCTGGCAGCATAATGTCAAAAAACGCAGAAGGTAGTAATACGTTTGGTTCACGTTAGTTTTCTCAGGTGTGCCTCTACATCCTCAAAATTAATCTTCATGAACGCCCGCGACGGTGTTTTTTTTCCAAATATTCACAGCGTTAGCCGTGGAACGGTTTCCATCCTCAAGGCTCTCCTGGACGGCACGGCTTAAGGAGCACTTATCGGCTTGCACAATTACATGTCCTCGTGTGCAAAGTGCCACCGTCACAGCTTTGACAATTGAAAGAAAAACAGATATTTGAGGAATGGATATTGTTGGACTGATAAAGAAAATGTCTAGAGACATCATAATTAGTTCAGTCCTGCCAAGTGCTCACCTCTTAACATTGTCTAATTGATTTTTCCCTGCATGTGAAGGCGTATGGCATTTGTTAGAAGCTGACAATAAGATACGGACAGGCAGAACCAGACCAGATTTCCTTCAGGGCTAAAGCCGATCTGTCTTCCCTTTTCGAGATGGCCGCCCTTGAAAGACATTGATGGTGTCATGGCCTTGTTTTCGTCACAGAAAATGGATCTATAAATCTTTGCTGGACTTAGATAAATTTTGTGTCTCTGAACTTAAAGAATGTTGCAGGGGGCCCCAAGTTAATTGCCTTTGTTATGCCTAAACTTATCTATCTGTCAAAGTGGACAATGTTTCAGTGAAGTCTACTTCAAAACACAATAATTCAATGTGTAATCGGTGAAGCACATTATTAACTTCAACAGTCAAGGAAATGATTTCATGTGTGGTGCAGTGATGAGCACATGAAAAAAAACTAATTGCGCAGAATTGTGCAGAGAAAATCACTGCAATTGTGTGCATTTGGGGGAGGGATGATTGGGGAGGGGGGTGTCGCACTGGCCTGCCCTATACATTTCCCCTGGTTGGGTATAGAATTGAACGATTTTCCCATTGCGCCTTTTTGAGAATGGTGATATCCGTGTCGTAGTGGGGCCCATGAAGTTTGAAGGGACAGGGCCAGTTTGGGATTTAGCATCATATATGTTTTGGAACTTCGTGGGGAATCTGCACTCAAAAGTAGTTTGGTTCACTCTGCCTACATACCTCATTAAACTCCCCGTGAAGACGAGAAGCAGTTCTTTATCGGGATATGGCTGTGAAACACTTGGACTATGGTTTCCAATGATTTACATGAGATGCATCCGACCTCTCTGTCCACCGTAAATGTGTAAATCTTTCAGCCCATTTGTTCCCAAAATTAACGTTAAGCATGCCCAGCCTGCTGACAGTCAGATGGAGTTGGTCGAACCTCGACTTTACCGGACAGTGCACACAGCGGTCTAAGATATTCTTCCCGCAAGCTTGAGCAAGAACGAGAAAATGGCTCGTGACATTTTGCTTCGGTTACCTTTGAATATAGAAAAGGCTCGGTTTAATGGTCATAACTTAGGCAATGAACTAATTTTCTCCAGATAGTTGAAGAAAAGTAAAGGCGGCACCTTAATCTGCATAACAATATCACGTGATAATATGTGACACACTGACCTATTTGGTCTGCTGTGAACTGCTTGGAATCGAGGTTTGAGAGATAAGGCAAATTGATTGAGAAATTTGGGACTGATGATAGTTTTTTTTCTTTCAAGAATTTTGTGTTTCGTGGAGTTAAGATTCCAGAATTGCTTGTAGGATTTTGTTCAAAAGAGAGGTACAGGCCTGGGCAGACTTTTGCATCATGTTGAAAATTGAATGACAAAACAAGTCAATTTGACTGTACTACAACACATTCTGCTTTATGCGACCATATTTGCACCTGCCTGAAAGGGTCAAGGCAAGCAACGTTGACATGTTCTTCACAATATTTATATCTCTGAAATTGGCATAGCATTTCTGTATTAACACCACCATAGGGACTAAAATGTGTCTTAATAAGGAGTGATCTTAAAGGGAGAAAAGTTAATTAAGGACAAACGGGTCTCTATGGTGGTGTTTTTAATATAGAAAAGGTCTCTTTATGGAGTTGATCTTTGTTGAAAATTTTTACTGTATCGTTGCATTAGGGAGCATTTAACTTATATATATATATATATATATATATATATATATATATATACTTTTTTGTCCTTTTTTTTTCATTATCTTCTACGCAGATTTGCTGAATTTACTTGATCCTTGAGAAATTTTGTCAAATATTTTGGTCCAGAGTTTAGTCAATACATTAAAATTATTGACCTATTTGTTTCATATGGATTTAAAAGGGATTTCAGTATTCAAGTCTTGAGAAGTTCTGCCTGGTACAAATGTAGGGGCATACATGTACATGCCCCCATTCCGTGTGGAGGAGAAAACCGAAGGACACGGAGAAAATTACTATGCACAGTCAGAGTGTTAGGAAGTCTGTTGCTTTGGATGCTCCTCTGGCCAAAAATACAATGCATTTGATTCTACTTGACTTTTAGTTATTATTGTCAGGACCTACACCTGCTAAAGCACATACGTTAGCCCTAAATCAAGGGTGATTTACGACTTAGTTACGAGCGGAGCGACAGGGTGTTTCATTCTATTACTTTTGTTGTAATTCCTGTAATGTACTACAATTTATTCAGTCTGAGTTGCCAAGGCGATGGAATATGTAATCACAAGGCAAATGTTAATGGGTTTGCTTGTTTACGTTTCTGACTGACACTGGTCACTACGGCTGAAAGAGGTCCGTCCAATGACAAAATATAATCTAACATCGTGCCTTTGATAAACGTCTGTCCGCATTATTTGCCAAATGATGACTGCTTTAAGAGTTAATTCATTGAGACATTTAGTGATTTTCAGTTGTTAAATGTGACTCGGCTAACCAAATTTCCCTGGACAACTCTGCACAAAGTATAAAATTCTTCCATACATGGTGAACTGACAATCACACACATGTGCACACCTGTGTACACCTGTTGATTTGAAGGCCACCTCAAAGGGAATAAGGTAAACTAATATAAGCACGACTGACCATACTGCACTTTGTAATTGAAGGTTTGCATTTAAGTGAAAAGTATGATCTCTTGCTCATAATACAGTCCCCCAAACAATGGAAATTTGGCCTTCATTCTGAAAGCCTAGCTGTACAAAATAAGTGTTTATTATAACAACTAGTCACACTATGTGCAATATCATTGAAAAAATATCGCAATATGGTGCATGTGATTTTGGGATTTTGCAAAGTGTGTGTGCTATGTGTTTCCTCACAATCAGACATCACTTCCAGGTCTTCTCTCCTGTGGATGGACCTGCTTCCAAATTCTTGCCCTTGCCAACTTGGAGTGAATAGACAGTAGATGTAGTCATAGCTTATTGCCTTGCTTTCTTAATGCGCGCCTCCCGGTGACTGATAGCATGTTGGCTGTGTTATTGTTTAAGTTGGCCCTCTCCCGCCACTCATAATACGATACATGGCCTTATAGTTAGGAGAGTTACACCAGACCAGGGACGTGTTATTCAGAGCAGACGAACATCTGACGAATCACGTCCGGAAGGGAATCTGTTTCTTCCGTTTTTCCTTCAGGCCTGTTATGTCAACATAATTCAGATTACATATACCTATCCTCATACAGGTTTGTATGGTGTCTGCAAACAAAACACAACATCTGGATGATATGCCAGTAATGAGGTCTTTGGTCCCGCCCATGTAAAGACAAGGCCTGCGCCTGCTTTAATTCCCCCCCCCCCTTTTTTTTTTTTTTTTGGCCCACTTTTTTCCCCTTCTCTAGTCACATTTCAACTACTACATTGAAAAACTACATGAGCACATACTACTTGAATATTTCCTGTTCCAGACACAGTATGCATATCATAGCTCTTTTCCGATCGGTTTCTCTCAACTGATGACATGTTTACGTTTTCTCTTACTTCTCCCTTTGTGTCTAATTTAGATTATTTAGTGGCCTTTGTTTTGCGTCTGTCGGTTTTGTGCCCTTCGGGTAAGTTGATTTTTGATGCCTGATATTCGTCAATTTTTGGTCCCCAAGTTACACTGGGAACGTAATTTTGTTACACTACGCTCCCTTTCTTCACAAACCACATTCACGCCGTTGTTCTTTCGTGTGTTGGTCAATAATGCCAGTGCTAATGTTCTCACTATCTTTAATGAAGACCGGAAAGCATGTGTTTAACCTCCACGATGGTGATTTAAGGTATTGACTTTGTGCTTTCCTGTCTTGTCAGTATACCCTGACTAGCTTAGGGGCTCGTAAATCGTGATTCTTTAAAGTATTGTTTTTTTCTCTCTTTTCTTTTTTAAGAGTCACTCAGATGTAGCTGAAATTCCATCTACATGGTTTGGGGACTTGGAAGATCAGTGACATATTCTGCCTGCCTTCACTTATGGAGTTTACGCACGCAATTTATCATGCATATCAATCAATTTGAGTGCGAAATATGAAAGATAGAGGAAGCAAAGGTGATATCCATAAACGTTTGGAATCACAATGAAAATAGTTATTGATAAAATCATTTTTATATCTTTAAGGATCTAAAAGAAATTTATAGGTTAAGTTTCAGCAACAAAGGCATGATACCTTCTGACGACCAATTGGTAGCCAGTGCAAACTAAGACCTTAAATTATGTTTAAATGAGTGTACGTTTGAACATATATGGATTTCGTTACGATTGTAAAGTACGTGAACATATGACAAGAATCTATAACAGTATGCATAATTTACGCATTGAAACGACCAGACGTACACTCCACTATAAGATGCATTTCCATTAACAAAACTTCTAATTTGTCGATCAAATAGGAAAGGTCAGAATTAGCTCTAAGGTGTGTATTTGCCCTAATACACAACTGAATACGCAAACTTTTGGAGGGCTAGATCTGTGTATTCTCATAAGTTTGTATGTTAAAGCAACCTCGAATAAACTAGTCACTCATGTAGCTGTGGTGATATGATTTTTAGTGAGGTGTTTAGTTACGCATATGGATTTACTGTGTGAAAGTTAGTGTTTCTATATGCAGTAGTTTTCAAGTTATTAAGTTGCAAGTTACAATGTAACGTAGTGGTAATACGCAACCCTAGCCTCCATCGACTGCAGTGCCCCCCCTTTGTTTTGACAGTTCTTGAACCTTCGGTTCTCGCCCTTACCTATTGAAAGTGAATGTCACAATATGTTATAATGCGTTTATTTTGAAATTATCCACAGTATTTTGGTTTAACGTTTTGAAAATCTGTGAGTGATATCAACCAATACATCTTAACTAACTGTTGATAAAATGACACGATTGTCCTGTCAAATTGCAGAAAAAACGACATTGTATTTTTTTGTGTAAGCAGAAAGTCACTTTGAAGTCCATTAAGTAATAGGAGGTATTTATATCTAATTATATTAATTGCAGACATGCTCTGGTCCTCTAAGTTGTGAGGCAACAGAAATGTGCCTTCGCCATGATGAGGGCACTTGCACCAGTTATGTCAATTAACTGTCCAGAAATAACGCGTTTTCTGCCAAACAAATGAAATATTCTGAATATTCAGCATTGCACCCAACCCACGCTGAAAAAAGATATTGACCTAGGGCGACCGTCACTGATGAATGGACGCACATACAAATCTCAGCAAAGATATTTTCTAGTTAAAAGTATTTAGATAAAAACGTTAAGTCAAACAACAATTTACATCCGGGCGCCTTTGCGCGATTTCCGCGGAAAAGATTTAAACGTTTTTAGGTTATAATGTAAAATGAAGAGGTCACTCTGCAGTACCTGTTACGTGTCCCTTTCAGGTGGATTTTCCCGTTCTCTGTGTGTGTACTGGAATATTACCACGCCACATAATGTTTACAGTTATAGTGTTGTCAATAACGTATCACCATTGCAATGCACCAAAGAGCGCACTTTGCGCGTAACACTGAAGGATCAATTAGCAATCCAGAAACATATGTGCTCGTTTCTAAATTTAAACGAACACGGTGAGGCGAAAAATTGCGATCCGGCCACTTCCACTGCTTGATCCGCCACCGAGAATATAATTTGATTCAAATAGTAAGTTAACACAATGACAGTGCCTTAAATCAAATTTCGAAGCACACAAATACGTGTTTCACAAATAAAATACTCTAACAAAGTTTATTTGCTAAAAATAAAGGGCAAATGAGACACAGCTGCCTGCAAAGTATTGGTCGACTGGCATGGTAAGTTTCCTTCTGTGGTGACA
Organism: Hermodice carunculata; assembly: GCA_964020975.1. NCBI lineage: Eukaryota > Metazoa > Annelida > Polychaeta > Eunicida > Amphinomidae > Hermodice > Hermodice carunculata. The sequence continues at coordinate 65,601,648 of OZ026617.1, forward strand.
GTCCCACCTCGACAAAGGAGCACCGTGAGATAGGCGGCTTCTATTGTGTACCCTGGCGGCACTTCCCGTTTCATCACACAGTGACTTCTCTTTCAATACCTCGTTAAAATGGATGGGTTTTATAAACAACGGTAAGCCCTTTTCTAGTTACTGAGAGGAATTTCAAATAATGTAGCGGTTGTGTAGAAAATAAACGAGGACCTAATTACACATGCTCAATTTTATTCAAATTCTTTATGTTAGACATGTATGACAAGAAGCGCTGCTTTGTTAAATGGTGATATTTTCTTTTCTTAATTGCTCACATTTCAAGATGGTTAAGTGTACATTACTGGTTCTGGTAGCATGTATGTCTCCACTTGAGTAAATGCAACTACATTGGTAGGCCTACTCATTTGGGGGGGGGGGGGGGGGCGGCAGAGGGCAAAGACGAATTGAGTAAAATAAAATAAAGTTATTTCTTGAGCCCGTTAGTACATCACAAGTAACAAGGCTTGGAGCCGGAATTATAAAATATATCCTTGGTATGGACCTGGTAGCAAAGAAATTTTAGTTCCGGGAAAATTGAAACACTTGCAACTTTAAAAATGAATTGTAAGAAAAGAACACGTCTCTTGACTGCAGAAAAATATCTCCCATTTTTTTTTTTTTTTTTTTTTTTTTTTTTTTTTTGTCAGGCGCCAAGTCTTTTTTTGTAGCCGGTTGCAACTGGCCACATTTGGATCCAGATGGTGAGCATGAAGCGGTCATGTACAAATTCATTTCTAGTGCGTATGCCAACATTTCTGTCCACCCACCCACTCAATTGTCACTATTCACTTGATTGCACTGGATTCCACCGGATTGTACCGTACTTCACAATATTTCACCAGATTGCACCGAATTTCACAGGATTGCACATAATAATAATAATAATAATAATAATAATAATAATAATAATAATAATAATAATAATAATAATAATAATAATAATAATAATAATAATAATAATAATAATTTCATTTCTTTTATGCCAACATCCTAACAGGTAGTTCTGCACACTCTTAGTACATTTCTGTCCTCCGAGAAAGCAATCCTTCAAAACTAAAGCCCATGCTATACTTTCCTTTTCCTCTAAACACTTGACCTTCTAAATGTAATCTTCCCTGTGCCAATTTCTGAAATCGTATTCCTTTATCTCTCTATAATATGTATCTCACTGCAACAGCCAATGATCCACTGTATCATCTGCCTCTTGTCAGCACACTTTACATTTTCCGTTACTTCCTGTTGTCCACTTCTGTTTTCTCTTTTCTGCATGAAAGGATGATGTTGTTCACCCCAGCATAATGGCTCAATGCCTCTCAGGATCAACCTCAAATTCAAGACCATAAGTTATTTGGGAAGGCCTACATCTGCTTTTTTTCTGAACCAATAGGCCTACAGGTATGGGGAGCATTGATGTATAGGGATAAGCTTAAATGCCATATCCTGGTCCATGACTGTACATCTTATAGTTCAATCTGGTAGAGTTCTGTGCAAACCGGTATTGCAATTCGGTGCCATACTGTGAATTCCTGTGAAATACGGTACACTCGTGTGCAATCCGATAAATTGGGACACCGCACCCACCGAATCATTCAGGAACGATGCTTCAGATAAAAATCCGGCAAGTGTAACGCCACCCGTTACAACCACCAGGTTTGCATGCTCAAACAGGGCCTAGCTCCAACCTGTCACGAGCAATGTGGCTGGCCTGCTATTATATATATATATATATATATATATATATATATATATATATATATATATATATATATATATATATATATATATATATATATATATATATATATATATATATATATATATATATATATATATATATATATATATATATATATATAAGTGGTTATAGAGTTTATATCTTTTTCATCGCCTCACATTGAAGAGCCTCCAGATTAGTCTTTGTGTACTATTAGGCAATCCAGAGAAAATAAATATATTTATACTATACTATTGCCTTGCCCATCCGATCCTGAATCCTATCTCGATTGCCATTTGTTTGGGCGCCACAGGGACGAATTGTATGGTTACAGCATTGTATACAATTTCTGGCGGTCAAGTGCAAAGTCATGATACGTCAAGCCCAAAACTTAATATAGGATATCTTTAAATTAATTTCAGATCTGTTCTATTCAATTTTAGATAGGCATATCTTCGACTGAATTTTATATCTTATATTTTGATTTAGATATCTGAAATTCAATTCCAGATATCTTAACTTGAATTCTAGATATCTAGGTGTAACATTGAATTCATCATACATCTATATCTAAAACAGATTTGAATATGTTTTCAGATCGAAATGGCCTATATTGACCAGCCGATTTACTATTTAACGCTTTCTTATAAAGATACTGTTGAATAATGGATATTTTTATTTAAATTTAAGATGTCTGACAAATACAATTGTCCATATCATAAACTCAGTCTCACATATCTTAATTTGAATTCAAGATACCTAAGATTGAATTCAAAATATCTGTTGGACACCGTTTGTTTCGACTTACAATTCCTGATATCAAGAATGATTGGTCCAATAATTCTTGATATCAATTAATGGCTTCTTGCAATTAATAATTGCCATTGAATGGACATCTAAATTGGGCACACCCAATAAGGGTCTGTCCCATGGGGGGGACCCTTTATGTTTTCGGGTTCTCCGTCCGTCCGGATGTGCACATTCTCGTTGCCTACATGTCTACAGAATGCCTCCATGTATTTTGCTAAAATTTGTTTATATGCTAATTTTATCTGGCAAGATGAATTAATTAAATTTTGGTGTCACCATGACCTGATCTGGGCAAATGACAGCATAATTACATGCTCGTTAGGGCTCGGCGGACCCTTCAGGCAACGTTTTGCGTTGAAGGTTTGTCAGTTTCCATCTACAGCCCAGTTGTCAGAGAAGGTGTTGGGTTAATGATTTTTCCTTGAACGTTAAGTAACAGTAACGCCTCTATTAAATACTTGTTCTCTCCATTCTCACACACGAACATGAAAGATGCTCATTTTCGCTAAGAATTTTTCTACGATTACCTTCAAATCACTCTGTCACCTAACATCAGACGAGGGGCAAAGGGCGCCCTGTGCCCATACCAGGCACGGGAAATGGTATTACTTCATATATTTCCTACCAGTTAACCCCATTCGACTCCTAATCTTTGCTAAATTACTTTAATGGTCCTACTGTGTCACATGATACCACATTGATCGTCGAAATCACCTGTGTGTCTTATCTGCTTGACCTTGCATACATCATCCCTGCCAACAGAAGTCTTTTCTACCCTCTCTTAGAAAATACACTACCTACCTTCACAAACCCCCCAGTGCTGTAGTCACTATTTTCTACCCAACAGAATTGTGCTTTGCTATATCACACACTACTATCATATCCCCTCACCTCTTGAACTCTTGCTACATGATTTGAAGTTGAAGGGGCGCTCTTTGCCACCCATCATGGGGCTACGCAATCAAGACTTATTTTACCTCTATTTTAAATGTTAGAAATCAAGAAGTAAAACCTTTTTCATACAAATGACGATTTCTTTTATAGAATGAAGTATTTAAAATTTAAAATTTCCTTATCTATTTGTGTTCCTGAATTCGATAAAAATATATTCTACTGTTTGTTATGACATTTTTGTCCTGTATTATATCATGATTTTTAGGATATTAAATCACATCACAATTCAGGCTACCTGATTAACCTGTATGTTAAATGATGGCCTTAAATATTTTTTGGAAGTATAGATATATATATCGATGAGAAATGAGTTCTATTTACAAAATTTGTGTTATGTAAAATTAGAACGGTTTGCTGGTGGTGCTCTTTGTCTCCCTTGGGTGGGGCAATGAGCGCCATTAAGGCAATTTTTTGTAAGGTAGATATATTGAAGATTACAGCTGACATTCTTTCGTAAACATATTATTTTTATACGTACATCAAAACTGAAGCAACATCTGACCGCCAGATTGCAACAGCTTGTAAAGCAAAAGAATTGGAGTCCATAGATTAAAGTGTGTGCTCTTCCCCTCCGTCCCCAAACATATATAAGTACTATATTATGTATATTTTCGAAACATTGGATATTCGGAACATTGGATATTCGGGACATTGAGTATTTGGAACATTGGATATCCGAAATACTGAGGTGTAACCAACACTAAGAGCACGCATACATGTACATTGATAGAAGCAAGTGCGCCCATTCAACCTGTCTAATGAGGAACATTTTCTATTCTTGGTTCAAACAAAAGCAGATTTTGTCTTCAAAAATTTGATTGGGTAACAGGTATGCCCATATAACTCTTTCCCACATGGTAGAAAAAATAGAAAGTAAAAATAAAAACCAATAAATGAAAAGATGGACCATTCCCAAATTTTTGTCTGTAAAGTATTGTGGTAAGCACTCTAACTTTACCATCAAAGCACTTTAATCTTATTTAAAAGTCTGGTTTTCAATTTGAAGGAAACAGTTCAAATATCTGTTCAGTTTGAGTCATGACATGAATTTCAATTCATTCAGCTTTTGATGTAAGGATCCATGCGGACGATATTTTATATTTTTTTCAGTAAACACATAGATAGGCCCAGACTGCAATAAGTAAGAGCATGCATACATTTATAGAAACTTGTACGCCCATTCTACATCATCTAACGAGGAAAATTTCAAATTTCGTGGTTTAACCATAGTCCTATTCGGTTGTTTTTTTTAAACAAAAAAAAAACTGCTGGTTAATTGACATGCCTAGGCCTATAGAAATCTGTCTCGTGTCGTAGAAAAAAATATATATTTTGGACACTAAGTTATTTGATCCAGTAAGATGATAGTCATGCAGTTAGAGACTTAGAAAACGAACAAAAATATGCACAGACTATCAAACCTCCTAAGGATTTTATACATAATTATACCATAAATCATTCAATTTAGACAAACAAAATTAATGAAGGCCACATCTTTCAATAGCCTATTACACATGGCGACTGCATACATCGAATAAAACAGTAATAAAACAAAAAACATAAAAAGGCATTAGAAGAAAAAATAACAAAGAATCCCAGAAAAACAAATAAATAAGCATGAAAAAACAAACCAAGAAACAAAAAAGGGAGAGGAAGGAGAGACCACAGTCCCTGCGCAGGCATTATACTGAGACTGCACAGAGACATGATATCAACGACAGAGATGTAGGACTTCCAGTTGATTTACTAGTCAGACATCACAAATTACCGTATTTCGTGGTATTGTGATCTGTTATCAGACCGACGGAGTGAATTGGCGTCTCCTATTTTACATTCAGTGAAGCAATTCTGAAACGAGACACTTGGCTGCGTACCACGAGTGAAAAAAAGAATACCTATGATGCAAAAGACAACAACAATCAATTACCTCAAAGGTGCTGGAGTATTATACACGCCAAAGCCTACAGAATAGGATTGACAACGACAACTTACAATAAGCACATTGAAAATCAAGTCATTTGAACAATTAAAGTTTGCGACTTTGCAACTTGAAATTCCCCCATAAATACTCCTCCCCCGCCGAAACACAATAGAACTGAGAAGGAAGAAGAGGTAGAAGTATGTAACAATTGAATCTGATGAAAATAACCAGTGTTATAACATTATCTCATGTGTGGGCCTATGTACACAAATTCAACGTTACTGCATGAGGAAAGACTCAATTTTCTCATATCTGGCTGCAGTGGTAATTACTATGTCACCAGTCAATTAATGTAGCTATGCGTGTTTTTGACTGAAAATTACGGTTCATATGATGTAAACATTGACAATAATGCATTAAAGCACAGACCGCTAAGCTGCCTTCTAAATGATCTCACTGATATATATATATATATATATATATATATATATATATATATATATATATATATATATGTAAGGACCTATGTGGACCTATTTGGATTTCTCTGGCGATCAGGACCGAATAAAGCGAATGACTAAGAACGGAGAGAAAATTGTGCTGATCACAATTTTTGGGAAGAAAATATGGTAAAATTGTATGGGATTAAAAATGGTAAACAGGATTTTCCGCAGAAAGTAAAGCTGCGACATGTCATACCCATATACACATAATCTACTCAACCACTCATACATTTTTAGTTTCTGGCAAAGTATGTAAGAGATACCAAACCTCCGACAAGATAATTTCATGTTCACGTAGCAAAGCTAAGTTAATATTATATATATATATATATATATATATATATATATATATATATATATATATATATATATATATATATATATATATATATTCGTAGTTAGAATTAGACAAATGTTTACTTTTTTGCATTAAGCAACGGAAATAAAAATATTTTGTTTGCATATGTATTGTTAGCACTCTTCATTCATAAACCTTTTTTTACAAATCGAACTGTTACCTCTAATTTGTAAATTTTAATTATCTAGACATCTGAATTTGTAAATAGCCAAAGAATGTAAATAGTTTGATACAGATAGTAAAGGCATTTTTGTTACATTATATGTAAAACATGTGTACATGTAATGTTAAAACGCTTCCCCAATGAGTGGTTTATGTCTGGGCTTAGTGCAAGGAACATGCAATAGAACAGTTGTATGATTGACGGCTTACGATCTTACCTGTATGGAAGCGGTAAATACTTCATAAGTGCGTTTTTGCGTAAGGCTTACAGTTGAACGTTCGCTCCTTCTCTAACCGCTGTGATTAATTTAGCATCGCCAGTTAATGCTTGTGTAAATGAGTTGGACGCATAATGGATTTATTCCCGTTCCGTCGCTGCCCCCATTGTAATGGGGAAGTTGTTCCAAGTAAAGTAGTGGTAGTAGTAGTAGTAGTGGTAGTAGTAGTAGTAGTAGAAGTAGTAGTAGTAGTAGTAGTAGTAGTAGTAGTAGTAGTAGTAGTAGTAGTAGTAGTAGTCTTTACTCTCATGTAGTTGCTTTGCAGGCAAACTTGTATACACCGAGATGCCGAAGACTTCTATAAAAATTACTTGCTTATATGGTTACAAATTGAGTCTGTACTGACTATATACGCAACAGAATCACTAACATTGCTCATTTCTATCTTGACAACAAGATTGATATACAAAATATTTGAAAACTTAATTGTAGCAGTACTATTTCTATTTTAAAAACCCGCTAAACAGGCAAATCAGTCAATGGTTATAAAACCTTTGGTTTCAATGACCTTCCATTGACTTACATTGACTTACATTGAACTTTTTTATAATTTGCACATGACCCCACTAGGGTTAATTAAGTCCGTTGGTCATCAGCAAGCATCATTGTATTAAATATTGTCATTACGTACAATATTTCCAATGCAAATTTCGGGAAAGGCTTGCAAGGGTAACATGCCACTAGGCAAGAGTTCTCCTCCGTGGCCCTGGCTGCTAAGCGCGGGGGGGGGGGGGGGGCGTGTGCACTGAAGAAGGTAGTTGACTCGGAGCAATGATATGACTGCTAAACTGTTAATCAGTAAAGGTTAACCAATGATGCTCTGTACTGCAACCTTTTTCTATAGCTATATTTAATATCTATCTATCTATCTATCTATCTATCTATCTATCTATCTATCTATCTATTATCTATCTATCTATCTATCCATCTATCTATCTATCGATCTATCTATCTATCCATCTATCGATCTATCTATCTATCCATCTATCTATCTATCTATCTATGTATATACAAATATGTATATATATATATGTATATATTATTGTTATTCCTTTTACTTTTGGAGCAAAGGTGTATTTTGAACTACGTTCCCTGGAGAAAACGGTGTAATGGGATTCCTGTAGCATTTAATGTGCGCATTTCCTTCTTGTTCTCCATATCCGTGGTAGTAGCTAATGCCATTAGACAAAGAAACGATTTTCACCTGAGGTATTTTTCTTTTTTTCCAAACAAAGCCTTCTTATAAACGAAATTCATCTCCATTGGCTGCTTACTGTTTGTGTGGCCGGCCCAACTCGGCAGCTAAATTACCTTTGTCGGGTACTAATCAGAAGCTATTCCAGGAATATCGGCCCACTGTCTGGAGATATTAGACAAATTTTGTCTACATTGCTCTCTATGGCAGTTGTTTTATGATTTTGCATCATCATTGTCTGAAGTTTCAAAGCGTGTTGTTTCAACCCGAATTGGGGTAGAACAGTTTCAGTTTACATACATTGTTGAAAGTACGTAGGAGACATGGTGGTGTCATATCAACTATCACAGTCATTTTCTGATGGAAAATATAATTTAAAAAAATAATAATATATTCCATGGAGGGAAGTCATTTAACCAATGGTCTTTCTTATTCATCCATCAATATAATATTAAACCACATTTCGCGGTTCGAAGAAGCTACCAAACGTGGACCCATCTGTATATTGGGGTCATGGTCAGGACCCTTGAATCAGTTTTACTGACATTTTTGTTGGGGGGGTGGGGTAACAGCATCTGAGAGATTGCTTTTCAGCAAGTAATACTTCTATTTACGCTGAGGAATATCTTATACAATCTCTTCTCTTCTGCCATGAGATTCTCAAGTGGACCAGCTTCAATCTTTAATCCCATAATCAATTACGACATGGCTTGAATAAGCTTGCAAAATTAAGGCTTGCTAACAAACATGCTCCTTCTGGTATAAAAGTCACGTGACCAGCAGACAACAACAATAGATGTGGGAAAGGACGCCTCTTAATAATGCTTAAGATTCTGTGAAATTTAGTTCCATACTAATCTGGTCCAATCCCCATAGAGTTATCAAATTACACGTGATATTGACTGAGAGCACCCAATTTACATCAGACACAAGCCGTATACTTTTTTCCTGAACACCGCCTGGACAGGTAATGTAGTTGGTGAGTTTGGCCTTACACATAAACATTAGGCAGACCCGTGAGGATAAATACAGGATAGAACTTGCCTGCATGAAAAATAGTGAACATGGCGAGGCAACTGCAGGTATTTCCTAATTGGCAAGGAAAATATTCAATGATAACCATGGACAGTCATTAATAGAAAACGTGCATTGGTTCTGATCCTCTTTTTTTATTTTGAATTATTTTGTAATTCCTTTTACATTTGTAGCAAAGCAAGCATGGGTTCCTGTGCAGGTAATGATTGAAACTGTCTTCTATTACTTGATCTCAACAGTGAACAGCCTTGGTAAAATGCCAACATTAGAAAACTTGTAATCGGGCTATCGTGATACAAAATATCGCTCATTGGGTTGATTATGCTTTCCGATTTTTTTTTCAGTATTGAACACGCTTTGGATTGTTGTGATCAGTTCTGTACATGAATATTTTAAGGACAACGGCAATTGTATTTGGATCAGATTCAATCTCTGATGAGCTTTCGTCAATTTTAGCATTGCACCCCAGGCACGATCAGCATACAATGATTAGCCCAACATGAATGCAGACCTGATCCACTCAGCCTTTGTAAAATGCTGCTTTTATACATATACACAATAATACTAAAAGCTGTATCCAATGTCAGAGTGACAATGAATCGGAAGTTGCTTTTCATGCCTGCCAGAAAAAAGAGCGAATACTTGCTAAAACCGTTCTGGTGGCAATTTGCGCTCTTACACAAGAATTGCTATATAATACCCTCATACTCGTGTGTCCTATGAAATGCAATGCCCAAGAACCGATCAGATGTGTCTAAGCAAGAGCTATATCAGGAAAATCACCTCAATTACTTTGACAAGTGAGATTGCTAATTGAATTGACAATAAGTTACGTGAGTTGTACGGGAATACGAGGAGCCTGACTTCAACGGCACTGCCGTGGCACATATTGCAAAGTATGAGCAAGGTGTAATAGTCCTAACAATGACTCACTGACATAGAATCACAAAACGCGTCCTTGGTGAGAAAAGAACCCACACTATCACACACAGGGTCATTCATTTGAACATGTATTTTGTTACTTTTAGAGATTGTTTGCAGGTTTCCCTCGATCTTCCTAATCTTCATATATTTCTTGTTTTTGTCTTTTAATTGTAATTCCGGATAGTTCATAATTTTTGTTTTTGATACTTAAGGAAGCAGTTAAATGTATGAAATGTCAATCGAACCATGCTTAGAATATATAACAGTCTTATGGTGAAAGATTGCGTTGGTCTTATATTACTGTTAAGCCAGTATTTGTGAAAGTTCCCTATTTTATTACAATTTTAGATTGCTTTATACTCCTCTGGAGTAGAGATATTTTCTTTGTTTCGGGTCATCCCTATTGCTTAAAGAGCTCGCCTGGCCCGGCGTATATTTGAAATAACTCGATATATTTAAAGTGACAGTAGTCTCCTTCCCTTCCAAGCGGAACTTAGACATATTTTGTCTACACTTTTTAAGGAAATTGATGTGGAGGCAGGGAGGGTTGGAACCTAGAGTTGTGAGTACCAGAAAGGAGCGCGCTATCCATTACCCCATCACATCTGACAAGTTGCTATGTTTTAATTGTTTCTTTGTCGCAGCATGGCTAATGTTTAACAACATTGGATGGGGCGGTGATGTACCAGGTCAGGTGTCAAGCTCACTACATTGTCTGGGGTTTTTTTTACTCCAATTTAGTCCTTTCAACGTTTAATGGTGTATAATATCGGAGTACAAGTACGTTAATCTCATCGGAATCAAGTATATTTTACAATGGAAGAATGTAGCTTATGAAGTCTTGGTGCGAACTCAGACATTTTGTTTTTCGAAGAATTATATTTTCTTTCTTTCTTTCTTTCTTTCTTTCTTTCTTTCTTTCTTCTTTTTTTTCTTTCTCTCGTCCTTTCTTTCCTTCTTTCAACATTATTCCGAAAACCACCAAACTTGACATGGTGACTGGCCTACCAGTGAAATTGTGCATACAGTTTGGAAAAGTCATGATGCTTGAAAAAAGGCAATTAAAAATTTAAAAGCTTCATATCTTCAAAACTATTGCAGATAAACACAAAATGTCAATGTGCAAGTTTAGGTTTGTGACACATGCCAACATAATGGAAAGTGAATGAAAGTTGCAGAATTTGAAATTATGCTAATTTGGGGGATGAAAAAATCGAATGTTCAATATTTCCAAAACTATTATTGATAGAGATGCCATTCTAACTTTAATGTACAAGTTTGTGGCAAAACCGCATCCAATGAACCACGAACCAAAGTTGTAGGATTTTAATTCATGCGAATTAGGTGAATATGCAAACTCTAAGTCTTGAATGGCTTCAAAATTTTATTATGAATAGAAGTGCCATTCCAATTTCAATGTATGGACTTATGACATAGCTGCATCCAATGAACCATGATCCAAAATTATATAATTTAAAATTTATACAAAAACGACGAATACACAAAATTTAAATTGCGAATAACTTCAAAACTATTATACATGGAGGTGCCATTCTAACTTCAATGTGTAGGTATGTAACATAGCCGTATCCAATGAACTATAAACCAAAGTTGAAGGACTTTACTTTTTGCAAATTAGGCAAATACATAAAATTAAAAACACGAATAGCTTCAAGCTATTATAGATAGGGTTGTCATTCAAACTTCAATTTATAAGTTGCTGACATGGCCACATCCGATGGACCATTAACCAAAGTTGCAGCATTTTAATTTATATAATTTTGGTTTATACACAAAATTCAGATTATGTTGGGCAATGTACAAAGCGTAGCATTTAAAACTGCTCTCGCTTTGAAGGCACCCTCACAGTAAATCTACTTGTCTTGTTCATCGATGATTTTACATACACATGGTTCCGCAAAGATCATTTCTTGCGTGTTTTCCGTCCCCAGCATTGTCATGGCACTTGTTCTGAACGAAACTTCACCATGGGGCGTCTGAGGGACTATATTGCACATCAAGACACCTAATTCAAGTAAGGGTAGATTGATGAATTTGATCAGGGGAACCAAGGCCCAGGCAGATAGGCAGACAACATTTATGTGGTCCTCATGATATTGTTCAAAAATGAGCTGCAAAGTGTCGCAATTTGAACCAAGGCTTATACATATATATATATATATATATATATATATATATATATATATATATATATATATATATATATATATATATATATATATACATATATACATATATATATACATATATATACATATATGTACATATTTATATATACATATATACATACATATATATACATATATATATACATATATATATATATATATATATATATATATATATATATATATATATATATATATATATATATATGCAACATGCAATAACGCAGGGGGGTTTGGGGTGACCAGGAAACCCACCTTTATGCGCCATTGATCTGCATACCTCAAAAATGATTCCCCTGTTTCTTCCTCATAAATAGAGCAAACTGTCATGAGTGGCCGTACAACAACAAAAATCGCTGATGCTTGAAGGATAGAGAATTCCTTCACTAGAGTGTATGTTTTAGTACCATAGCCCCTACATGAAAGTATTTAGTATGTGTATTTCATTCTGAACTCAATTCGAACAAGGAAAAAATCCATTCTTCTTGTAAAACTGCATTGTATCAGTTAATAGAATCAGATATCAACAGGGAAAGGGTGTGGGCTAAAAAGAGGCACACAGAAGTTTACCTCTTTGCCTTGGCATAATGAGGTACATTTTTAAACTAATGAAACGCCTGTAATATTAAATAATATCACGTGACATAGGACCACCGCATTCTATTTATGCTGACGCTCCTCGTATACATTGTGCCAGTACACTCATGGTTAGCCCTATATTGGCAAACTTTAATCTTCACCAGTTAATAGCATTTTGCAACCTGAGATGCATAATAGTGGGATGTACGATGCGTGAGGTCAAAAGGCTGGATATATATATATATATATATATATATATATATATATATATATATATATATATATATATATATATATATATATATATATATACATTGAGAAAGGAGAGTGAGGAACAATGATATACTATATATACCATACATACCCCGTTCAATTGCCCATGTGGCTCCAAGTTATATGCAAATATCAAAATGATCAACTTTTTATGCATGACAGCAGTGCCTCACAATATATACCGAACTGCCTTTTGCCCGTACAAGTGTTCAATGGAGGACTTCTTTCAGGCAGAGCCTATCTAATCATGGAATTCCAACCGTCCTGCAATTGCACTCAAGCTTGCAGCAGTCAATCCATATCCTTGATAAAACCGAACATTGTTCATGCCATATGTTGAGACCAGCTATACACCGACAAGACAAAAAATTCTTTCTTGCACTCCAAGTGGAATATGCCGATACTCCGTAAGTACATGAAGTTGCAACACTTTTTGCTTATCACTGCCAGAGTAAGTGGTACTCGTCATGAGCAAAACATACACGAATATGTGTCTGTGTGGCACAGTGTGTGGACCCACGAACACCAAAATTCATTCATACATCAAACAAAAGCAATAACGCAGCCACGCGTAATTCAAAGCAATAACATGTATATGTCAAAATACAATTTTTAATGTTTATGATTTATACCGGCATTATAAGGGGGCATAAGTGGGGAGCGGCATTTTGAACAGTACAGCACACGTTTCGTGTAAGTCACATACTCGGGAATCTGTACCTGATTTTGGACATTATATATGGGAATCCACCTAAAATGTCGAGTTTACATATACTGTTTTATCAAAAACAAACAAAAACAGCAGCAGTAGTAGCGTACAATAGAAGATTGTTCTAATGCAATTTCAATCTTTTGAATAAAAGGGCTCTTCCGACATTAATTTAAAGATAAATGAGAAAAAAAATGAAAGCTGATAGACAGAGGCCTGCAACATGGTGCACTCCTCCAATTTACCAGAGAATTATAGGAGTTTCACAATTGGCTTTAATGAATTTCCTATCATGCATTCCATTAGATTTTCCTTACATTACACCAAACTTTGAAGCTAGGAACTACAAACATCTCATCTTTTATATAACCTTTCTTTGCCAAATACAACTGGTAGGCTTATATTATGGATAAAAACACGCGTTGTTCATTACAAACCGGGTATTATCTTTTCTGTTTGACACATAAAAACACAAGCTCCAACAGAAAGAACAATTGTAGAAGAGCTCAATTACAATAAATGTCATATTACCTCCCCACAGGCTCCAGTCTGCCTTGTGGCTGCGTTTGTAATTTAGAGGCTTGTATAATGGATATCACTCTAAATTGTGACTATCCAGCAATACCAACAGAGCTTTTCTCCCTTTTGGGCGGTGATGTGATTTTTGCTTGCCTGCTTCTGAAACAATAAGATGGTACACTTAACAGCAATGCTTTTTTATCAGCTTAAAAATATGAGCCTAGCAATTAACTATGCCCACTAGTGTATTCAAAAGATCCTAGTGCTTTTAGACACAATATACTTCAAATTGTCTGCCAATTATCTATCATCATCAATTGATGATGATGATCAGGAGCCATCTGCAGGTTGCTACGAAAGATGGCTATATCCCTTGCCGGTCTCATGTCAGGGAATGGTGTGAGAAAGGTCACAGTACAGCGGGGGATACGTCCCCACAAGAACCATATACAACTTCTCTGTAAAACATTTTCTCTGACATATATAATATTTAAGATGAATTCATAGACGATATTCGTCTCAAACATACATTATGCCACTTGGAGTTCAATGATCATTCGGTTTAAAAAATATTAGATTGTATTGTCAAATTCATAAAAACGTTATTCACCGGCAAAAATTTGGAAAAACGTAGACAATCAAGAAATAAGTGAAAAGAGTGAATCTGTGTGGCTTAGCTTTGAATGTATGAAACACATGTTAGAATTAAACTGTTTATAATTTATTACACTACATAATGTTGACTTGAAGCACATCTCAGATATGTGCATATGCGCAACAGTGTAACATTATTAGGATACCAAAGACACGCTACTTTCATCTTCAAAGCGTCTTTCTGGAGATTGACAATGTTTAAAAATGGAGTGGCAACTCACCTGTGTGTATGGTTGTGATTTATATATATATATGACGAGTACTGAGTTGCAAATATGAACCTGGGGATAATGAATTTCCTTTATTTCTATCATTTTAACCTATGAAAAGGTAACATCATGATTACGAAAAACATGCAAACATTTCAGACGTCTGGGTTGCAGTATATTTATATTTTATATATGTTCTGGCTGATGCTTCAAAAAGAAAAAAAAACAGGCTGACTCTATATGAAGTTCTACTTACGAATAGGTCAACGTGTCGTTGCTATTGCCGGCACCTTTAAATATGAAAGTCAACAGATATTTCTTAACGTAGGGGAGTTGACCTGAAACAAGGGGTCAAATTTCACATCAACTAAATCGACCTCTCGTTACCTTTGGCAAGATGCAATGACATTCTCCCTGATACCACTTAGTTTCACTCTAAAATATTTACATTTATGCATAACTTAAATAGAAAAAAGCGCCCGTCTGTCAATGTATCTTTCATCGAGTTAATCTGTGCTGTGATGTTCAGGTTATTATCCACAGTGAATCTGATGTGTTTTACAGGTGCCAGCAATACTACCAGCACCACGTTTGCAGAATATTTACCTGTGTGCTAGTCAGCTCAGTTTGGCGTGGTTACGGATATACGTAGCAGCATTTAAGACATAAAATCTGCTTGAATATCTTTTGTTTTGAGTAACTTGGAATCAATTTTATTTTCAGATCTGCTAGCTTTCAAAAACTCTATGTCAAAAATGAACAGAATAATTTAATTTGTGAAATGAGCGTCAATTAAAAGATAAAGAATAGAGGATTATCAGTAAAAGCAGTTATTTAACATTTCTATAACAAAATTCCTTTTAAGGGAAGAAAAGTGGTTCATCTCCTATTTGTACAAAGTATCATTTCACAAATTTTCTAGCTTTCTTGTGCTACACTTTTCTTGTAACATATCTAAAAGTGTAAATCAGACCCCTTCAATAAAATCCCCTTACCATTTTACCAACCAAACTCACAACCTTCATTATAACATGATCAAAACCGCACATATGGGCAAAATATAAATGTACACTCAAATCCAGACTATATATCTCCCCAGGGTTAAAGTTCGAAAATGGGAAGTACCATTACAATCCCCATTGACGCTCGTAGTAATCAATAGGAATGTATATATCAACCAACAAATGCCCTAATTGAAACACTCGTCAAAAATAAAGGATCCCCACTAAGGCCACCTGGTAAACAGCGTTCCAAAAAGTACATTTCCACAAAGTATCAGCATGATCAGTGGGCGGTTTTAAAGATCTCAAAATTAGCAAAACTACACGAAGTTTCATGATAATAATAATAATGATAATAATAATAATAATAATGATAATAATAATAATAATAATAATAATAATAATAATAATAATAATAATAATAATAATAATAATAATAATAATAATAATAACAATAACAACAACAACAACAACGCTACTTGTTGTACAAATTAAGGTTTAGGGGTCTGTAAAAATGTCCCCATGCAATTTCCAAGCAATTGACCAAGCGGTTTGGAAGATGGTGATTGTTGAAATTTGTCAAAAAAAAGAAAACACTGGAGCGTAATAATATCAACGCATTCGGTAGAGAACCACCCAAGGTACATCCACACCAAGCTTGAGGTGGATCTGGCTGACTGATTTGGAGTCAAGATTAGAAAGTATGAACTGCGAAGGACGATGGAGGACAAACCATTCTGTGAGGTCATATGAGCTAAAATGTCCAGAGGTATCAGTAGTTCATGGTCACATATTCAAGCATTTCTTTGCTTATTTAGGCATTGTTTCCGTTCAGTATAAAAGAAGACGAAGATGAACGAGGAGAAGGAAAATAAGAGGAAGAAGAACACGAAGAAATGGCTATCCAAAAGAAACCGTTAGCACAATGCATAAGTAGATTAACCACCTTTATCATCAATGTCGGGGCAAAGCTCTAATATTAAAGGCTGTTTGTATCCCACGATTTTGGTACTCTAGCATCCATATACAACAATCCAATGGCAACACCTTTCATCCACAACTGGCGCACGTAACCTGGTGTGGTGCTAGACCAGTATTACAATTTACCAGTCAGAACCTTCGCCCCAGAAATCAATACTCAATGCCAAGAACCTCCAAGCCCGATGCAATGTCACAAATGTGTTGGTAAGGCACAAAAGGAAGCGAACTTGCACAACTTCATAACAGATACAGGGTGTCAACCAGCAAAATACCTCCAGCAGCCACTTCTTTCCCCTCTTGATGGAGTACAAATATCATACATCAGATCATAAAGAAGACATGCACATCATTTACCAATTATTTTTCATACCTAATATGCTATATATGGGTATGCAGGAAGGACAGTTGTTGAGGTAGCCGACATTGAAAGGATAGCTTGTAAATTTCACCTGTCATTACTGTGAATAAATGTGGTTCTGGACTGGGCCAAAGTGAATCTGAACTTTATTTCTGTCCAGTTGGCTTTTGAGTTAGGCTTGTATTTACACACTTCTTTGTCTAACATGCTAATCACAGACAGAATGTGATGCAGCTAGCTCGACGTTTGAAATCATGGGGGAAAAAGCCTGTCAAACTTGGGGAAGTGGCAAAATATGGTGCAGTTGAGTGAAAATCTTGTCTTTTGTGAGGGCATTATAACATCCCCTTAAGTGTTTGTGCTCGAGTTTTAAACAGATAGCATACATTCTGGGCAAAACTTGATAGCCCGAGGTGCTCTTTTATCAGATAGAACAGAACACTGAGTCACTTCAACATCAGTTCATCTCATGGAGCATGGCAGGCGCTCAGAAAACCAAACATATATTTTGGAAGAAGACAAATTATGTTTTTCACGACCTCCAGGTGCATGAAAGGCAAGGCTAGCAAATTAAAAATGATGTCGGGTAATCTGCGCCTAGAACTAACGAGCCAGTGCCACTTGGGCTCACAGAGCTAATAACATGTATTAGCTAAAAATGGTCATGTCAAGCATTTGATTTGCTCCGGCAAAACAAATGGCCTTTGGTACACTGAAGCTTGACCTTTCGCGGGTAAAGATAACGAAGCGTGTGGGAGCCCACGTACAGCTGTAGAGTTACATTGATGGGGATAATGTAACTGAAGGTAACGGTATTTGCATGAGAACCAATTAATCAAAGCCATTACCATTAACAAGTAAACTGCAGGTATATGAAGATACAGGTTACAGTCATGTGACATTGTGATACCTGGAGACGAATCACATTTTAAAGGATGAAAATAAGAGTAAAAATGAAAATTACGTTCTTTAGCTGCCAAACCTGGTGAGTTGATTTGATATTTTCACATAGATTTTTATCACATTCTCATCTGTTTAAATATTTTGTAACTATCACTTAGCACTCAAGGACGACTGAGGATTTTTTATTTTATATTTTGCCTTTTACAGCCTTTTCCTGCCTTGTCATATTCTTTTACACCAGAGTATAATTTTTAACAAGGAAATTTTAATTCTCAACTGTTTTTCTTTCTGAAATTTATGTCTTAATCTCCAGAATATGTACTTCAGAATAAATGTGGAGAGAAGCTATGAGGGGTAGCAAGTAATATGTGTATTTAGGATATAAAATATACTGTGATTTGCAAATCAGGGAATGATTGCAGCGCCACACAGTGAACAGCTTTATAAGTGACTAATTCAAGGGCATACCCAACAAGTTGGAAAAGAATAAAGCTATTTCTGGAGGTTGGAAATTACAAAATAGAAGCAAAAATTTATTTGTTTCGACTGCCCAAGAAATGTGGTCCCTCCTGAAATAATACAAACGCAACACAACTCAAATATCAAACAAGTCTCTGTAATGCATTCTACTGCCACTTCAGCAATTCATTTCCGGAATAACTTACCTCTAGTCCATGTCTATCTCTTAGAGTAAGTCGCATTTGACACAAACCCTCATAGCAACTGATAAAGGACCTTTCTACTATCTTTATGGCACTAGCTTCGCCAACAGTTGTCAGACTGTTATGCATCTAGGCTATAGCCCTCCAAATAAAGATTTATTCCAGACAACGCAGTTCTATTCCCTTTACGCAAATGCAGTGATTCTGATGAGTCAATCTGTCACTTTTGTTTTTACTATCCCCTTATTTATACACCCTTAGAACTATTTGGCATATTAAAGTCAAAGATTTAATTCATCAGGACTACATCCCTTCTTTCTCATACATCGAGCTCCTGGACAAAAGCTTAGGGAAGTGGAGAAATGCCCAATTGAGTATATGCTTTCATGTGCGATACTCTAGTGCCAACCATTACATACACAACTGCGATGTGGGCATGGAATAGTACTCATGTATAGACATGGTTCACTACAGAGCATGGCATTTTCCCCTATAGTGGGTAAAAGATTAATGCGGCTACCGCTGCAATTCGAGGATACATAGTACTGGTCACTCCCTGTTATCACCAGTGGCTGTACGTTACCAAATTCTGAGGGCAGCCTCACATCAATGATCTGAACTCATTCAGGCACATATAGGCCATTCTCACAAATTGAGATTGTGCGGGGATGATATTGATGTCAGATCAGATGCACTTGAAGCTGAGATTAAATCCAAAGGTTCTTTCCACTTTTTCGTTTTCTTTTTAAAGCTGTATTCAGTTTGACCCTCATATTTTAACCTGGGTGAAAGGTGGTTCACCGTGCGAGGCTAGTAATCCATGATTTTGCCATTAGAATAAAAAATATGGCTCTCTTTCTTGGCAATTTGGATTATATGAGACTTGCTGTACTTTTTTCGGAATATAAGCTACTTTAAGGAGAGGAATACTCATTTCATTCGGTTAAATGATGTTTTATAGCAATTAAGGCTAAATAAGACCACTTTTTTCAACTTATCGAGAAATAAATTTGGACCTAGTCTCGAAAGTGTTTGGAAAAAAAGGAAAATGTCTGGTGACTCATTTGTGAGTGACACTGTGCTTTTACGCGTCCCAATCATTTTTTCATGAGGATATGGACTTGTGTAGGATGCATATATGTGCAGCTAGCAGGATTTTATGTGATGCATGTGATGTAATTGCCAGCCTGCAAGCTCAGTCCATCAACTTTCCAAAGGGAAATGAACTTGCCAAAATACAGCAGCAGTTTTACTACATATCCAGAAATCCGGAAATTGTAAGTGTGAGTGATTCTATAAATATTCCTTTTATTTCATGATATTTTTCCAGATACGTCATCTTGCTATGATGGGGCTCGTTGTCCCTACAGCGATTCCTTTTCAGACCATCCTATCCTCTGCTACCCCGCTTCTTATACGGATTTAAAAGTTTTTTCATGCTATTTTAGTTGCTCAATGGTGCTGCTTTGCACTTCCTAACGACACTCGAATTTCTCGTGACACTTTCCCACGCTTTGCTCTTTTTCTCAAGGTGCCATTATTTTTCCTACTTTCAATAGCATGAATTTCCTCTTCAAACATCTTGAAATGAATTCGTTTCTATTATTACTTTAAATTATATTCACTACAAGATATAGTTATCCACTTACTTCAATCTGCCAATATATGTTCAAGTAGAGGTAAGTGTCTTTGCCATAATTGGAGGAGTAGTACCATAGAACCAGTTGTACTTATTTTTTTCTCATTACCATTGTTTCACGGTATAGATTGTGCTCGTTCATTTCACATTATTTTCCTTCGGAACTAATTCACATAGGCGCATTCACCTGTTCGGCTATTCCAAATCAGCACTTTCAGTCATATTTATTTAACTGATTGACATTGCTGCATAGCACACTATGCCATCATAATGTATAAGTACTGCTGGTTGAAGTTTAATAAATTTTAAAAAAGTACAATTCCTTGGTTTTGATCTTAAGCTCTTACCCACACAATCTTAGTTATACCATCAAGTGACACCAATTCCTAGTTGTGTTGTTTTATGTGGGCAGACAAAGAAGAGTGACCACATTAAAAACATTACACGATAATAAAGCAAAAGAACAGTGTCCTAAAAATGATAAGGTAGGCCAGGTAAACAATACTCCTGAATGCTGAACTAAACTAACGTAACATTTACAGTTTCCAAGCAAGTGCAAACCAACTGACGGTTAAGCGAGTCCAGCTTGGAGGCTTCAGAATCTGGATTCTTGTATCCAAAATCCTTGAATTGATTTAAGCAATCCCCAAACGCATACAAATGACACACTGTAAATGTAGACTACACACCAGACAATAAAAAGAGTTGAAGATATGAAGTCTACTTCACACATATAATTTGAATTGCACGTTATGCAAGATACTGCATGGCTGGGTATGATGAATTGTCGCAACAACCCCTTCGGCCTCACCTCAGCGTGGTTATTGTGATATTCACCTGCTACTCATTCTGCATCACACTAACCTATGTCACCTAAGCGCAAGGACATAATGCTGCATTAAATTTCCAGGCGGACAGGAAATCAATCATTGAAAAATTTAACGCTTGTCTTTAAGGAGTCAAAATGCATAAATGGGCATCTTTAAGGATCCAAACATTTTTAATGTCTTTAAAGATCCTAAAGCTTTAGGGCTGTCTTAGAGAAGTCTGAGCCCTTAAGGAGTTTTCAACATATTGCACCTTTCTGTTTACTGATTTCCTTTAAGGAGACACATTCCTGGCCTATGATAAACGCGTTGTCCACAAGATCCTGTTAAAAGTACCTCTAATGTTTTGTATGTAGCCCACAAGAGGGCAGTTTAAGAATAAAGTTACTATCATTTTCTGAAGGGGCCAGAGAGAGCTCAAGAGAGTTGAAGCGTTCATCACTAGCCCGGTCAAGCATTATTCAAACTCATAATTCATTTATTTCATGTGCAAATATTGTACAAAGTACATATAAAGCACACATCATGAGTATACCGGGACATAACGCCCTTCAAAATATGAATACACATATACATATAAATCAAGATAAAGATAAAACTTCGTTACCACCCAAAGTAGAAATGATAAATGTAGTCTTAACATGTAATTTAGGATAGAAACGTATCACTCTATCAACCAGCTAGGTGTCAAGTTCACACCTTCGGATAGGAACTACTAGTTTGTAAAATTGAAAACACAGAAAGGTACCAATTAGCGACACAAGTTGTTACAGAAAAGGCCCCTCCAAACATCAGGTATCAAAATCATAATGCAAGTGAATAATGAGACAGATGGATATTAGGTCAGATTTTGGATAATGATAGGGATACTGATAATTTGGAATAGCTGAATGGACATAAATATATAATACAATTTCATTGTAACATTGTGAATAGTTTAATATGTTGGCAACTGAAGAAAGGCACAATTTGGTTGTAGTTAACCAGTAGTGACGGCCGCCATGTGGAAACAAATGACATGGGTTTTCCTGACCATTGAACAGCAGGTCCCGCCTTTAAGACGTTGACGCCAAGAGCGTGAAATTTAAGCCCGAGTTTGGAGGCATGGGAGCCTTGAAGAATGATCTTTAAGGGCGGAATCTTTCAAGAGAAAGTTTTTAAGGAAGGCAGTTTTGGACACTCTGGACGTGATTGTTCTCATCCGATGTGGCGTTGCCCCTGAGACACTGAGACCGGCCACTACATATGGAATCATTGGAATACCAGTAAACCAACGCACTTGTGTCTTTTGTGATGACGCTGCAATTGAAAATGCATATCAAGCATTGTTAGGCTGTGATTCTCTGCAAAATGGTAGGGCACACTCGATGGACTTGCTTAGCTTTAGATCCATAATTTACACATGTTAAGCCCAGACGATAAAATCAGAACTGCTCGTCAACGAAGATGTGGAAGCAGTGAATTAAGATTACTAGCCAAAATCATATGCCAAATCCCAAGCTTTTTCAATACACTTTAAACATGTCACACTCTTGCGTTTTCATGTCCCTCACATGTTCTCATAGCTCGCTAAGAGCGGCTGCATATCACTAAAAGTTTGTATTTTTTATTCAGGCGGGTGGGACTTATATATACGACAGTACGTATCATATACTATTAAGTGTGTCCTGTTTGTCCGGAAAACCGCCTGATCAGCACATTAGGTGTGTATTTAGTAATCTAGGTGAAGCAAATATGTTCAAATACGGTACAATGATAAGTGATAAAAAGAGGGCTGTGTGAACAGCCCATGCTCAGCTGACCTAGACATTTATCACACATGCAGCTCTGCAAACTTGGGATAGGATCAAGGTCACCCATGTACTGAGTAAGTCTGACCTTTATAGAAGAACACTAACATGTGCAACATAAAGGTCCCAGTTAAAATATTTCTCAAGTTATAGTGAAGAGAAAAATCCATGTATGTTGCTCTGTGACCCCAGAAACGAGATCAAGGTCACTGATGTGCTGTCTAAGCTTAACCTTCATAGAGAAACATTAATATGTGCAACATCAAGGTCCTAACTCAAAACAGATTTCAAGTTATCAAGTGAACAGTAAATTTCGTGTCAGTTGTCTTGTGACCTTGGGAATGAGGTCAAGGCCCGCACATCACTGGAGCATGACCATTGGCACAAAATACGAAGACACTTATAAAAGGTACATCCTTACCAAGTTTGCAGAAATCTGGCCAAAATTATTTGATTTAACCATTACAAAAAAACCCCATGTTAAACTTTCATGCTAACACGTTTTTAAAGATATTCGAAAAAAAATCATAAAAAATCCAAAAAACACTGTGCCACCAAGTGAACAAATCTGTGTGACACTTCCACAAAGAACATATCCACCAAGTTGCAGCATAATCTGAGTGATTTTTCTTGAGAAGAAGTCGACAAAAGCAAAAACACACAAAAAATCATAAAAAAAATAGAAAAAATGCAGCACCACCTGGTGAACAAACTCAGAACTAAGTGTCCCTAAACGTTTTCCTATGTGATGTCAAAGCAGTTGGGTGAGCGGTTTCAGAGAAGATTTTTGAAGATTTGCCCAAAACAAGAAATTAAATTCATAAAAATCCAAAAATCATTGGAGCATGACCATTTGAACAAACCTTGTAATGACGCACCCAAGGTACATTCCCACCAAGTTTGAATTAAATCTCGCTGAAGATTTTGGAGAAGTCAAAAATGTGAATTGTGGACGGACGACGGAGAAAGGATAATCCTATAAGCTCAGCTGACTGAAAAGTCAGCTGAGCTAAAATGAGTGTCTCATCGATGTTATGATGTGTGTATCAACTATATGATGAGATGTAACAACAAGGCGACGAGAAGTGATGAAGGTGAGTGTCAACTGGATGATGAGATGTAACAAGGCGCTCTAACACAGTGATAAGCAGTGATGCATATTTCATATCGGATATGAGGATAGTATTGCTAGCTATTTATGTACATAATTAAGTTGAACACAAGGTCACTAAAATAAGTTTTAATGTACATATCAGAAAAAGGCTCTAGCCATGTGTATTATAGAATTGTCAACTGGGTATATTACCATACGACGGTTCAAAGTCAGCGCTAATCCAGCAAATGGGTGTACAAGATAATTATTAACAAACTGCTTTATAAGAAGTAGTAGTAGGAGTATAATTCTATTGACATGAAAAGAGTATCTCATACCTGTAAATATACATTTACAATATATATATATATATATATATATATATATATATATATATATATATATATATATATATATATATATATACATATATGTTAGTAAGTAACTTGGACCTGGAGAAATTCTTCACAATGGGGCTGCGGAAATTATTGAGTGGAATTGAGCGTTCGTATTGAATTACCATTATCATTTGCAGAATTGGAGTTAGTCGTCTGTAAAAGTTGTATGACCGTTATATCAAGTTTAGCCAGTCTTCTTAAGTGCGATATCGCTATAAAGATATTAAAAAAGTGTGTTGAATCAACTGCTTAATAAGCTATAACTGCAAGACGTGACGCCGATCTAATCCCCGTGTTGGCATAACAGTCAAAGTACTTTACCTTTGATGAGTCATGTTTTAACTGTGTACACTTGTTTTTCAAGACAAAAGCAAAGATAAATAAATAGTGGGGTAACTTTTTATATTTGACGATATCTTCTTAAGGTCCAGTTCTAACTGTTTTGAAGTCTGCTGCTTACTTTTTCCCTGTCATCCACCTCCCGGGCGGTAATTATGAATTCAAACAGAGGAGCATTACTCTGATTCAATGTGTTTGGCGCCCCCCTTGTAAAGAACATGAGCCGCCCATGCAAAACCAGAATTGACCCATTTTAATTTGGTCAGGTTTGATGTTTGCTGATGGGACAAGCCCCCCTCCCCCCCCCCCCTCGCGCCCATTCGGCCTATCGATAATTGCGTAACTGATACTGTCCGACAGGCGGCCACTGGATATAACTGCCTTGGTCAATTCTTGATTCCTAGCATCCTTTAAACCAATTGAAATTACATGTTTCAGCACTTATGCTCCATATGCGACAGAAAATTTGTCTACGTCGTGAATAAACGAGGAATGGTTAGTAATAGTCTTCGATCTGCTATACAAATTGCATCAGCAAATGTCCATATATGTGATACTGTAACCACATATCAAGATGAGATTGCGACAGAAATCTGCCGAAAAATGGAAATGCAGCAAGTTTTATAATAAAATTAAGTTGTGTTTTTTATATGCGCCGAGTCATTTATTGCAGATAATAGTCTTCTGCTATGAACATTCAAACGGTGTAATGGATAATTTAGATGATTTGTAGCAACCAATTTATATTAACAAGAAAACCAGGAAGACTTCCACGAGCTCCCATTTCTAAACTGTTTCATATGTACTTCAAGCGCCAGCAATGCTGAAACTGTAATGATATATGAACAGGTATCAATAAAGTCTGATCATTAATCAAGTTACCAGTAGAACTGATTCTGAAAACTGGAAGCACTGAAGGTACTCAAATTGCAAATTTCGGTTCAGAATGATGGCATGCTGTGTGCTCTGTAGTATGCTGTCAGCAAAAAATATACTCCTGATGGTGACACTGTTCTTAGACATAAAAAAAAAAACATTTTAAGAGACAAAATAAGTTGGACTTTGAAGCAAGATGACTATGTCGTTCACGCATGTGAAGCACCATGTATGTCTTTATATACAAGATTAGCTGAAATTTAAAGCAAGAGCGCTATGTTGCTATCGTTCAGCCTGAAGCCCCATTTAGTCCTTATATACATCATTTAAAATGATAAAACTCCTAGATAAAACCGATTTTAAGGAGTCACTTGAACACTCGCTTCACTGGGTGGCCGTGTGAATTTATGAATTCGCTCCAGGTTATCCATCTGCAGAATAAACTTGTAGGAGACCATCACCACGCATCGGACCAAGGTTCCAACTCAGATATTCCCTCATTACTAGCTAACGTTGAAATTAAAATAGGTACCCTACTACAATGACGAACACGTAAATGTATCTAAAACTGCAATCCAAGCCTACTGCTAATAGAGGGTCATCGACATGCCTAATTTCAAAGAACTGGCGTAAACAGTTTAGTTATCATCCAAACTATATTCATCGGGGAATTGTAGGAATCTAGGTTATGGTAATCCTCATGAACAAACAAGAACTACCTGTCATGCATTCCTGTGTCTTGACGCAACTGGTCAAGTCATATCAGACAGGATGTCTTGCTTGTCGAGATCCTCCTCCTCTTCCAAAAAATGATTAATATATTGATTAAAAACACACAGATCACGGAAGTGTGACCTGTCAAATCCAAAATACATTGTTAACCAGTCTGAGAAGCACTGGACGGGTTCAGGACAGGACTACATACACATGCTTGTGCCCCAATTCCCTTTTCTAAACACGCAAACGTGCAATTATTTGCATTCATGTGAATTCAAATATTAGTTTAAACAGCAGAAAATAACACAGTGGCCATATACTTAATTTACTTTACTTGTTGCGAATGAAAACAGAAACACTCTTACTATAAGTTTAAAAAGAATTTAGCAAACGGCTTTAGAGACGATGTCAATATTTACAAAACACACACAACTTAATTTTTAAAAAAAGATGAGCAAAAAATGTAGTTGCGTTTGTTGAGCAGATTAGATTGTTTCGGTACCAAGAAGTGTTTATGCAAATGGGAATGCCCATGTAATTCCATACATTTTTTTCCAAAACAAGAACATAACGTTTATAACATCAGAAAGACACCAAAGCGTGACATTAAACATGATGGACACAGATCCGACCGAGGCACACCACAAGTAAGTTTGAAGAGAATCCAGTAATCATTTTTAAGAAGAATTTGAACATGAAAATTATGGACGGGACAAGGAACCTCCGGCCAGAAGAAAGGCCGACTGACGGTTTAGTCAGATTAGCTGAAAAATAAATCACAAAGACCGTGGCAGTGCAAAAGCCGAGAAACGTTAGGCCCAGAGTTCACAGACAAACTCGGCAGGCAAGCACTCCCATGCTGAAAAAAATCTGAGTATTGGACTGGCGTCAAAGTAATCACATGAAATGTATATTTCAAATGTGTTTTACTTTAATATTGACCTCACAGTATTGAACTTTTGCTGCTGCAAATTATTCCAAAACTAGTGGCTGAAGCAATGTATTATTGTCATAGGGCATCTAATTAATTTACCATAACTTGTAATTTTCTCTGTGATGTAAGAGTTTTAAAATGGCAACACTTGAACGCTGTACCTTCCAGTGTCTACGCTAACACCAAACTGATGAAGCTGAGGAGTCGTTGACACTTCAAAGTCGCTCGAAATCAGAAAATCTGTTTGCTTTGCTTCATTGCACTATTCATCCATCCACAGGCGAAAAAAATTGTCGCTCTCCTCTGCAGACCTTACCAATGTCATAGTTCATCAACCATGGTTATCACAACAGGAGTCTTTTTAAATTAGTTCCACCATTCAAAAATTAAAGTTACACGATCGGTAGTAATTATCGGGAAAGGAAATGTACGCACGTTTTACTCGTTGCAGACCACAAATTTTGGATCACTCGTATAGTCGACTGGAAGCTCAGCGTATAAACATTGTATTCGTCTGTCATCAGCACCTGCGTCACCTTCTTTTTGCACGGCATGAATGCTTTTGTACATGAGCTCAAATGTACAAATTCCGTATATATTCTGGATACATGTTTTGACATAAATGAAGTTTTACAAATTTAACTTACAAATTTTTCTGATGGTCGGGAAAAGAAGAGGCCTTTATGTAAAATTTTAATCACAGAGAGGACTCTGCGGAGACTAACCGTTATGCATAAATGTATGCATTTTTAACGATAAAAAGTCCTCATGTATTTTAATGTACGTCATGCAGCCATCTTTTAAGGCATGCCATCGTGACAGTACCATCGGAATAATCAATCAGAATACAGACTATCGACGGTTCATGATCAGAAAATTAGATTTAAAAAGATATCTGGAGACTAATCTAAATCAAATGATTAAACATTAAGGGAGAAAGAAGGCTATTGTTCAACAAAAGAGATCACCTGACTCTTAGCCCCATAAATATTTATCAACTTTTATAGTTCCATTGCATTCCCAGGACTGTAGCTTGGCAAGACTCTCTCCGGAATTTTTCCACTATCATAACGAAGTTTGTCCAATGTAATATTCCCGTAAATTTTGCATTTGGAACATACCTAACATGTAATGGATCAATTATCTTTACTCCAATGTAGCTACATAGATCAAACGTGTTTGTATTTTATGACCTATATATTGTGGACTGTCTAATGAGTAGAACTATACTTAGATTATATTTGGACATAAACTTTTCCTGGTACACGTTTTGATACTGGGGCATTCATGCTTGCGCGAAATGGCAATTTGTTGGCGAAAAGGCTTTCCAAATGTTAAAAATATTATTTTACTCTTTGCCTATGTAAGTGATTCGGGCTGTTGTTTCAACCAACGGACTGGAAATCCAAGAACTTGAAAGTCTAGCTTAGCAGGCAACTGTATTTATAGAGAAATCTACGTCTCATATAATGCGGGCCTGTTAGTGGAGCAAACTGAGCACAGCAGGAGTTATCAAATTTAGCTCACAAATGCCAAAGACGGGCAGACTAAATGTGGCGAAGAGGCAACATAGAGTATGAATTAGGCTATGGGAAGATACTTTACCCTCTATACATAAGTATATTTCCAATGCATATTTCACCACTACCAGGTTAGTATATGGTGATTTCCTTACACGGATTTATCACGTACAAATTGCACCGGAAGGCTAAGCTACCAGGGTTCGGCGATAGAAATTTAAAGTCGGGATTGTAGAGCTGTTTTTCTTATCCGGCTAAAATACCATTTAAACCAATTGCACAAGTCTGATCCAGTATTTGCATTTTGACATATTCCTTTCTCTTGGCCTTTCGCTACCAAGAGAGCTGATAGATCATGGTTTTCCTGTGCAAGACATGCCAGTGGCACAAGGTGACCAGCTGTCGCTGTACACTGACAGCCAATGTTCCTGAGGCCAAAAAATACAGCTGTCATCCCGAATAAAGGATGGTTGCCTAGCTGAGTCTTAAGCGCAGTACATGTGTGGGTAATGGGCTTAAGGTTCCCGGTACTATAAGATCTCAAACGTCCTGAAATTTGCACAGAAGGCAAGACAAATGAAAATTATATGCCAAGATTGCCTGATAGCTATGTAAAGGAATGGTTTTCTTTCTTCAAACAGAGTTTTCCTGCAAGCAGAAGCAAAGTTGAATTATTGATTCCATATATTGATGGAAAAGTCACAAATCGTCTGGAAAGGTATTCTACTATACACAGGATACAGAGATGCATCAAAAGGTTCGTTATGGAACCTCTAATTCAATTGAATTGAATTAGTTTATTCCAGACATACGAATCGATGGTAAAACGCAAACATAGTGTCAAATCATGTCTGCACACCCATGTCAGCGCAGATGACTCATCTGCTCATTTTGAGGAACCAGAGGAACACGCGGATTTGCCAGTTTGACATGTCAACCTAGAACTGCATGCTGGACCAGGGGGAATGATTCAGTCAACCGTTTCCTGTTTGTCTATTCCGCATTTCACAGTTTTCCTGTTCCCTCCCACCCCATACCCTCCACGCCACCACTATTCCAGCAGGACAATTAAATATTGCGGCCACTACTACTGCATGATCAAGCTGTCCCCAGTGAAATGGAGCTCCGCTTTACGGTACTCCTGATTCAAGGTCCCTTTAAAGCGGGTGCTGCCTGTGTCATGGCACAACGAGCTCTCGTTCACTGCAGATGGATATTTCACACAGCAGCCATTTATGAGGCCTCACTCCTGTCATCCTTTAAGGGAAATCGCTGCGAGCTCTTGCACAACGTGTGACACAGACCCCAGTTTTTGAGCATGCACACTGTTGTGAGATAGTATACTAGTATTATGGTACCCTGTTTTATTTATATTTTACTTCGCTTCCGGTATGGTTGTCACCTAGGTCGGTGTAGGTACAAAATGACCTGTGCACAGTATAAACGTTTGTTCTTGAAGCCCTTTCTGTTTGTGTATGGGTAAAATTGAACAAAATTAGGAGTCTTAAGCCTATATAAAACGGTCTCATTATATTAGGGATAATATGTAAACGGCTAGCACAGTAAAAAGCCAGCGCAGCTGTGATCCTTACGGAGGTGTGACCAATTGTGCGACACCGATTGGCTGGTCTTGTGCATCTTTATTCTATTCTGCCCCACCTGACGGCCAGTCAAAATGTTGCAACCGCTTTATATTCGGAACTCCATAGTTCAGTCCACGGTAACCATAACCAATGGTCAATGGTTGGGATTTTGTCAAAATGGACAAGAAATAAAGGTTCCTATTAATTAGAAATATTGATTTAAAAATGCAGATACGTATTTTTTTTTTTTAACGATTGACAATTATTCGTCGTTTAACCAGACAGCCAGGGTAGTTTCCATATTATCGCTCCACATGCCGTCATCTGTGACAAAAACAAGTTCGCAGTCATCACTATATAGATCTCATTGGTGTATCGAACCATCCGCAATCACCACCCCGACCCTGGGTGGGGCAACGTGAAGTGAGGAATATATTTAAGTATTTGCTTAATTTGGTGAGATAAAGTGACGGCGTATGCGCAGATATACTTTAAGTTTAATTTAGAGAACCAGCACAACGACCTCGGTTTCAAAGCCAGGGGTCCTTCACATGAAAGATACTTCTTCCTTTAAGGTACTTAAAAATGAGCGTGATGGAGAGGCGCGCCTTCAGGCGGGCGATCAAGGTCTTGAAAACGAGGTCTGCTTCATGCTGCAAATGCTTCCCCGTCTTCAAAGTTCTTGGATCAACGTCGACCATGCAGCTATGATACCGCTTATACCTCAGGCTTAAAGGATTCCTGCAGTGGTAACGCCCAGTCTTCACTGCTGTTGAAAACATATCTTGAAGGTCATCTGAGACCTGGTGCACATATTAAGCAACTACAAAGCTATTGTTCTTTAACCATGCCACATAAATTTCCAAGCGCCTGCTACGTAAGGGAATATCAAGACAAATGATGGTATGGGCGAACCCTTTTTATTATAATGATGCTCTGTGTTAACCTTTTGGCAACAAAAGCAACAAGAAAGCAATAAACACAACAGAGGGAATAACTATAATGATCAGCCAAAGTCCAGAAATTATTCTTAATATTTTTGGAAAGTATAGTTAGGGGAATAGTGGTTTTAATTTTGACTGAAACAAAAACGTTCTTCTGTCGCAAAGATACTAAGAAAATATAAATTGAAGTTAAAACGATTGTAGTTAAAACATATACGTTATTCTTGCACCACCAAATGATATATATATATATATATATATATATATATATATATATATATATATATATATATACATATATATATATATATATATATATGTATATATATATATATATATATATATATATATATATATATATATATATATATATATATATATATATATATATATATGATGGGCAAATTGAGTGGTTATCCAGACAACAAGAGACTTTTACAGTATTCACGGGCAGAGTGTGTGCACGAAAGTAAAGAAATACACAAAAGTATAAGATCGTGCACTATCAACAACCGAGAGGTACATGCAGTAAACGCTAGATGGAAGCATACGTATACAGTGGTCCCCCACTTATAAGCCCCCCCCCCCCCCCGAAGTGAGGCCACCCCCTCTACAAAGGCTACTTCTTAATGTAGCAAGTATGGAATTTTCGTTGTAAATTACCTCTCAAGAGAGGCCACCCTTCTTATAAGGCTACTTTTCCAGTGCATTTGGGGTGGCCTTATAAGAGGGGGAGCACTGTACATGTAAATGAATTTCTTTGTTTTAGTTGTGTATCTTTGATATAAAATATGAGACAGTATAAGAGTAAGTGATAGACTGGCTCTTCAAAATAGCTGCATTTGCTTGGAAGAAACGGAACTGCATTTATCTGGACTGAATATCGATTTAGAGGGCAGCACTCGGCGGTATGCATTTGCATAAGTTTGACTTGTTGATAAATGATAGCTTAAAATGAATTTTCTTACGTAACTGTGTAAATAATCACCTTCAAGTGCAGTCGTCTAGGGCCCTACCTTCTGTTTGAGTGTAGTCAGATAAATCAGGTTTCCTGCATTCCAGTGGTACTTCATTGGTGATCATCTAGGTGACCTGTCGAGCAGGCCAGCTGAGAAATATATGCTGAGGACATATAACAATCATGATGCCATTCTGGCCAGACATAGCACAATATATCCACATGATGTAGACGCGTAGTTTTGCATTTGGATTAAAATAAAAGAACAAAAGCAAGAAAACTGGTGAACTGGTGTACTGGTCAAACACAAAATATATTCAACTGTGTTTTGTGAATTCCAACTGTTCAACGTTGTTTACCAAATTTTAAGTTAAGTCTCCAATTTTTCTGATTTGGTAACCCTAATATGAACAAATAGGACTTAAAACTTGTGCTCACTGCCCATTAAGAGTAGCTCAATACATTTTGTATATGTTGGGACTCGCGTAGCCGTGTTGTTATTTCATCATCACCCACTATGCAACTGCGGAATAGAATGGCAGCGACTTTTGGCCGGTGCTGGGAACAACTTAAATAATCCTAACAACTTGAAAAGGAGGATACATGCAAACTGTTGGATGTAACTGTGGAAACACGGGGTTGTTGTATATTATTAGACCTCATACTACCTCTCCTGAAAGGGAAGGAAGAAGTTAAACACCCACAGATTGGCTCCCAGTATCAAACAAATACAATGAACTGGTCCGTGTCGATAATGACATTGGCACATACCTGCCTCCATTGAACCATTCTTTTAAGAAATGGGGATTTCATGCTGTTGGAGTGTGCGTTTACCATTTTTTGGGTAGGTGCTTGATGCGGAAGGTTGGTGGTTCGAGACCCGCCCCCTACGTGGTCACAAAACATATATATTCCAAAATCTAATGAAAACACTTTCCTTTATATGACCAGGGGTGGGGGTAGGGGTGGGGTTGGTAGAGATGGGGTTTTGTTATTGCCGGTTATCCAGGCATTGAATGAAGGTCACAATTTTGGGAGGTTTTTTTTTTTTTTTTTTTTTTTTGTTTTGTTTTGTTTTGTTTTGTTTTTGTTTTCAAGACAGTGTTCGATAAACTTGGTTTCGGTTGGACTGATAGTCCAATTTTGCACATATCACGAAGGAAAATTTGCGGCAAATGAATTTGATATAAAGAAACATTAAAGTTATGCTAAGTGCATGTACGCATGCACTCCTCATACGTTACCTCTTATTTAAAAGTTCCTGGAACTCTTATTAAGGTTCCCAGGAACTTAAGTTTTAATTCCTGGAAATTTGTAATTATATTCCTGAGACTTTAATATGTTCTTGGGAACTTGCCCCTATGTTCCTGGGAGTGTACCACTATGTTCATGGGCCTTTGCTACATTCCCAGGACCCGTCTTATGTTCCCAGGAACTCGTTTATATTCCCAAGAAATTGCCTGAATTCCCAGGATATTGCCGAAATTCCTGAGAATTTTTTAATATTCATAATGCCATAACTCAATTATGAATGTAGTAATATTGATAAAATTGTGCCAATCAACTACAAGAACCCAACTTCACACACTGTCTAAATTTGGTGCTTCCACCATGAGTAGAACTGGAGATATAATGATGGGGCCAAACGGTCCGAATGGAATCGACACTTTATTTTGGAATGACTTATATACATATATATATATATATATATATATATATATATTCCAAAAATTCGTTAAGTAGATATGGATGGATTATGATATGGCTGACACATACTAATGATTTGGTAAGCTATACATACATATATATATATATATATATATATATATATATATATATATATATATATATATATATATATATATATATATATATATATATATATTGGAATATATTCCAAAAATTCGTTAAGTTTCATATTTGGGTTAAATAGCACGTATGTAGAACTTATCAGTGGAACTTCGCCACAAAATTATAGGAAGCAGAGAAAATATTCGATAAGTGCATATGCTTCGTTTGCAAACTGCTTGGTAGATATGGATGGATTATGATATGGCTGACACATACTAATGATTCGGCAAGCTATACCGATCCATCCATCCATCTGTGATGAATATCACAAACAGGAAATCATGTGTTATTATCAAATCTATTAACGTGGAAATGAATTGTACCCAAGTCTAGTCTATTTGTATTTTTGCTTCCTTTATTGCATTTTTTTTCCAGAACCACTTCCAACTAGTCATTACCCTATTCCGCAGTCCAACCTCTTTACTCCCCATAAGCTAATCTGTCACTGTCTAACCATTATACATATGGAAGTATTATTGTTCATATTGCACACGTTCTTTTGTAGAATTTTGACATGGGCTGTATTAGCCCTAACAAATTACAGAGTCTTCAGCGGGTAACTACTTTACATATGTTGCTTTCCTTGCGTTACTGGAGCTCACAAAACTTTAAGTATTAATCAAGTGGAGTTACCAAACCCCCCGATGCAACATATGTACAGCTGAATGCATTCTCCCAGTCCCACTTCTTTACCACGTTACATTTTCGGATTTGTTCTGGAATTAGACCTGTTTACGTACTCAACACGCGATTTCTCAGTTTTGACTGTTGTCAAGGTCTGCTGCTAGACAAATTACTTTTATGGGTACAGCATATGTTCCATGTACTGTGATTAATAAAGGTTTGGCCTTCTTGGCAACTCATACAAAACATTGAAGTTCAAAATTTTGTCAGGGATATGTCGTCTATTCTATTTCAAAAGTTTTCCATGCACCGTTTGAACTCGTCACCACTGGTTGTATCCATCAGTCTGCTATACATTTGCTTCCATTGTTGTAAGAACAAAGGCTTATATGAAGTTAATGTTTCCTGGAATTAATTCGGCTATAAAGTCAATGTTTCATGGAATTAATTCCGTCTGCTTTGTTCAGTTTCATAGCATGGACCCCTATTATGCTTTTTCAATGTTTGATTCTCAAACAGTGTGAACCCACTTACTTTGTTGCGGGTTATATATGTGTCTCTCCGCCACCAGATGTCAGTGTTTTGTTGTACCTGCTGTCTGCCTCCATCCTTATTGGTGTATCTTGAGAACATCTCAATAGTTTGTTGTTATGCCTGATGTTAGCCCTCTGCCCCTTCGTGTTTTCTTCATTAACCTTTGTAAAGATATCACTGCCTACATACACATCCTTGTTAGAACTGGAATATTCATGTCAAGCAGAATATCTCCAAGCCCCGTGTTGCCGCTGCTTGTCGTCATGATCGAGGGTTACGTGAGCTGCGAAATTAATACTAGCCGCTTTTTGACCTGGGCGAGAATATTACTCGCGACTTCTTTATACAACTTCTCTCAATGTAATCACATGCAGTCTATTTCTTTGACTCTTTTCATGCCAGGCTTTTTTTCCTCATCATAAAACAATTGCCGTGAGTACTCTGGCTTGTACAGTGAATGATTTCTGACAGATTCATTCCATAAATTTTCTGTCATTTTGTGTGTTGCATGAAAACATCGGTACCAGCCTATTTTGGGTCAATATTACCCCGCTGATGCATACAAATCAAAGCATGTAGCACTGTGTGCAACTGGAGTACGTGTTCACAGTAACCTCAGAATAGCCCAGCTTCCGTGGTAGCAGTTCTTGTGTGTGTTGTATCTGGTCCTTTTCGTTATCCCTTTCGTTATCTTGCCTCCCTTATTATGTCCAAAATGGCCTTTTTAGTTGGTAGGTTCATCCTTTCTACGTTAATACGAGACATTTATATTAATTTCCCGCCACAAAGCACGGAGCTCACGACTGTCAATCACGGAGGACACACGAGCATATCTCTGTCAAACAGGGCCAGATACCCCTTTATCATGAAACTAGCGTCTTTTGGAAAAAAAAAGTTTACAAATGTTAGTCATATTCATTTAGTGCTCCCTAAATTGGTTATGAAAATAAATTCCATCTGCCCGTACTACGTATTCTTTATTTCCAAATTATCACTAATGTTCCCCCTTCCTCGCACAGGCAGCGGCCCGTATCTCGCCAGACGAGACTATGGTCACTAAGACAACCCCATATGCAGTTGTGGTGGGAAATTAATATGCATGTTTCGTATTGCATCAGAACATAGCAGCGATAATTGTATCGGTAAATAGCAGCTTTCTTCAATACAGTTATGTCACAGATGGGGTAGAGAGGCCAGATTATGGTTGATTCTTGCAAGTGATGGATGTCTTCTAATATATTAAAAATCTACCAATTCTCGAAATCTTTTATCAAATTAACATTTTATACTTAAAATCAGTGACTAAATTAAGGGATGGGGTGTGGTAACTTGATCTACCATGGTAGAAAGAGGAACTGGAGGTAAGTGAACTTATGTTCCATGTATTGTCCATATACCAATGTATTGATGTCAGACCGAGGACTTTTTATCAAATCCCGTCATTTAGCTCAGCTGATCTGTCAGTCAGCTGAGTTTATGTGATGGGTGTTGATCCGTCGTTCATCCGTCCGTCGGC
The DNA here is from genome assembly GCA_964020975.1 of Hermodice carunculata. Classification (NCBI taxonomy): domain Eukaryota; kingdom Metazoa; phylum Annelida; class Polychaeta; order Eunicida; family Amphinomidae; genus Hermodice; species Hermodice carunculata. Next base: position 65,638,712 of record OZ026617.1, read on the forward strand.
GTCCACAATTTACATTTTCGACTTCTGCGCTAAATCCGTCGGTCAGATCCACTTCAAGCTTGGTCGGAATATATCTTGGGTGGGTCTATACCAAGTTGTTCAAACGATCACGCTCCAGTGACATTTGGATTTACAAGAAAAAACCCAAAAAATCATATTGTTTTCTTTGTCTTTTGATTTTACCAACGAGTCCTCTTACGAGGAGGTTTTACTTAGCACATCTTGTGCAAACTAGACCCTCAATAATAGAAATGAAAAATGCCACCGTGTACAGAACACAAAGACAGAATTTTTTTAAACATATATTCACTCACATAATACAAGAAAACAGAGCAACTGCGAAAACAGGTAGTTCATTTAAAATGTCCAAGTTGACTGTTTTGACACGAAGTGGTGGGTCCTGTGCCCTGGCTTGTCCCGTCGACATCAGGGCTGCAACTCAGAATCACAGGGCAGTATCAGGAAAAATAACAAATCCTGGAACACTATATTGTAATTAGTGGGAAAACTCGATTTTTTAATGTAACGCCAAAACTGTGGTTTAGTTTTCAAATTTCTTACACCTGGTCTTAACAATCACCAAACATAAGACACATTAATTTAGAGGATTTGCTGTGCACTCTTAAGATAAACACTTGAAAATATACTACACAAAACGCTACATCGGAGAGCTAAGAACAGTTTTGAAAAATATACTTTACTGGTCTCCTTGTGTCAAAATGGCTATTTCAAAGCCTACTTTATTCAATTGGTGAACCGCACAAAATACACAGAATACAAGATATATTGGAGCATACGAGCATACTGATCTGCAGTACCCGGTCCTTTTTATTTGTGACAGACTGCCCCTAAAGCTTAATCCTATCTCCACTGTGATCGCCTTTCACTTACTGAATCCATCAGTTAGGTACTTCTTGACCAATCAAACTAAGCAAGAGTGGCGTTCACTCAACCACTTCCTGGCATGCTGACACTTGCTGTTTAGCCTGTGATAAGCCATACTGACACCACGAGTCAAAGAACAGGAGTTTGCAGTCTTGTTTATGATTGGCCATGGGCTTCTGTGTTGGGGTATTAGACTGTGTACGCTGCATTTTATAGTGCAAAAGTCCCACTTGACACAGGTGTTCCTTAGGGCAAAATGAAAAAAATCCAAAGAGACACTTTGTCTCTATGATCAGACTCATCTAATTAGCATACATTGTGCTAATTACCACCTATAAAAAGAAGTACATAAGGTGTTAACAAGAGAAGAGAAGGAAACGTGTGAGTAGTCGCAACTGACTAATTTGAGAGTCATGAATCCATTTTGGGGGTTATTTAGACACTTGGCGGCCATTTTGACCTTCAAACCAAGATGACTGCTGGATATTTCCTTTTCCTCCTCCACAGTGTACCACTTTAGACATGTATGAGCTAAAAACCTGTCTTATACAGCAAGCCTTACTACTTTTGGGGTTGGGGACCCAGCTCTGGCATCGCATTGGTAAGAGAATGTCATCAGGAATCCATTTGGGAGTTATTTTGACAATTGGCGGCCATTTTGACCCTTTAACATACACTACAGCCACTGTACATTATCTTTTCTTATCATGTAACATGTATCAGGCACAATAATAATAACATACTTAATTTCGTTAATGACTATTGAAAAGTAGCCAGAACCTAATCTTAATTTCGCTGCTCAGAGTACACTACTCTAGACACGTTGAAGTTAGAAACATGTATTAATGATACTATTAAACAGCAATTTGTACTTATTTCGGGACAGGTGACCCTATTCAGTATTGCAATTGTGATGAGAACTGTTCATAGTGCAAGGCAAAAGAAAATCTGCATTTCATTCATGTAGAGCCTGCATGATGGCATGGAACTCCTAGGATGCATGATCTCCTTAAAACTTATTTCTGGTGTTGCTTATGCAACAAGGTATGATTTGTGGTTTAAAAGTCAGAGAAAAGCTTGATGAAATAAGTTTATGAATACTCATCACATGTTACGCAACTATCTTTCACATCATAAATATGAGTCATGGAACAGGTGATATAACGTCATACTAAACACAAATCAGTGACAAAGTTTATTTTTCCGTAAATACACTGGAAACTAATGAAATCAAAATTGGCATTGGATTGGTATGACGATTTACATTGGGCCATATAGTAAATTTGAGTTCAACTACATGTTGAACTCAAAGCTGGCGTAATAAGACTTTTCATCCTAGCACCAACTTGTATTTCCGGAAACTGCAGAACACTAATACATTTTGTAAATACAGATTCCAAAAGCCCCCCCCCCCCCCCATCAGAAATACGATTTTGCAATAACCCGACATGCCATACATGACCCCTAAGTGCATTATATTTATATGAAGGCTCCTACTACAACCCTGACTTGAGACAGGAGTAAACCTATAAACACTGACAGTGGCTTGAAGCGGTCCTTTCGTCTTTGAAATATAATCTTCATTACTACAGAGCCTAAATAATATTTTCAACCGTCTTTTGATAAAAAGGCCAACTGACTTTTTATTGTCGCTTTATGTAGTTCAACAAAAGTAGATCCACAACAAATATAATTATGAAATCGCAGTACAGGCTCACAGCAAATCATACTCAAAGGCTAATTAATCAAACAGGTCTGACCCACTATACGACCCATGTTGACAGAGTACAACCAATTTTAGAGTGGTCACAAACCACTGCACAGTGATGCATTTTGTAAGTACAGACTCCAAAATTACACAAATCCGTCAGAAACAACCATGACACATCACGCAGACTCGATTTGTTAGTGCATTTCACTGAAAATACTTTTGAGATGAGCTTGTATATGCACATATATTAAGAAAAGATAAATTACTCTCAGTATATTCACGGCATATCTTGAAATTGTCTCGTGAAATAAAATATGGTTGTGTCTACAGATTTAGCTTTTTATAAATGCACAATGGCTACAGAAATAATTGCAAATGTCTTATGGTTTATAGATCCTTTCCTGCCCAATATACAAACCAGCAACAGATTGCTGAGCTCAGCGTATTAATCTTTGGGCTCACAGTGCAGTGACATTTGTGGTAACACCACCCAAGGGCATTGGTCATATGACATCATGTAGAAAGCCGTTAAGGTGCGTAGAAACTGATTTTAAATTGTCCTGTAAATAAGTAAAATGTAGAAAAAAAGAGTAAATTTGATAGTTTGTTTATGATGGTCATCATTTAAAACAAAACTGTAAGGTTAGGTAAGTAATTGTTGAATGGAATGAGAAATGGCAGTCTGAAGTAAAGGGTTACCAGTAATAAAAGCACTGTACTGCCGCAAAATATTAAGTCAAAGCAAAATGCCAAGCGCACATTGTCCATTACCACAGTGTCTATGCAAAATATGGTTTCATTTAAAGACACCAAAAAATGTAAAATACGATTATTACATACATACATACATACATACATACATACATACATACATACATACATACATACATACATACATACAAACATACATACACATATACACGTGATTTGTAAAACTCCATAAATAATTCGTGAAATCGATTGTAATGGCATTATGATAGGATAACGGGTATTTACTTACCAAATTTTAGTTATGAAAGTACCATCAAATAGAATACCTATTTTAAAGAATCAATAAATCTAGGTATCTGGGGTTGAACATGGTACATTTTAGCTCAGCTTATTACACGATGGGCTACTTAATGTTAATGGAACGAGATGTTGGTCGAAGTTTCTGTTGTGCACCGAATTTTAGCAAACTCAGTCTTAGGAGAACCCGCCTGCGACTATACGATGATTTTCCTAAAACTATTCGAACAAATTTGCAAACAAAATTTGGCAAAAGGTGAAATTTTAGCAGGCGTGAGTTTCTTCTTCTTCTTCTTCTCCTTCTCCCCCTCCTCCTCCTCCTTCTCCTTCTTCTTTGAGCAGGTTTAGGCCAACCATAAGCATTCTGTTAGATTTATTTTGCTTTATACTTATGTTTAAAAGCAAATATTTGTAAACATCATTAAAAGCACTGCATTATACGATGTACTACATGCATGTGTTGTCCGATGGTGCAGCAAATGTTGGTTGAAGTTTGCAGTTCATCCATTTTTAGGAACAGCAATCTTTCCTAAGGAAAATACGCCTACGACTAGCCCTACATGGTGGTTTCTCTGCCTTTGGAACAATTCGACCAGACATGCGAACTGTATTTAGTCATATTTTGTTTAGCTGAAGCTTGGGATATGATATGAACAGGGAGTTCATGAGTTTCTTACTGAAGCTGGGCCGAGGTAGCCTGGGACATAACTCGGCGCCCAAATCATCGTCTTCGGAGAACAGCTGAAGTCAGTCTTAGGAAAGCAGTGTTTAAGTTTTAGTTCCCTGCTTTTTTTTTATGAGGTTTTTTTTTGAGGTTTTTTTGTTTTTTGTTTTTTGTTTTTTGTTTTTTGTTTTTTCGTTTTTTTTTTTTTTTTTTTTTTGTTCGTTTGTCGCAAATGTTATATCATTTTGAAAATTTTTGACAGGTTATTCGCATCTGTTTGTGATTTGAGCTGAAACATGTATTGGATATTTATTTCAGCAAAGAAATAACTCTGTACAGCTACTTTCACTTTTCTGGACATAAATGGGGCTTCCATAATTGCAAGGAAAATACAAAACTTTCACCTTTTACTATAGTCTATCAACCTTGCTCTACGGAAGCGGATTTTCTGAAAATAACAACAATGGATTGTTACTTGCTGCTATATCCAACGCATAACCTTTTCTCATCAATGTACCTTACTTTTGAGGCATATGTGGTAAACTATATGCACAAGCGTGCGTGCACAAAACTGACTGACAGGTCGTTTTAAGATGCCGGCAAGATT
>OZ026617.1:65646086-65956086 GCA_964020975.1 Hermodice carunculata
CTTTTTTTGTCTCCTGTAAGCTATGCTGCAAACATTATTAGTCTCCGATATATAATTGTGCTCTTATACAATTATGTTTGCTAGTCCGGCTGTGCATTTGCAGAAGTCACACGATCATGATATGTTTAATCGCAGTTCCCTCCGAATAGTTTTACCCGCCACACCCGCAATACAGTCTACACTCCTTCCCTCCTCTCCCGTCTCCGCCTTTATAAAACAAAAACATTATATTTCTTCTAACGTTATAAGATGTGCAGTGGTCAATACATGAAAAGATATAGATAGAAATTGGAAGGGCATCGCTACTTCACGTGCTTTTTATTGTAGTCAAAATTCAAATTTATAACGGCCCAAATTTGCAAAATTCAAAATGCTACAATTGTACTTTAACACTCATAAGGCACACTGTGGTCAATTAACGTGTGGAAGTTGTTAGGGGATATTTTTCACACCTTCTAGATATTCAAGAGTTAAGTTTCAAATGCCCAAATTGACATGACTTGGAATTCTGCACATTTTCTAAAATATTTATAAAACACGCAGCGGTTGGAAAAATATAGATGCAAGTTATTATGGCATCTTTACCTATTATATTTTTCAAGATATGAAGGATTTTAAATATATAATATCCCAAATTTGCCCGAGTTGCAATATATTTACTCCTCTATATTGCATCCTTGTAACAATCATGGAAAAGAAAGGGAGAGAATACTTGCTAAATTAAAAAAATATATATTGCTTTGTCGTTTCTCGCCATATAATGTACATAAATACATGAGCATACAAAGGAAAAAAATTGACAGCGACTGAAACATACAAAGGCTTATATGTCCCCTCAACATAATATAATTAATATGAAGTACAGTGATACTGTACAACGGTTATTACGGGATAAAACTAAAAGATCTGGTACAAAAGATTTGTTTGAACTGCTTATAGCTAGTCATGCAGATAAAACAAGGTGTACTGAAAATAAAGCTTTTTATTTTATGACTGTTTGCTTCGGAAAACTGTATCAATGATATTTTGAATGTTTTTTCAGGTTATGCTCTACCAAATTGGCTTTTTTCAGACATTTTTGAGATTTTTCCTTTTTGATAAAATTTATATTTTGTCTACGTTTGCGCAAAATTTGAAAGTGCTAACTTGGTTATAAAGCACAAAAATGAGAAAATATATAGCCACATTTACCTATAAGTGCTGACAAGCGTGTGCTGGAGACAGGAGCTGCCATGCGATACTGCCTGCTGCCAATCAAACGGTCACGTGGCACAGCTAAGGAACCCGCAAAGTGCTCCTTGTCACGGTGATGGTCATAGGAAACTACGACACGCAGACGTATTACGGTGGTGGTTATGATATCAACCAGCACAGATTTGAAAACATGCATCTGAATAAGAGCAAACTTATAAGTAAGTAACTAAAGTGACACGAGTCTGCGGATAAAGAACAAAATAAATAATATTAAGGCTACGAGATGTTATGCAACACCCCTCTTAATTACATCAAACAATACACAGACAGGGCCATCGCTGTCAAACAGATAGCCTATTATCACAGCGAAGGCAAGAGGTCTTCGGGTTCGTTTGAAGTCGGACAGCGACTGAAAAAAAAACCCACTATCCAAAAATTGGATTAAGATATTCTTTGTGACCAGCCAAGATAGATCTACGTGATATACCAAGCCTGCAAAGCGCTAGACCGCTCTGTTTACACACACACCAAGACCGTTCTGGATTAAAAAAATTTGACCGATGAGCTACACCACACTCTGGCCTCTTACCATGTACAAATGTGAAGGTCCTGGGAGCTGGGTCTTGACAGTCGCGGTACCCATGTGCACTACCAGCAGGCAAGGTCCGCCTCCATAGAAATGGGTGTGCACAGCAAAGGTGAGGGGCACTGGTGCCAGCCCTCACCAACACTGTACATGCATTGCGACATATTCACAGATATATATTTGCACGAGGCCAGCTGGGAAAGGATAAGGGGTTCGCAAAATGGACTCGATAAGATGTCTACAAGTAACAGAACTAATCTGACCCATGAGAGTCTTGGACAGAAAGTGACACTAGATTTTGAAAACTGGAGCCACCTGCGTGACTAGGTTCTTTGAATCCATCACAGGCCGCCAGAGCTCGGAAAATAGCAATTAATTTCCTCAATTGCTGCATACTGTCCACATATGGGAAGACTGCGAGGGTACTGCTAACAGAGGGGTTGGGTGCACACACACACACACACACACACACACACACACACACACCCGTGGCCACTGCCCGCTAAGACCTCTGCACAGAAATTTTGTGTGCCCATTAATTGTGCTATTCTTCATAGCGTTCCTTGACGGCAAGCCTAGTAAGCCTGCAAAGTCCTGGACTGCTCTGTTTGCAAAGACACACCAACACTGTTCTGGGTTAGAAAACTAGGCCAGAGAGCTACAATTCCCTCTGGCCCCTTTTATTTAAATTTCATTGTACAAATATAAGGTTCCGGGGAGCTGGGTTTTGGCTGTCACAGTGCCCACGCACTACCAGCAGGCAAGGTTTAACTCCCTTGAAACGGGTGTGGACAGCAAAGGTGAGGGGTACTAGTGTCACCAAGAGGAGAATGGAGATTTGTGTTAACCCTTCTAGTCTGACCTCACCAAAGGCGAATGACTTTGCAGGGAAGTGTAATAAACCTGTAAGAAGGTAACTGAATAATAAAATGTGGCAAAATGGATAGCTGGGAAATATAATCAATAATCCTGACTGTATGGTGGTGCCATGTAGGCACTCGTCCAACCACTGTCTTGTGTCTAGGTTGCCATTTTTCAAATGTGGAGTGAGTTGTCCTGTATTCACTAAAACACTAGCACCCAAAAATGAAAGGGTGTTAGCCATCACGATGTCCTAAAAAAAGTTGAGCTCCATTAGGGATAGGTCACCAAAATACTGTTATGACGTGCATGAAGGTCAAATGTTCCAGCTAACAGGATTGACACATGGTTGAGCTGTATCCAGATGTGAGCATCTCTATAACTGCTGAGGTCATTGTGACAAAGTTAAGATTGTAGCACCATATATATACGTGAGTGCAGATAAAAAGTCCTGTACTTGACAAACAGGGCCCGACCACACAACACCAATTTGTGGTGGAAGCATGATCAGTCACAAAGTCACACCATGCACACACCTTTGTTGTCATAATTCAATAAAATGAAAACCTGCATGTTGCACCCTAACTAGTTACATTAAGAGTTGATTCTAACAAAGTGGGGCCTGACCGCATGGGACCAATTTGTGGAATCATTTCCATTTAACCATTGTTAATCTGTAATACTGATATAGATCCAGCAAGAAAATTGACGACAGATTGGCCCTGGCCTCACAATGTGCAACCCTTGCCAAACCTCTGCCCACAATAGCATACACTTCATAACTTAGGTCAGCAAAATTGTGCACAAAACGGGGCACCAACAAACTGGACCTGACCACATGGAACCAGCCTGACTATTTCAAACAATCCTTAATTTGTTGCCACCCAATTTTATTTATGGACGGCATCTGACTTCCACCTACCCTTCCAGTGAATATGGCTCTCAGGTACTCCATTTTGAGCATCCCATGATGCTGTGCTGATACGAAAACTGTGAACTTTGTACACCCTGTTCTCTAGGTTGCACAGAATGAGACAATTTCTAAGCTGAGCACCAAAGTAAGATCTAAATACTTCTTTCCCAGAAGTGTTTTAGAATAAATTTTCTGGCATGGGACCCCTGATTTTAAAGTACTTGATCAGCAGCAAAACCAAGCAGAATCTGCCACAAGTCACCCTGAAAGGTATGAAGTGGGTTGGTTATTCAGAATGTTTTTGGAATTCCGGAAGTAAACTTTCTCGTCTGTTGGGATGCTAGCTTCTTCTTAAAATTATTAACTCATTTACTTGCAAAATGTTATCTGTGTTAGAGGTACTTGTGAGTTGTCCAATCCATGCATATGTATTGTATTTGTGTCTTTTTGTCCAAAACCACTTCCTAGTAGTCATTACCCTATTCCGCAGTCCGAACTCTTCACTCTCCATAAGCTAACCTGTCCCTGTCTAACTTATATACATAGAAGTACAATTGTCCATATTGCACACGTTCCTCGGTAAAATTTTGATATAGGCTGTATTAGCCCAAACATATTAAAGGGTCTTCAGCAGGTAACTACTCAACATGTTTCGGAGCCTTTTATCCATACGAAAGGCTAAAGTGAAGATGGTGTGGAAGAGGACCTGATCAAAGAGAGAGAGGGGGTGAGGGTAGCTGCTTGGAGCAACAGGCCCTGGCAAGCAATTTTCGGACCAAAAGATCTTTTGTGGGGTCTTTGAACCATCGTATTTTGTGAAAATATGAAATCACAGAAATATATGTTGATATTGTATCTGGAGAAAAAGTTTGTTTTAAGAGATAAGCTACATAAATTGATAATCCTGATGTTGTTATGGGCCAATAGTTGCCCAAGCTGAAATCATCACAAAAAGTTTTGCATGAGTCTTGCACTCTGTGATACAGCGCTGACATCTAGGGGGCAAGCAAGGAACCGAGCAGTTTTGTTACAGCACAATGAAGTTGGCTGGCTGCAGGTGATCTGAAATGGCAGTTGAGACTTGCAAGCTCTGTGGAGAAGTAATCTAAATTTAGAAATTAGGCGGCAAGATAGGGCATCGGCCCTTTGGTTGGTAGAGCCTGCAATGTGCAGAGCTCAAACTTGGATGTTTAAAGTCAAACATGCCACTACCAATTTCCTGATGCCCTTCATAATCAGCATGTCTGTAAAGACTGTTTATTGATAATAGCAACCAGTCCTTCATTATCGGTCTTTACCAAAATGCACTGGTTGCACACAAGTGATCCCCAGACGTACATAGCTATGACTATGGGGACCAACTCTAAAAATATGATGTTGAGGGACTGCCGATATGGTGGGAAAATCCTATGCAACAAGGGAGAACCAAACATGGCCCCATAGCCATAAGCTGCATCATCAGTAAAATCTGGAATTTTTTAGCTTTTTTTTTTTTTTTGGATTGATTTACATGTGCTTATCATTGAATTGTGACAAAAAATTCAAGTCAACAGGCCATGTCAGCAAGAGTCTCTTTGTTGAGATATGTGTGATGATATGGTTGAACATTTGTCTTGGTAAGATGTATCAATCACCTTACAAAGGCATGACATGGGAAAAAAACAATGCACGCAAAAGACAGGGATCCAATCAGCGACTGTAGTTCATGGAGCTTCATGCTGCACATTTTGCAATTTTGTCTTGCTTTCATGTGCACAGCATCCATTTCTATACCAAAAAATACAAGTGTCTGAGAGGGTCCAACTGTCTTACTACGTGTGATTGGGACTCCCAGCTCCCTGCACAATGCAAGAAATGTATGCATTGCTGTCCTACAGTCCTTCTCAGTTGTGTCAGCTATCCGCAAATCATCCAGACAATGCATGCAACATGGCACTTTGAGTTTGTTGATCAGGACCCACTCAAGAGTGAAGCCGAGGGCTTCAAATGTATGGCAAGAGCTGGAAGTCCCCGTTCAATGAGCAAGTAAGCCCAGTTGGCATATGGGGCCACAGGGGTTGTGGTGTAGTTGCTTCATGGATTGGTGATGATGATGAAGGCGAAGGTATTCCCTGGATGAGTCTACATGGAGCCTGAACGTTCCTCTGGATGAGGTGTCTTTTTTACCTGTGTCTCCTATGTGTGGACGGTAGCATAATGAGCTGGAAATATGTGCATAAGCATACAACACTGCAAATGTCTACGACAGGACCTGCACCCACATACTACCATGGATGACCTATCAAATGGGTGGCATTAACCACCAATCTCAGAAGATAAAATTTTAACCACAATGCTGTGGATTTTGAACAGGCCAAGGTCCACAGGCAACTTTTAATAACAATTGAAACCATGTAAAAACCTGTCAGAGGAGTACTGCTTCATCAGGCGTGTTTTCCCAGTAATAGGCCTGGGTTGAGTGCAGTTGCAAGAGTGTCATACATCAATAGAGGCCCAACTGCACAAATGGTGCTACAAACTGTTCTAAAATAACATGCACAGCACGAGTGGAATATAATATGGTCATAAAAGTGGGTGACAAGGGTGGCTTCATCACATACCATCTTGCATGGCACATCATAAGCAAACCCCAACAAGTGCACTTCTATAACTAAGAATGAAAACAGGAACACCAAACCTCCAGGAGACAGTGAAGAAAACAATTACTTACAGGGCAGGCAATTCCGAAATGAAAATGGCAAACACACATATAAACCCCTTAGTGCCAAACTGTCCGGTAACTCTCTAGTGCTAGAGGTAGGAAAACCACAAAAATGTTCATTTCTGGGAACAAAGAACAATAAGTTTACACATGTAAATGTATCTCAATATATATCAAAATTAACTTGTCTTGTCGCAAAAGATATGATAAATGACTGATAATAGACAAATTTATAGATATCAAGGTTAGAAACAGGCTTAAAGAAAATACCAACATGCACCTCCAACACAAGAGGGTACAGGACAATTTAGCATTAGGGGCGCATGTGCACATGAAAACAAAGCATGGACCAGTCCCAATCAAGGTGTTTCCCACTCTGCTTAACCCACAACATGACCTTCCACTTCTGAGTGGGACACAAAGTAAACAAACTGACAGATCTGTGACTTCAGATCATTCAGGTTCGTAGAAGGAAGTATGGTTGAACATGACCACTATTAGAGGAAGAGGCAGTGTCATGATGTCATGATGGGGGGGGACAATTACGGCAACAGGCGAACAGCTCTCATTATGGTGAAACGGACACTAACAGGCCAGCTCTACATGGATGAGATCCTGCCCACAGTCGACGAATTGCTCCAACAATATCCAGGGCTGCTGTTTCAACAGGATAATAAATGACCATACACTGCCCGAATCAGCAAGCAGTATCTGCAGGAACCGGTTGTTGCTATGGTCAGCCTGTTCTCCTGACCTGTCCTCCATCGAGCAGTTGTGAGATGTCTTTGGCTTTTTTTAATCAGGGATGAGCATGAATAACCCGCAGCCACCTTAGACCAACTGGCACTGAGGCTCACAGACCAGTGGAATCAAATTTTCCAGGCTGAGATCACCAAGCTGACAAGCAGCATACCAAGGTGGATCCAAGCTTGCTCACAGAAGCGTGGTGGTCACACCCACTGTTGATGCATGCAGCCGCCCAACAACAACGAAAAAGGTCCCTTAAGGACCACAATTTCCTCCCAAAAGACATGATAAATCCATACTTCAATAAGGTAAACAAACTTCCCACACACATCATGGTAACACGTGCATAATGTTGAATAATGGGGGGTGGGGGGTGGGTAGCATCTTTTTTCCCCAAGCAGTATAGATATATACCAATATGTAAATTATCCTCCAACATGCAGGTTGAAACTTGTTGAGGTGCTCACGCGCATCGGATACCAAGGTCAGGGCTATCGGACACAGTGAAGTCCGCCCCATTGACGTCACGCATAGAAACCATATTTTCACAAGCCGGATTTCAATGTGCAGAGGACACGCATCTGTCAAAATTCACTGGTGTCATGTTTACCGGCCATCCGCACAGTGCAAACTTTTGACTTTTGCGGTGTCAACAAACACACAAAGAACTCTCGATCAATAAAAGAAATAATCGTGTTCGGCTTCTCCAAACTGATTCCATGACTGTTTGTCCGTGTTCAAAACCCTACCCTGTCCTTTGAAGGCAGATTACTCTGAATGATGATGACGGCAACAAGCTTAACTTTTCAGCGATATTACTGGAGTTTTTATTGCTCGATTTTTTTTTTTCAAGCAAGGACTTAGTTGAACATTAAAGACTTAACTGCGAAAAAGTATCACCGATTTTAAAATTTTGATCCATATAAAAGTAACTAGCTCACAAAAATGAAGAGTACGTTTTTGTACCGACACCAAAATATGAGCCGATCGGCTACTTTCATCGTCTCTCACATGAGAACGGATGATTTTTTATAAATCTTTGAATCGTTTTTAAAGTTCAACATGTACAGATCACACCGTTAAGAATAAACATTTTAATCAAGCAGTTTTCTAGAAATATCTCAAAGACGTGATCATGTCACTATCACAACTATCTGCTTGTTTATATAACAGTTGTCACTGTGTAGTCGTACCTGTTGGTCGCAGTGCATTCTCAAGTCACTTAAGGACGTTATATACATTTAGTATGTTAATCATGTCTATTGCATAGACACTTGGCTTTCAATTTTAGACCCCCAAAATGGTTGGACGTTACATTAATGACTTGTTGTGGGGTATCTGCAGGTAGCATGTTTCACACCTTTCCACGTTTTTTCCATGCAGCCGTGCTTGGAACAAATCAACTTGCCTGGTGTTGTAGTAATAAACAGAGGATGACAAGTTTTGAAAGTAAATCATTCATCGAACACTGTAGGAACATGCCTTTTCTGAATTTGTACATCAAAAATGTTTATTAAATATTTATGTAAGTTAGACAACTGCAGTAGTTTTAATTTATTAAACAAGGGAGAACTGTGGGATTTTGTGGGGAAATAAGTTATATGGGTGTGTGTGGTGGTGCTGTTCACCCAAAAACAAAATAACTTAGTGTAAAATCGGACAAAATAGTTGTGCATAGATTTCTAGCAAGAGCGCCTCATGTTTCACACACAAATAGTTATATTCACGATATTTTCATAAGCAGTTTAAGAAATATTGAGACAACTTCCATAATTGGTTGATCAATCATAAGAATTTGCTTTGGTTTGACCGGGCTTTTTGTGGCTTTTTCGCAGTCTTTTTGAAATATGTTTTTTATGAGAGCCATTGGCTTCAATTTCGATTCCAAGGCAAGTATAGTTGCTTACATTTTCTGGATCTTCATTTCCGGAGAAAAGTTTTTCTTACTTCTCCTGTCAAATATCATCCATTTGGTAGTGATCAGATTTCATTCCGAGTCATTATAATCATGGTATAATTGCTTCAAACAGTTTTGAAATTATTTTTCTAGCTGCGTGGGACTTATTCGCAAAATCACGACATTATTGTAAAACTGATAAGATGGGGGTGGACATGGGTGAGCCGTTTTACCCAGGTAAGAATACAATAGAACTAATCCATACACGAATACACATTGCCTCCATTGTGGCCACCAAACATACGATGGATTGAGATATAGATCGCAGTATAACAAATTATAGACAAATACAAAGAGATGGAACATTCATAATATGGTTGCAGTAGACCTGCAGGCGGAGAGTCGCGTAATCCTGGTACACTTCACAAGCCGTGTATTTGCCGTAAAGTGCCTGAGAACGATAAAAAAATCTTTATTCTTTTACTCTTAAAAGTAGAAGTTATTCAAACTTAGGATGTTGTCAATGGAGAAATGAAGAATGATGAAGTAAATATTTTTACACGACTTGTTACCTCCAAGAATCATAAACTAGCAAACAGACGTCATCATCAAGTATCAGGTATGCTTGAGACAAAAAATTTAGAAGCGAATGTAATCATTTCTGCAAGCACGCGTGCTCACAGCAAGATGAGTAATCATACATTGTGAGAATAAGGGTGGGCGAAATTGTGCCCATAAAAAGGCGGATAGCATTTGAAGCTGTATCTTGAACGAGATTTTGAATGGCAAAGTAATGATATAGACGTCATTATGAACACCCTGAGACGTCAAGGTGATGATATTGACGTTACTGCTAACACCTTGAGAGGCCAAATTGATGATATTGACGTTATTACCAGCACCTTGAGAAGTCAAACAGATGATATGGTGATTTTTCTCTGCAACCTGAGAAGTCAAAGTGGTGATATGGAGGTTCCACATGCCTCTAGAGGTCACAATGATGATATGGACAGTAGTAGATATGGCTTGCCATATCTACTACTATGGACATAGTTCTTAACACCTTGTGGAGTCAAGTCGATGATACGAACGTTATTCCCAACATCTTAAGGAGTCAAACTGATGATATGGAAGTTTTCCGCAACACCTCGAGAAGTCAAAGTGATGATACGGAAGTTATTCCCAACAACAAAAGCCTTTTCATTATATCGGGTTTCCAATGAGTATTACTTCTAGGATGTATTGAGTCGCGATATTGATGACACATAAATGTAAGTTGCGATATTCTTTTTACAGTTAATGATTTCCCGATCAAAAATTATTATATTGATTCGGGTTAAACGTGCGACACAACTATGTCGCAAATAGATGCAGACTTGGTGTCAAGGTAGTCATCGCTTGCACGCGGCTATTTTGTTTTGTTTGTTTATTTATTTATTTGCTTGGGTGTTTTTTTTTTTTTTTTTTTTTTTTTTTTTTTTTTTTTTTTTTTTTTTTTTTTTTGTTTTGTTTTTTTGGTTTTTTTTTTTTTTTGTTTTTTTTTTTTTTGTTAGTTTGGGTTTTTGGTGGTTTTTGGGGGTGGGGTTTTTTGTTGTTTGGTTTTGTTTTGTTTTGTTTTTTTTGTTTTTTTTCTTTTTTGGTTTTTGTTTTTTGGGGGGGGGTTTTTTTCGTTTTTTCTTTTTTTGTTTTGTTTTGCTTTTTTGGTAGAGGTGAGGTTTTTGTGCTTTTGTATTGGTTTATGTTTTATTCCCCCCGCGGCCGCGACCATGTCACATTTGCCAAATTACAAAAAACTATCTCTTCTACTACCATAAGTAGACAATTTGCGTCATTACAAAACAATGGTGTATCCGGTTATAACCGTTCATAATTCTGTTGTGTCTGCATATTTGTCACGGCATAACAGGTGAACATTACGCGGTGGACGCACGCATTTTAAGATAAGTGGCAAGGTCACAAGTTCGTCTGCTGGGTTAAGTCATTTTCCTTGCAACGAACACCACTGCATAAACAATGTTTATAGCCAGTTTGAGCTCGTTTGCATCAATTAGCGAGATATTTGTCTTGTCACTTGGGCGGATCAGTCCCAAGAAAATATGAACAAGTGCCATTTGCCATTTTGATTTTGGCGAAAAGCATCAACAGAAAACGCCAGTCCGAAAATTCTATGTATATCAATGCTGATTGAAAAGACTGTCACGTATGGCTTATTCCACTAAAACACAAATACAATCAAACGATAAAGTTGGAATAAATGTTTATATAAGGAACACCATGAAAAGCTATGTATGATTTATGGAAACAGATAACGCCGATATGGTTTGGATCAGACTGAAGAAAAAATTTTCGGCACAACTCGCGATAAATGTATATTTGTACTCTCTACATATCTCTCCTAACTCTTATTCAATGACATCTAGAAATATAAAACCAGTGGAGGATACTCTATTATTATTGGCGATTTTAATGCATCTATGTCCACCATTGTCAACATTTTCATCTATGTCCAAAATGACCATAAATACCCCACCCCCACCCCCGTTTATGGCCATCATCAATATTTTTCCGGACTTAATGCAAATACAGACACTCAACCTCATATATATATGACCGAAATGCTTGAACAAATAATTTTTTATCATGCATCTGGGATTTTTGGCGATAATATTCATGCAGCTGTGCTAATTCGGTCTCACTGAGCTCCATGGTTGCATCTACACATATCTCTTCCAGCTGACTGAATGTGGATTACATCTAGGGATTGATGGAAAGAAAGGGTTAAATGCAATGTGACACCTGGCGGCAGATTGAAATTTTGCAGGGGGACTGAAAATGTTGGATGTAGAAAACATTTTTTAGGGTTGAAAGTTATGGTCATCTGGCTCTGGCACCCCACCCCACCCCCCTCCGGCCATTTTGGAAATAGATGAAAATGTTGAAAATTATAGATGGTCCCTAACATTGAAAATGACTGTAGGCCACACAAAGCAAACTACATTCACATTTCGGTTGAAGACACGTTAATACAAAGATCAAATGCAGATATAAGAAAAAAAGACGAACGTGTCAAAAGTCTGATTTGCATAGCAACAGGAATGAAAATTGTGAATGAATTACTAATAAGTTCTTGTGGGATTTTGAAAATGGTTCAACAATTCAGCATATATTGAAAGCATGGTGCAAGAATGATATGGATAAATTACTAAACAAGGTTTAGGATGTAAAAACCCGAGATCAAGTCAATATCATGAAGGAAGATTTTTAACCCTATTTTGCATAAAATTGCCTCATTATCTTTAAAACTGAAAGAAAAGAGACGCCTGTCTAAATATGTAAGTGCACAGGGTATGGATCTATTCATAAAACAGGTAGCTATCCGCAGCATTGTGAATTACAGCAAGTGTACTATTCTACAAAAACCCCGCAAATTATCAAAATACAATCAAAAACCGTAGTATTATGCAAAATTTGCTACATATGAAAACATAGATCCTAAACAGCTTCGGCGGCTTCTTGTTCTGCTTTACGAGGTCCTGCCTTCAAAACTAAACCCATGTGAAAAACGCGACTCCCAATGTCATACTTGGGGATCAATTTTTCGAAGCAATGTCAAACCAGGTCGAGCAGCGTCAATAATTTAATATATTGTTAAAATTAGTGCTAAATTCAAGAAGGGCTCCACTGAGTTAGACCATGTTATTGGTAAGAAGGAGATACAGTCAGAAATTATGCAAATTAAAAAGAGGAAAATTCCATGGAAGAAAACTTTATAATTAGTGAAATGGTACAAAAGGCCAGCGCCACTTAAATTTCACTTTTTCCCAAATTATTTAATTCTATATTTTGCGCAGGCTACTTTTTGCACCTTTGGAACACCAACTTATTAACATTAACAAACAAACGGCAACAGACCCACCCAAACAGATATCGATGCATCTCACCTGATAGCTGTTTATCAAAATTATTTTGTAGCATTCTTAATTCTCGACTCCTCAAATATTTGTAATTTGGACAAATATATAAAACATCATATCGGTTTTGCTAAAAATGCCCGTACAAGTGACCGTATTTTGATATTAAGAGCTCTCACTGATAAATACGCGAAAGTGACGGAGAAAGGTAAATATATGTATACCTGTTTTATTGATTTTCTGCGAGTATTCGATACCACATGGCACAACGGTTTATTCTATTAATCACTCAATTATGAAATATTATTTTTAAAAAATCGTTATTTTTACAATGTTATTGTGGACATTTGCAGTGAGCAACAGCGCAAATGAGGTTTTCTGATGGCCTCTCAAACAAAATTCTACCTCGAACCGGTGAGCACGAGGGATGTGTTTTGTATTCTACGCTATATAATGTTGTTATCAGCAACCTACCAGGTATTTTTTATGATGGATGTATCCATGTCCGATTACATAACAAAAAAAACTGTATATATGCGTTCTATTGTCAGAAAGCCAACAAGGCCAACAAAATTGCTTGAGTAGACTAAATATTTATTGAAAAAAACTGAGATCTTAAAAGTAATTATAGTAAGTCAAAAGTTATCATATTCAACAAAGTTGGACTAAATATTAAAGAAAAATTGACTTCAGGAAACGAAGTATTAGAAATTCTTACTAGTCATTGTTATTTAGAAACTAAAATTATCGCTTCGCTTCTTTCACTCTTGCTTCAGAGAACTTAGTATTATCTGCTAAAGCCACGAAAGCAGCAGCTAAACTGAAACGAATTCTTTGGAACACTGAATTACATATCTCGGTTGCACTGATATTATTTGAGATACTTATCACCCCAATCTCACTGTATGCATGTCAAGTTTGGGAGGACGTTTGTCGTTAAACCAGAAAAATGTTTTGCAACAAGCAACATCGAAAATCACATCTAATCTTTGAAAAAAAAACTCAGCTATTTGTAATTTTGTTTAGGCGTATACTAAAAAGCAGACAACTTTGCTGTATTAAGTAAAATGGGCCAGTACCCCTTACCGTTGAAAATATTCTCGCATATGTCTAAACACTGGTGAGGAATAGCAAAACTAGACACCCACTCATTGTCTCACGAATGTTTCCTTTGCCATGTACACAATATGAATTCCGGACAACTTCTATGGGTGCATAGCTTGCACAACGTTTTTCAGATGTTTTGGTTTAGTCATATGTGGGACATGTTGGTGGTGAAAGGGACAAATGCCAAACACAAGTTTTTAAAAAATGAATCCAGATTATATTTTTGAATCAATGCAATCCGGCTCTTCTAGACAATGGTATATCTGACAAAAAATTTAGAACATATGTGAAATTAGAATGCCGATATTTGTATTTGATAAATAAAATGAATATTACTTGATTTAGAATTTGCGCCCACAATCTTAAAAACTGAAACCGGGAGAAATAAAAGACCTATATTCAAATACGTTTGTAAGAGGGACGATGTGAACAAAATTCGAAACAATTGAGAACGAGATCTATATTTTAATGAAATGCAAACATGTTCGACCCACCGTAACATAATTATTTGGAAAGAGAATAATCAAAACTTTCCCTACGTTTTCTTCTTTTTAGGATATGATCAAATGCGCATTTATTATGAAAGACTTTGATTACACACACCACACGTCTTTATTTTGTGGTTCTATTATTACCACCAAAAGGGCAGTTTGAGGGTATTTTTCATAATCCGCCTCTTCATTTTCATTGTATATTTGGCCATGTTGTATTGTCGTGTTGTCATTTTGTACTTGTAATTTTATGTATGCAAGTGTTTCAGATGTGTCTGTATATTTTGGGTAGAACACAAATATATTTCTCGATACAGTCAATAAAGTTTCAATGTAAAGTTTAAACATTCATCGAGGCCAACGTAAATCATTTCTGCACACAGACGGCTGTGTTCGGTGGCCCCAAAACCCAAATGTGTCTTGTTCTCTGCATTTCTTATGCCCCTGCTTACACATAAACATTTTGTCCTGGCTGTTTATTGGCTAATTAAAATATTTTCTATAAAAAACGGCGGGAAATACAAGTGCAAAGAACATGAGAAACAACCAATAGATTGTCTTGATCTTTGAATCATGGATGACAATGACAAGTCATTGTAATTCACAATACTATCTTTCTTGCATTGGCCAGGCAAGGCAAATTTGTTTTGTTTCGTGACTTCTGTAATGAACTTGCACTGACATTACAATATCATCAGTTACCGTAATATTCTCTTTGTCACGTTTATGCTAGTCAGGCAGGTGCATCAGATAGGCCCAACAAGGATATCCAAAAGGTGATGTAAAATGTACAACTATCGGTTGGAAAAAGAAAAGCGAATAAACCTTATTTGCTCTATGAAGGGTCACACAAGAACAAGTCACATCGGCTATATCTAGCCTGGAAGAAGTTCTTCCTTCACGTTGTTTTATCCTTAGAAAAAAACGATGTAATCCTATTATGTTGATGTAACGCTGGCTTAGAGTTCGAACGGCAAAGAGAGGGTTGGCTGAGAGCAAATACCTTTCTTCCAGCAGCAAAGTACCTGCAGTGCCATCTGACGAAGGAGAAAATTGTCGCTTTCTCAAAGTAGCGCTGACACGGGGATCTCCCCTAATTGTAACGGTGTCCATGGCTGCTTTCCCGGCAGTGGTCTGATTTACATTGTACCGTAGGATTTCTGTACTTTCGGGTTTCAATGACGGCAGCGCCATCAAGCGGTTATCAATGACCGTTAACGACTGGAGGTGTTGGACCGGTAACCTAGGCCTAATGCATTTACATGTTAAAATAGCGACATTCCCTGGCTGATCTCTCCTATTTGAAACGTAAAAAGGACAGCTGCAGCATGACTTGCCAGGCAGTGCCAGAATCACTGACCAAGGCCTGTGCCCATAGCATGAAATGAATTAACAGGGGTATTTGTTTACCTTACCTCCATGATTGACTGTTCCGCGTCAAACATGTCTCCAAAAATACACAAAGTTATCAAATAGTTAAAAATATTTCTAGATCAGTAGTGGCTTTCTAAAACTCATAGCTGATAAATATTTTCCTATCCAAAATTATGATGGGACTTAATTTGGGATGCTCTGCTCCTGTGATATTAACATCCAATAGACACAGCAACAGTATTCAGTACTCGATCAAAAGCAGTGGTACAGTTGCCCGACCTTAGGAGGTTACTGGTCCAAGACCTGGATCCACAGCCTTCCCTCTTGGCCGCCAACTGTCTGTTTCTACGACCCCTGGGCCTGTGGCCCATCTACTCAACATGATCATATCAGTTTTCACTGCAATATATATATAGGGACGAAACAGCCTAGGGAACGGCTGCCCCAGGGCTAGCCTGTATCTAAAACAAACCTGTCGATGATCGTTTGCGGCCAGCTTCCATAAACACGCCTCACGACCAAGCAGACGGAAACGGGGGAGGGTGTTACTCCCATTACATTAGTGACGACACTGGGTATGTGCCGCCATGAAGGCCCTTCTTTTCAGCGAAATTTCATTAAGGTCCAGTATTTTGACAAAAATTCCCTAACAAGGGATATTTTTTCTCTTTTATTGCCCAAAATTTAGAATTTCCCTGAAAATGGTCAAAATTTTCTCCCTGGAAGACTTTTGTCGCCAGTTTTGGGACCGTATTTTCTACTATATCTGTTCAAAAATTACATAACAAAGGCATCATTTTTGTGAAAAAGTACCCTAACAAAGGGTGGTATTTTGAGAAGTCGAACCGCACACCCCCAACAAAAATTTTTGGAAGCACCCCCCTCCCCCCCCCCCCATGGGACCATACCTAAAGGTGCACTGCATTTTTTAAAAAGGTTGGACACTAGCCAAGAAGGGCAAAAAATGAAATTTTAAGAGAGTTTTGTGCAAGAGATGAAGTCATTTTGTAAAGCACTTGAAAATACAACCTCAAGAACAATATTACATGTATGTGGATGAATTACACACAACAATTAATATAAGGTGAAACTTAACAAACCCAAAGCCCAATACCGTTTGAACATTATGAAGTCGGATTTTTTAAGAGCAAAGTCCTATTCCGTACCATTCACTGAAAAAACTGCACAGTTCTAAATCATTATAGCAAGTTAATTTGTGAAAGGAACAACTAACATTTATAAAATATGAAATTTAGAAGAATGTTTAAAGCTTTCTTAGCTTTTATATAAATTTTAGGACTTCTGCTTTATATTTATGACAAATATTGGGTAGATTTGTATTAGGGCAATGCACTACAGCACAGTACAATACCAAGATTCATTTTAAGTCAGTTTTTAAAGCAGACACACAAACATCAGGCTTATATGACCGACTGGTGATGCGTTATATGTAGAACAACATGAGCAGCATGCATATGGTAAAAATGATATTCTGTCATAAAATAAAAAATTAGAGAAGATTACTGGTGGTTGTAAACTCTTGAGAAGATGCACACAAAGTATTTACGAATAGGATATTGCCAGAAATTCGAATTTACAAATTTGTGGGTCAGTGCAGCTCCTTAAATCCACTGGTTGTTAATTATAAAGTTTGGCAGCCACGTGCCTGAAAAAGTGTACTTGTGTTTGTTGCGTTTGGGGTGTGTGTGGGGGGGGGGGGAGGGTATTGCATGAGAGTTAGTTCTCATTGACCTAGCAAAGTTCATGTTAAATAATTCGTGCATGCATTTAGGATTTATGTTGATCATCGCCTTAAAATTGTCCACAGCAAGCTTCCGTTGCCTGCTCAGTGCCAGATTGGAAAAACCAGCTATAGAGTGTAAAGATACCCAGAGAACGTATTTTTGTTAAAATCATTAAATATACACCTTTGATCATGCTTTGGAACATTCTCCATTTTGGCACTACCTTGGGTAGTTTTAACATTGCCAGTCTTCATTGCGCAATTGTTGTGTCATAATTTATTATTAAGACATTACAATTAACACACAACTGAACTCAAATTGACCATTCTCCAAAAACACGAGAGCATATTGGCAAATGTTAAAAAAATGATAAACTGAGCAGAATCATTAATGACCCGAAGGTGAATTATAAAGTTATAAAAAATTACTTGCAAAGTCTTGGAGCTGATTGGATCAATAAAAGTGCCTCAAATAACGATGATAAGGTAGAAAGAGGTAAAGACTTGCAGACGAACTCAAGTGATTCCGGCGTTCTAGCCGACGTCAATATTGGCTTTGGAAGAGGTGAAAATGCAATCGGGAACTTTCAAATGGTGAAACGCTTGGTATTGACAATTTTTTTGATGACTCTCCAAAGCTTTTATCACAGTCATTGAGCGACTCAGGTCAAATCAAAACACATTTACAGATCAAAGAAGTGAGTTTTAGAAACTATTTGTGTGGTATTCTTTCTTCCTATGATAATGTAAGCAGGATTGATTTTGGAAATACTGTGCGGAAAAGTCTTAGTCTGCCTTCAATTTCTCGTGGGTGTGCAGTTTGGCTGAACATAAGCCAAGAAAGTCTTCCAACTTTAAAGCCAATGCAATACTTTTGCTAAAGCAACCTTAAGCATATAGAATCTCGTCCAGCAGTGGCAGCCACGTTGCCTGAGCGAGATTGGTTGTCGATCAATCTAATTTCAAATCGCGATGGTATCCTATCAAATATTTTCATATGATTAGGTATGACCAGAAACTTGGCTCAGCAAACAAGTATTTATAAAGCCGTCTACCGATTATCTTCATGAGAAAAGACCTCTTTCTTGGTCATCTTGTTCGAATTACATTATGCTTTGAAAAATGTTGGTTTTGACCCAGCAATTTCAAATCAGCAGAAATCTTCGTTAGAGCTTTATATGAAACTAAACATTAAAAGATGCACAATCTCTTCTTTTCAAGATATTGATCACAATACTCCACTCTATTTTTACCGGTAAAAATATCTTCATTTGGAGATTACCTGTTTCACATGAACGATTTTTTATTCAACACGAGCAGGTTGGTCAGAACAAATGCAAAGAACAAGAAGTATTTGCAGTTTGAAGAAAAATGTAGCAAATAAAACCAATGCAAAGGTTGTCGAAGGCCATTAGACACTGCGAACCCAAAGTTCGATTATCTTAGTAGGGCCAATGGTGACGTACTGAATGCCTCCCATCTGACATGACTCCGTGTGGACGCAATCACTTTGCAGGTGCGTGCCGTACAGGCAGCCTGCGGAAGCGGTGAGTTTGTTCAGCAGAGCTTTAGATAACCCTAGTGGATCATTCCGTACTTTCTGTTTTCGTCAATGTACTTCAGACAAAGGGCATGTTCAAAGCTATGCAAATGCGTCAAATTTTACATGTCTCATCAACTTCTGTTAGTTTCGCACATAATCCATGTGTATTTATATATGTACGTGATTAAAAAGTTCCCAGGAATTTAATTGTGTGTGCTCATTTGAAATGGAGCAAAATTCAAACTGATGTTTTCATATTTTGGGATGACTTCAGGTCTAACAGGTATCATTTAGAAAACTAAACTGAATTCCAAAATTCCTAGGGTTTGTAAAATGTTTGCGCTGACACCTTTCAAATTGTAATCTTTATTCGGTGAGCCTAATCCTTATCCAAAATATTATTTTAGTGTAGCTCTTGCTTCTCGTGCAGCTAAAGACTCTTGAAGTTGTAAGGTGTGTGCAATATTCAATGACTTATTGATTTTTTTTTCTCAATATTTTCAGTGTATTCTTTTTATGCGAAAGTAACCTAGACACCTTCTGGCCCCGGGTTCTTCCAGTCGTAGAAATGCCATTCAATATTCTTGAATCTAGTCAGATTAACCAGAATGTAGTTCGCGATATTGTAAAATGTCTAGAATCACAAAAGACTATATGGTGGAGAGGAATCAGCCCCGTCTGTCAAAGAAAGAAGCATCGCACATACATGAATCACTTCCTGAACTATATTCAATCGATCGTTACGTCTTAGAGTCATCAGTAGCCCATGAAAGTAAGCTGAGACCCCTTATATAGAAAAGGAGATCCCAGTTTATGTAACATTCACCAACCTTTTTCTCTTCTGAGTTGGGTCGGGAAAGTAATGGAGAAAGCATAATACATATATATATGTATATATATATATATATATATATATATATATATATATATATATATATATATATATATATATATATATGTATGTATGTATGTATATATGTGTCTGTCTGTCTGTCTGTCTCTGTAGATGGAGCCACTGGACCTCAGCAAATAGCTTTTATGTGGGGTAATCACTTCAGAAATATATTTAATACAGCTCCACAAGTGTCCACAAAGATGAAAAATGTAAATGTTTTATTTAAAAATTCCATGATTGTCACCCCTTTGGAAATAGGCACAGCTATAGGTGACTTGCATAGAAATAAGGCTGCTGGTAGTGATACTCTGAGTGCTGAAACTCATACACTGTAGCCCAAGTCTACATATTCTATTGTCTAAGCTTTTTACTATTATGTTTATCCATGGGCACACACCTTAATCCATGGTTGAGACTGTCATGGTACCTGTGTTTAAAATAAAGCCGGTGATCTTTCTGATACAAACAACTACAGGCCTATGGCCCCTAGTAATATCGTTTCTAAGCTGACAGAAATCATTATATTAGATCGTTGTAAGATGCAGCTCTCTACCACAGACTACCAGTTTGGGTTTAAGCAAAAGCACGCAACTGATATGTGTATATATGTAACACATGATAGTTCAGTGTGCATATGCTCACTAGATGCTTCTAAAGCTTTTTATAAGGTTAACCATTCTACATTATTTGTTAAATTAATCAACAGCGTTATACCTTTGTATATAGTTCGTCTTCTGGGTGTGTGGTATAGCACTCGGCAGCTGAGTGTCATGTGGGGTAAATGTTATTCTGGATCCTTTAAAGTATCAAATGGTGTGCGTCAAGGTAGTGCTGTCACGCCAAAATTGTTTATTGTGTATTTGGATGACCTTAGTCTAGAATTAAGTTCCAAATATGTTGGCTGTAGCATTGCTGGTACTATGTTTAACCATCTCTTATATGCTGATGACATGTTATTGCTCTGTTCCTTTGCAAAAGGATTACAAACTGTGATAAATTTATGTGCAAACTATGCAACCAATCATGATATTGTGTTCAATCCTTCTAAAACATGCTGTATGTTGTTTCAGAGTTTGCGAAACAAGGTAAAAAGTGTACCAGGAGTCTGTCTCAATGGGATCTGTTTAAAGTTTGTTGAATCTCACTAGTATTTAGGTATAAAATTGCAGAATTCATCAAAGGATAACGAGGATGTGATGCGCCAAACACGGTCATTATATATGCAAGCAAATAGTTTGATGAAAAAAATTTTCAAATGTAGTCTTGATGTAAAGATCAAATTATTCCCTTCCTATTGCTCATCTGTGTATTGTGCTCATTTGTGGACAAATGCTAACACACAGAGTTCAAACAAGGTACGAGTCTGTTACAATAATGCTTTTAGGAAATCTCTTGGTTACACAAGACATAGTAGTGCTAGTGGCATGTTTGTCAGCAATAGGCTGAACACTTTTGATGCACTTTGGCGTCATCAAATATGCAAATTTTGTGAAATAATGGAACATACAAATAATTTCTTCAGATTTATCCCTGTGTTCTTCTCTTAGATCAAGGTGGCGCAATCTTTTTGTATATAAAAGAATGATGTACCTAACTGGTGAAGCTATGTAACATTAATATAGCAGCTACATGTATACACTTTTATATTTCCTTTTTCTCTCACTCTCAATCTCTCACTCTTCATTCTGTCCTTTTTGGGTAGAGTGAGATTCACGTAGGTTTTGTGTTTTGCATAAGGTGTGTTGTATATGGACTCTGTGTGAAATAAACGATATTCAGTGTGTGTGTGTGTGTGTGTGTGTGTGCGTGCGTGCGTGCGTGCGTGCGTGTGTGTGTGTGCGTGTGTGTGCGTGTGTGTGTGTGTGTGTGTGTGTGTGTGTGTGATAATTCAATTCTCACAACAAACTAGTCTGGACTTGTACTGGATGAATGAACAATCAACCGGATTTACACGCTATCCCTGACTATGCCTTGCGATATAGATCTACAGAAATAAGTTTGAAATTGTGTTGCTTCATATAAACAAGGCGTTTGACCGTGTTTGGCATAATGTTTTATCGTATAAATTAGTAAGCAGTGCTACATCCGGCTCCCTGCTCAACTGATTTAAAAATGATTTGTTCATTTGACAACAGAGTGTCAGAATGAATGGCCTGATATCCGTATTGGGGCACGACAAATGCTGGTGACCGTCGAGGTACTGCATTAAGGCCTCTTTTGTTTTTAGTTCTCATAACTGGTATTGTGAACATTGTGCGGTCCAATATAAGACTTTTTGCAGATAATACTCCATTTTTTCTTTAGTGCCGACAATTTCAATTTTACTGCAATGCTGATAAACAATGACCTCACCTCTATTGAGTTTTGGTCGTTTTAATGTTCTGAAAACTGATGCTATGTTTATTTTCCTGAAATAAAACCCGGTATATGATCCTCCTCTAGTATTGTAAGGTAGT
Source organism: Hermodice carunculata (assembly GCA_964020975.1). Classification (NCBI taxonomy): domain Eukaryota; kingdom Metazoa; phylum Annelida; class Polychaeta; order Eunicida; family Amphinomidae; genus Hermodice; species Hermodice carunculata. The sequence continues at coordinate 65,668,507 of OZ026617.1, forward strand.
TGGCTACAAATTGTCGACCAGCACGAACATTCAGGTATTGTATTCATCTGATCTCAGGCAGAACGATCACATAAAGGCAATAATCACAAAAAGCCACCAAACTGCTCAACATCTTAAAAACTTTACATTGCACTTTTCACAGGAAGATAATAGGAAGAGCATATTTCATTCATTCGATCTTTAATGGAATGTGGTTGTATTGTTTTGGACTCAAAATTCAAACAAATAAATCGAGGCTAGACGGTATTTAGTCGGCAGCGGACGGTCTCATCTGTGGCGCCGTGCCCACCACATCAATAGATAAAGTTTACGAAGAAACCGGTATTACGTCGTTGTCTGAGCGTAGAGAAATGTGTAACCTAATACAAATGTGGAAGATTTAAAACAATCTAGTTGCCGGTTGCCCCAGCGATATTATTCCCAATGTTCCATATTTCAATACAAGGTCGAGACAGGCCCTGCACATAGTGCATTTCAGAGCAAGACCTAATTTATTCATTAATTCACTTTGCCCTGCTACAACAAGGCTTTGGTACCAACTGCCTTTAGAATTAATTTCAAGTTCCCATTCCAATTCAAAAACAAGGATACTATAGCTGTTCTTCGATCAGTAGGACATGCAGAATTGTATTACATCGGTAAACGACGCCCAGCATTTATTCATGCAAGAGTACGTAAGGGGTGCAGCCAACTGAATAAGCACTTTGACATTGTTTCTGATACCATAATGTGCCAACGTGGCCAAGGCAACGAAGACCTTGGACAGCACTGTATTTGCTTGTCCCTTTCATGCTACTACAAGCGAATGCCTTCATAGGATTGTTACAAACTATGCTGCATTTAACCTCCAGACAATTCTATATGGCGCTTCAGACTGCAAGTGCGAAAATAACAAAACAGTGTTCTTGGTTGTCCATGATTTTATTTTACAAACCAGACGTTGTCAGGTCCTTGATATTACATGAGCAAGTATGGTTATCGCTCCCATCCTCTAATGACATAGGTTATTTTTATTCATATTCAATAACTATAAAGTGTTTATAAAGATTATCACAAAAAGATACATTCCTATGACTCCTTAATTGGCTGCTTTATGAATGATAAACAAATTGATTTGAGAATTTGTAAATTTGAATAGAAAAAAAAATCCAGTATAATCTGATAATCTGAAATGGAAAAAATGGATGCCTTTATACACCAAATTTGTTGATTTTATTTACTTTCAAATTTAATATTTCTGCAAAAGGCCTGGTTATTTCATGATTTGTTCAGTTTTATCTGTGCGTTACGTATGTCAACAATGCATGTGAGCATTTTGTCTGGGGCCAATAGCTCTTAAAGTTTCCCAATTGCAGTAGCTCTTAAAGTTTTACAGACGATATATGGCTGGAATTTCCCACAGGGTTAAAGATCTCTATACAGTAATTTGGGCCTTGAAAGAGCACTCCGATATTTACCTGGCTCGACAGACCACATTTGTCAGGTCTCTAGTTTTATCTCTTCCATGTTGTACCTGTAAAAAGAGACAACCTGTTTTCAACAGCCATGTTTGGGTCCACCCAAGGTGTGGTATCTCAAGACAGGGACCACTGAATATGCCATTCATGCTTCCTACCAAATACTTCAAGAGCAAGCTTCACCTTTTATTTTTATTGCCTTTTGGACCGCATCTTTGGGTGAAAATTAACACCAGAAACAGTGTCTTATTTTCCGTACGGTGTTTTGGCAAGTTTTGTTTACTGTACAGTGTACTGGGGCAAAATTAATAACTGTACTAGTCCCCCCTTACGGCTCTACGACTTTTTTTTCTCATGGCCGGTAAAGAGGGTATGGCCGAGGGAAGACCAAGAATTGTGCTTGATAACCTCGTCGCATCTTCCGTACTTGTTCATTTTCCTTCAAAGCAAGCAAAACAGTACTAACATATAATTTTACATACTAGCAATTGAATCTCTTAATGCTCACGATCGGTAATAGGGTATGTCAGATACACTATTTTGCATGGTGGCAACCCTTGCTTCCTGTGTCGCATGACATTTTCAACAATGAATGAAGCAGCTTTTGTTTATCCCCCAGGTGTCTCCACCTACAATAGATGGATACCAGGAGAAGTGACCGACAGTGCCACATACAGGCTAGATGTTCAACTGGCTCCTTCGTGATCGTCTTCACTGACCAGGCTTGTGGCATCTCTCAAAAATAGCATGAAATATATATGTATATACATATATACATACATACATACATACATACATACATACATTACTCGTGGAAAGTATTTGTTCTATGTTGCTCTAATTTTCGTGTTTACATTCATTGTTAACAAGTGCTTTTTAATTTTTGTACAATGGTTATTCGGCTCAGAAATGAGCACACGAACAGTCACCCTGTCCATTAGCGTGTGACTCGCAGTTTCAAATCGTCCAAAATGGCGCGTTTTTTTTTTTTTTTTTAATTTCCGACCTTGCCCCACATAACAACAATAAGCTGTCAGAAAACTAGATGCAGGTGACCAAATCTGTAGGGCTGTTTCCTTCGTGAATTATCCTACCGTAGATACAAAAGTGACAACTTTTGACCTCATGTATCCGTTATTGACGTATTAAAATTTATATTTGAGGAAATTACAATGACAAGTAAGACGGGGATTCCCTTTTTATATCCTTTAAGTTGCTATTCAAAATAACCCAGCGCAGTGAGCATTTGGAATATGTACACTCAGATTATAGGCTTACGAACTTTAATGGATATTTTTAAGCATAAAATTGTAAAAGCAAAGGTGCACCACATTAAAAATTTGGCGACCAACTTGTCAGGAGTCCCAAAAGTACCTTGCATGCTAGAAAAAATTAAGTAGTGCGTGAAATACCCCATGGACTTTTTTACATGCACCTTAGCTAGCGATATTTAAGAGAGTATCTTCTGGTAACCATTTATACCTGTCCCTAAAAGGTCGACTGAGAAACATTTGAAGGACATCACTGTCATGTAATGAGGCACTTTGCGTGCGTATTGCATGAAACACGCTGTCTGATGTTAATGCCACTGGACAATCGCAACATTCACGAAGCCGATGTTTCAAATTATAGGCATTATAAGTTGTATTTTACATTTTTTTAAATCAAGGAGGGGTCATAAGTCCCCTGTAACGAACAGCCACATCTCACTTCGAGACGCATGATTGAGTCGCGCATAGGAAAGAAATCATTAAGGTCCAGACACATTGCGTGAAATTAACTTTATTAGACTACACCATGGAACACATACATGGTGATATGTCCAGCTAACATAATACAAAACACAACTGCAAAGTATTTCAACTAAAAAAAGAACACACATATATAAAATAACACCAGACATACAGAAACGAAACTTTGTCGGGGTTTTTTTTTCTTCTTTTTTTTGGGGGGGGGTTTGGGGTTTTTTTGTTTTTTTTATTGTTTTGTTTTGTTTTGTTTTGTTTTTTGGTTTTGCTATTGGCATTTCAAACTTCGAGTATTTTAGAATATAATGAGATTCGTCTTCTAATTCCTGGTAAAATTTTCATAAACTTCTTGAACCGAAGTTTGGTGGAGCTTACGGGATTTCCCGTCTCTATCGGCAGTTTATTTTGCGCTTATTCGTTCATTGATTACATTTTATTTCGAATACTAAAGTGGGGCTTTGACATTGCGCATGGTCCAGATTAAGACTTCAGCAACACGCAGGTAACATTGACAAAATCGCGAGGCCTCATCTGGGAATTATAGGGTCTAGTATATAAATCAGGAATATTTGAGCCAGACCTATGATATTGCACATAATGATGAAATCCCATAACACCTACTAAACCTTCGATTTAAGAAAGATTATGATATATTCGCCGTGGATTAGAAGACGAATTTCATTACTTTCAGAAATATTAAAAATTTGAAATCCTAGGCCCGAAATGATTAAAAAACTTTATACACAGAATAATATCAACCAAGAAAAGGCTCTATATCATGAAACATAAAGGTTGCTTGTATGGGACTTTGATCATATTTTCTTCTGAACGCCACATAGCCGCTGTAGTAAATGTTGGTGTTCAGGTGATAATGATAGAAAATTCTTGATTGGGACTTTGATTTACAAGCATGCTCACAACACATGATGATGATGATGATGATGATGATGATGATGATGATGATGATGATGATGATGATGATGATGATGATGATGATGATGATGATGATGATGCACTATATGGGGTAGGTTCAGAGGGCACAAAGGTGACTTTGACCAATGTTTAAGGTCGCAGGGCAGTTTTACGATTTGCACTTGATTTGGATGATAACAGGAGAACTATTTGAGACTTGGATAACGTATATAGGGATGTTTTTGTCAAAGGGCTAACTTGATACTGCGTATTTGATGACTTGGCCATAATCACTTGAGAGGGCCACTTAAGTCACAATTTATTTTCATTTTAACATTTCAGATATATTTGAACTATGGTTTTGATATTGTACATGATGATTCTCCTGAATGATTAGACTGAGTCTATATATGGGCGACCTTGCCAAGGTCACAGATCTTGACTGTGGGCGACCTTGCCAAGGTCACAGATCTTGACGTAATTGCTTAAGTCACAGAACCTTTGAGTGAACTTAAGTGTTTTGGTGGGGACTCGCGATATATATGAGTAGGTCGGCTTTGGCTGTTATCGCATGTAATGATAGTTCTGCATAGGAACAAGGTTTTCTTTTAGTTTGGGGGAACTTTGACGTAATACTGAAGGTGAAGTCGCAACTTTTTTTTATTTGTTTTCTAGATAAAAAATCAAGAACTGTTTAAGAAACCAATTTTATAAGGTGAGATTGAACATGACAACATATAGGTGTCTGAACATGTGCCCAAGGTCACTGGGCAACTTTAGCGATTGTCAATCATCCATCTACCAGCTACATATCGCGCAGAGGGAAGGTCACACATTCCGTAATCGCGGATTGCTGTTAAGTCCATGGATACGTACGTCCAGAGAGGTTAAGCTTAAGGTTAATCCAGCTGTACACACCTTTATTATTACGAGCAATCTTCAATCAGTGCACCCAAACTCAGACATAGGACCATCGCTCCTATTTTGCAGATTTTTTTTCACACAATGCTTGGCATAGTGCTTCAAACTCGTCGCCCCTGCGTACCTCTAGACCATCATTTATTTAACAGGTGGCTGTGACTTTTTTATAATGGCATATTTTCTAATATTTGCCAGGTTCTTGGAGACCATCCCTTGGTCACCACCAAATTTCTTTATAGGTGGTGCTGCTGTCATTTCACGATTTCGAGCCTTGTTTTAAACCACGTAACTATCAATAAATGTAAATATCACCCGGGATAGTATAGAGATGCAAGTGTAAATGCAGTCACCTGTGGCACAGAACATTACTGAGCTGTGTATGGACTTGAAAAGTCTTACTCGGGAAAAAAACTATTTCAGTGGCACAGAGCAAAACAAAAATTACGGAGATCAATATACAACCATTTCTTTTCTTTTACATGATGCTAAATATGTTTCTGATTTTTAATGAAGTTTTGAAATTATGTACTGATCGGTAAGAGAACATGTTAGTTATGTTACCATAGGGACACCAGTTCACATGCATATATATGTAGTTTTGCGGAAAACATAATGTAACAAATCTATTTCTTCAAGGATTTATTAAAAATTTAGGTGATGAAGCCCGTTTCGTTTTGATGATTAGGCCCTTTATTCAAACAAATTATCTCCACATACAACACCATTATTTACGCATGAATCGTGCAAGGCTCATGTGATGGTCAATTATTGACCACCTGAAATCTTTATACATATGATACAGTACATGAGTATGGAACTCATAGAACACTGCATAAATAGTCACTCATAAAAAATAATCTAAACAAATAAATATTTTTGGGGGCTGATACAGCCTATGTCAAAATTTTATTAAGGAACGTGTGCAATATGGACAATAGTAATTCCATATGTATAGGTCAGACAGGGACAGGTTAGCTAATGGAGAGTAAAGAGTTCGGACTGCAGAATAGGGTAATGACTGCCAAGGAGTGGAACTGGGCAAAGAGACACAAATACCATTATAACCACACAGAAGAAGGTATATGTATGTCGCATACTAAGAGGAAACGGACGCAGACATCATGGTGACATTAACCAGTAGTAGTCATACCGTTACGTGTCAATATCGTAGTCAAAAAATCAGTCCAAGTCTAAAATCGTCCAAATCGTGACAAGTCTATCAACATGGACATCACCAGACACAACAGCAAGACTTGAATAGCCATCAAGTAATACATTCATTGGGCATCTGAAGAGGATAAGATGTCATATTGACAACGTAGAAATAACACCTGCCATGAAAAATACAAATGAACAACAGTTTTCAACAATGTTAGAGAAGCTGCACCGAAAATATGAGTAAACAAGAGTGATCCATGATCAAAAACCTGCAGTCATCAAACAAGCTGGGTCAAAATCCAGAAGTTCAAGGTAGACATACCAACAAGGTACATCGTCACCAAGTCAATGGAAGATCTGGGCAACGCATTTTGAGAAGTTGAACATATGAATTGTGTACGGACAACATATGGACTGCTGACAAACAACGGTTGCAGACCTATCCTGTACGCTCACCTGACTGACATGCCAGATAAGGTAACAATTTGCGATGCCACCTGTTCAGCAAATTGAGGTCATCCGGTTCCCAGAACTGTCATTATGTAATTTCAAAGAATTAGCTCAGAATTTTTCGGGATTTTGAGTTTTGTTTCCAACAAATAAATTGCATAAGTTTTCAAAAATTCCATGGAGCATGAGCGTCTGAAGATACATGGAAGAGACCCCAAGTTAGAACATTGAAGTTCTGTTGGCCTTTTTTCCCCGCTTTCTGAGAATACTTTATTTGAAAAAGTGGACTCGGCAAATGGCCACTTGTTAGGACTTTATGTTTGGAAAAGTTGTCGCGAAAAGATGTGACGCCGTTTCATTACATTTATTTTTTTACCAATAATATCATTACTGTTAATGTTAATTCTGATGAAGGTCTTAAGACTTTACAGGGACGGTCGATTTCAAATTAAAACTTCATCTTTCAGGGAACTAATCATTCCAGCTCTTTAACGTTAAGCTTTATTCTTTGTTGTGTTGGCTTTTATTCACTTGAAGAATGAAATGATTTAACTCAAAACGCGCTTTTTTGTGTGTTTTTAACATATTCTTTCTGGTTATTTTCAATCACTTTGTGCCATTGTAAAGTACCAATATCTCAGACAAGTGCAGTATCAGAACGAATATGATACAGATTATGCACAATATAAGAGCCTACTGAGGTCGGGGTGAAAGTGTCACTGATAAGACTTTCTTGTCTTGGCAAATGAGGCTGGCAGTGAAAACCGTCAATCCGTATGTAGACTGCTTATGTTGGAAAACATGTACAGAAGCAGTAATAGTAACCTTGTTGTGTTGAAAAAGGAAGTAATATTGGTACAGTTCAGCTTTGTAAGAGAGGATTCCAAGTGGCCATCATCAATCTCACACAACGCTTTTAACAGTGAGGCGACTGTCTCGACGCTGCCTGGTGGATCGGTAGAGTTGCTGAAAAAATCCTATTGACATGGGAAAGATTCGTGGCTTGAAACTGACACTTTTTTCGATTATTCAGGGAGTTACGTGGTGACGACTGACTGACTGACTGCCTGCATACGCCATCTTAGCAAAAAACAAACAAAAAAACAAGGGAAAAACAAAATTCAAACCAACACGTCAATTGGTGCTACGGCATGACTTGTAGAAAAATTTAGGGAAGCATTCAAGAAGTTGGGATTCTATGTCAGCATTTACAAATGTGGTGAAGCAAGTTATTATGGTACATGTACAGAAGTTTCCAAAGTGTGTCTTATAGCTTTCCGCCAAGCTTCAAAAAACCGTTGAACATCTTTTCCTGAAAAATCCCACAACTGGCACCCATAAAGGGGCATGCAACATGTCGTGAACAATTTATATCTGGTCGTACTGTACACGGTATTGAACTGACAGTACGTTCACCTCAAGGTTGAAGTGTTAAACTCTATCTGGGCCATCCTTGGCAGCATCTTACCAAATGATATTGCCTAAATATCTCTCTCTCTCTCTCTCTCTCTCTCTCTCTCTCTCTCTCTCTCTCTCTCTCTCTCTCTCTCTCTCTCTCCCTCTCTCTCTCTCTCTCTCTCTCTCTCTCAAACTGTAAAAGGCAGAAATTGAGACTTGCCGGCATTCAAATGAAAATCATATCCACAAAAAGAAATAGAACAGGCAAGTAATAATTTGGACATATATAGTAACGTAGGTTGGAGTCGGTAACTTCATTTCTTGTGGAAACACTTGGAGCAGCTTTGTTTCATTTACCTGGTTACCACGCCACTCAACATTTGCGAAATCACGTATGACTCCTATGAAGTCAAGGTCGTTTGTCGAACTGACATTCGAGAGTTCATCAAATTCCAAATCCAGCCTGCCTGAATGTACCTTGGCAACACCACACCCTACCCGCCGATGGACCATTTTGCTTTGTAACTATAAACCTCCAATTTTAGCATTTTTTCCTTACAGAAATGTCAAGCCATTTTCAGGACTCAAGGACTCAAATGGCTTTATTTAACAACTGTATGACATAGAACATATCAGACAGAATGCTATTTGAGTTAGAAAAAGTACATTGACAAAACAGTACAGTACACAAAATAACAGTCAAATAGATATACTGTCAGGAATACTCCAGTTAAGGAATATATATAATTCCTCTATTATTGGATCTACCTAGAAAACATAGGATCACAACATTAGCACCTGGTTGTGTATAATATAAACACTGGTTATCTGGGACTGCGGAAAAAAGTAATTCAGGCCATAGTGGGACTAAAGAAAACATAAATAAAATTTAAAATGTGTCATATCAAACTTTCGATTAGTTTCTGTTACATATATAGCAATTTACAACTGAACATATTTCGGAGTATTCATTGATAAACTGCAATTTTACATACTTTGAAAATCCAGTGCAGGAGTGGGTAGAGACTTTGTCTGTTATATTTGAAGAAGTTGTTTTTATCAAATTAGGTGTGTATTAGGTCGAATGCACATAAAAGTGTTGATTGCGACCTCTCCTATTAGCAAATGCGCACAGGAAGTAACTTTTCAAAGTCTAAATGGGGACCGAAATCTTCACACTATTGTTTTTAACAGTTGTGTGTTGTAAATGTTAAGCTTGTGGATGGCAAAAGTTCACCTGTAATTTTCAAAAGAATATAAGCAACAGCAGTCATTTTCATCTTTCACCACCAGAACAGACATACTCCTCTAATTACAACTGTAATAAAATGCGTATATTACTGTAAGAACAAGTATTCAACCCCGGTAACCAATTTACAATTCGAATATCCGTTAATGACAGTATATACCGTATGACAGGAGTTTTCATGAGGCCAATGCGGTATCTGTATCTGGTCATAATATTATTCTCGTGAAGTCCAAAAGAGGGCGGCACCAAATAGGCCTTAAAATTTTGTCAGGGCCTAAGTCCCAATGTAATCGGCTTGACAATTTACTCATTTTCAACACCTTTACCTAAAACTGTCTACAAACTGAAATGAAAGGGATGGTCAACTCTCCGTATTCTTAAAAAATTATCTCATTGCAAAATGAACCAGAATTGCAGGTAACCACCAAACAAGACAGAAATTCTTGATATTCCAAACAATTTTAGAGGCTAGTGCACTTTGTGACCTTCATGTAGAAATATTTTTATTGCATTCATTTATCTGGAAATGTGTTTGAGCTATTTTTGTTTGTACTCAAAATATGAAAAAAATGTAATTATAATTTGAAAACTAATTAAGGCTTAATGCCTGCATAGTTACAAAAGATCTATTGCTGGTTTTACAGTTATCAAGATGTGTTCTTTCATAAAATATATATATATAGTGTTTATGGGTTAAAATGAAAATTGTAGAATGCGTAATATTATATTCAACAAACACTAGCATTTTCAAATTTTGTTGTTGTGAAGTGTACTAGCCCCTTAAAGTAGAATTACAACAAGGCCAGGGTACCAAACATGCAGACATGGCTACATTGATTCCATAATCTTAATAGTTCCCACCTCATTCAGGTTGGGTTATACCCTTTTACAAAATAAATGCTCAACCTGAAAAGCTGACACGTTTATGGAGTGTCTGTCAAACTGCCTGATATACATCTCTAAAGACAAGCTACAATGGACTCCCCTTATCACCAGCTTACGTCATTATTATTTTTTCTTTATATGAATTTGGAAATGGACATATGATAAGCAAAATAATACCGAATATGGTGAAACTTAAATTTTTATCCCTTAATAACAACACTTCATTTTGGAAGATCTGTTTCTTAAATTAAGCAAATAGCACTAACCATATGTGTAGCATGTCGCCTGTAGGTAGCACTACATAAGTATTTGCCGAACAATGCAACATTTAAATTTACACACTGATGGAGCCTGTCAAGTGGTGATGTCAAGCAGTATGATTACTGTGCTAATAACAATGCCCCCAGTGTATGGGAACTGATTCATAAATGTAATCTCTGCTAATATTTTATGGCCATGTTAAAGTTGTTAAGTAACAAGATTTTCATCATAGGGTAAAACCCTGTGGAGTGTCAGCATCCGACGATAATCAAAGTAAACACTAGACTAACAACGACGAAGATGCATGTACGCCGCAGAACCAATTGATACTTTCAGACGGCAAAATTGCAAACATTAGTGCCAGGCGGATTGTGATGCAAGATACTAAAGGATCTGCTACTGACTGGATCCTTATTCTCACAGCCGCTTTTTGTGCAGCTTTGGTATAATTTGCACAGTGGAACCCCAGAAAATGTAAAACAAGCTGCCTTGGGACACTCTAAGCCAATTAGAACACTGGAGCGGCAAGCCCTTTATGGGATCATCATGACACTTCAGCTACAGGCAATAAACGTAATGGATATGATTGAACAAGATCTAAATATGCGGCAAATTTGCATGACATAATTGATGCACAACAAAACCTTGACACAGTAGATCAGTCTCCAACCGTTGTGATGGATGCCTTGTGAGCCTCCGGTTTACACTGCGTTCTCATGCAGAGGAATTATATAACGTTTCTATAGATGACCGACTTAAAACTTTCCCGGTCAAACTGGTCTGCAGCGAGCTGTAATTTGAAAGGTCATCTGCTTCTTCCTTTGTCTTATATGTTGTTTTTTCACTGAACGTTTTTAATGAAAATTTTAGTTCAGACTTCTGTCCATAATAATGTGCCAACAACCTACAGCTTTCCTGTGGTACGCCGATGAAAGTCGATGAGTCCAGTAACATGACATTCCAAGCGTAAATAAAGTGGAGAGAAGTAGGGCTTTCATGTAGGCATGATCATATATTAGGTACGATTGAAAATCCTGAAATCAGGATCAATTAAAAAATAACATTGCTCAAGTGGTGCTCACTCTTTGTTCTGCTGGTCCCCAATCGTTACTCAAGTGATGCTTACTAATATTACTCAAGTGGTGCTTCCTTATCACTTCTCATCAAATTCCTCAATGCCCGAATAATTACTGTGCCTATTGTTTTCTCTATTAGTCTTGCTTTATCATTATTTTTTTTTTTTAATTTTGTTTTTCGTATCGGCTACTTTGCTTATTTGCCTGGTTTGCTCTTAATAATCTAGATCTTATTTCATTTCCATGACACCGTTTAGAGTCTATCTTGATGAGTGCGAGACCCCTTGGCAGAACAAAATTTCAGTCCTGAAAGGGTCACCCCGGGTAAACAAGCTGAAAGAAAAGCGAGAAGCCACGTGCACATATCACATACAAAATGTCGATTCACTTGTGCGCCTGTGCCTACGCCCACAATACCTATACTTATACCTGTACCTACTATCTCTGTCCACACCTGCACTTGCCCATGCCCACACGTAATGTGCCGGCCTCTTATTCCTACTATCAATGTGACAACTATGATACAACTGTAACTCAGGCAATACAATGTCGGGAACCAGTACTACCTGCAGTACTTTTTCGGGACAGAATCGTAGTCGTGGTCCTGAGCGCGGGTGTCGCGGTCAACCTGGTTGAACAGAGGATTTGGATGTAGCAGCTTGTAACATGTTCAAATATCACCTCACTGCTGTAAACCCACAGAAAGCGTAGCAAATATGAAGCGACGTTTTGTATCTAGTAGACCTGCTGATATCAGATAGGTTAACTATGAAAGATTTAGAACACCACCTGATACTATGGAAAAAAAAAACACATGTAGAAAGAACAGAAGGAGTCACGCTATTTACTGGTAAAGTGAGCACATTTACAGGAGCTCCCGAGCGAGCCGAGACTTATTTCTCTACTGCCATTTAAGTTCCCAGTGCACCCAACAAAAGTGAAGTGAATCCATGTAATGTCCAAGATGGGTTCGGTATCTCTCCCCCCCCCCCCCCCCCCCCCCCCTTTTTTTTTTTTTTTTTTTTTGTTTGTTTGTTTGTTTGTTTTTTTGTTTTTGTTTTCCTATGACGATCCATAACTTATCTCTGGCTGGAACCGTAACGGGCATGGTCCTGATGAGAACGTATCTATCTTACAATGATTTCATGCATGGACAGATCATTGATTCTACAAAACTGCTTCCCATCTTTCAGTGTTATTTCGTTAATATTCAGGTGTATGATATTTCAGTGATGAGAGAAACTTGAATGCTCAGACGTCGACCACTATGTGGCAAAATTATGACACATGCAAATTCACATCTGTAGTTCTCACAGACTGCGTGCTGCTACCATTACAACTGGTGCCATTAATTTGTTATGGGCATACAGAATATGCCTTCCCGGGTATGCCTTGTGATGATGATCGTCACGCTAGTTCTAAATGTATATGAAGATGATACATACATATATAATATTTTAAGTGGTACAACTAAAAATACCCTGCCATATGATAACAAGAGGATCATGATGATCCTGTGCTCTGCTGACTGGAATATATGCTTTTACAGTATTGCAACACATGGACTGTAGTCTTATAGATATATGCATGTATAGTGGTAGCAAGTTTGATATATAATTTATTTAAAAAGAAAGGAAAAAATGCAGCGCCAATTGGTGGCAAAATCATAAAAAATTAGAAAATTATTGCATCATCATCTCCTTCGCAAACTTGGTACAGGTCCACCTGGGGGACATCCATGTGCAAAATCAAAACATTCCATGCAGCGGTTCTTGAGAAGAAGTCGAAAATGTAAATACAATAGCCATATACACTTTACAGGTATGCTTAACCTACGGGTGTGATATCATTTAATGATCCTTACATATTTATCTACAACATACGGTATGCTTAACCTACGGGTGTGATATCATTTAATGATCCTTATATATCTATACAGTAGGCCTACATAAGGTATGCTTAATCTAGGGGTGCGAGACAGGACACTGTAGCCACCGAGCTGCACTCCCGGTCATGGAGCTGAAGTTACACGACGATGTGCATAATCTCCTCTAACAGAGCTCACCTCAACATCCCCTAATGTAGGGAGTACCTGCTCCATTGCCAGTGATAAAAGTTATTTCACATAATCAGCACACGAGGACTAGTATGGGCGAAATATTGGCAGCTGCAGCGACTAGTGGCCAAGGCGGTTGGCTACTTTCATTGCATGAAATGATATTTCAGTGGATCTTGTGTCTTTTACATTGATGTAATTAAATTTCAGCCGACATTGGAGACCTAATAAATGATCGTTAGTTTTATTATAACTTACACGATGTATCCTTGCATTACATTTAGTCTCTGTTTGTCTACGGTTATTCAAAGTCCGACATATTACAGAAAATCTTTCCTCCAAAAATTATGATACAGAGGAATGGCAGTCAGCAGTGTGTGGTTTTTTTTCCACCAACATATACTGAGCCAAACAAATAACGCAACTTTTTCATTTGGGTTTATTTTCACATTGGAACTGTATTTAAAGTTCAGAAATATACGAACCGTTGTTTAATCAGTCTAAAATAATGCATCAAGTAGTGTGACCTCAAGGTCGAGTACCCTGACCTTGCCATGGGGTCATTGTCATGAATCAAGAGTGACTACAGCAGGCTATTTTACGCAAGTCTCTGACACCTGGAATTAAGGTTGCCAAGTCTTTGATTCTGGGACAGGAAAAGGCCACACTGAAATCAGCCCAAGCGTAACTGTGTGCGAGGATATGAGGCTTTCAAAGTTTGGTGGGTTGTGCTGAATCAAGGACAACTGCAGGATTCAGTGTTACCCACATGACTAAAACATTCGCACCTTTACTGGTTGGGTGTAGCCCCTCACGGACAATAAAAGGGCAGCATGGGATTCATTTGACACGGTATTCCAAGAACTATGGGTCGATTATCAACAGTAGATCGGGAGAGAGGAATTGGCATGCTACAGGCTGGTTTATCTGCAGCAGAGGTGGCAAGAAGACTGCAAGTCCACAAATCCACTATATCCAGACTTTCTACAAGATTCCAGGAGACTGGGGCCACAGCTGATAGACAGCGTCCTGGGAGACCAAGAGAAACCACACCTGCACAAGACAGACACATCAGGGTGTCACATCTGCGGAACAGAACTCGACCAGCCACTAGAACTGCACAACAGACACCTGGCAGAACCAATAACAGAATATCTGCCCAGACAGTCCGTAATAGACTACAAGAACACCATCTACACACCAGGCGTCCTTACAGGGGTCAAATTTTGACACAGGCAAGAAGGCAAGCCCGACGACAATGGGCTACTGCCCATACTCGCTGGACCCATCAACAGTGGAGGGATGTGCTATTCACCGATGAATCCTGCTTCACCCTGTATCATGCACATGGTAGGACACGTGTTTGGCGATGAAGGGGAGAACGCTACTCAGATGCCTGTGTGCTGGAAACAGATCGATTTGGAGTTGCATCAGTGATGGTGTGGGGTAGTATTTCATTCACAGCCAAAACCCAGCTAATCTTTATTGAAGGCAATCTTAACGCTGCCCGTTACAGGGATGAGATCCTTCAGCCTGTTGCTGTCCCTTTCATTAGACACCACCAACTCCACTTGCTTCAACAGGACAATGCTCGGCCCCATGCCGCTAGACTGAAGATGGATTTTCTGCAAGGAGAAGGAATTAACGTTTTGCTATGGCCAGCCTTCTCACCTGATATCAATCCCATTGCATCTTTGGGACTACCTTGACCAGCGTGTTCGGAGACGGGATCCAGCGCCCGCCAACCACCAGCAGCTTCGCCAGGCTCCTCAAGAAGAGTGGGATCGTGTGCCCCGGCAGATGGTGCAGCGGCTAGTGTCATCCATGCACCGACGTTGCATAGCAGTTACAGATACTGATGGTGGTCACACACAGTATTAGGGGACATGCCAATTTGTGAACTTTACAAATCAATGTTGCCCTGTTTATTGCCAGCTGGTCGCGCCCTCGTTGACAGTTTCAAGTTTTTGTTTTTCACATGTTATGCCAAAAAGACTGCAGAATATGGATCTAATTTGTTTCTGTGATATGAAAGTAACCATTAATATTTAAGTTAAAAACTTTTAGGGTTGCGTTATTTGTTTGGTTCAGTATAGTATTTTGGCAAGGGAAAATGCATTTGACAAATTCACCATTCGTAATAATACTCACTATATATTATTTTGTTACCTGTGAAATATTTCTGTTAAGCGTCAACTGCATACATGATTTCTTGCAGTTCTGGAAGACGTCTTTGGAGTCCAAGTGAATGTGTTCAAATGTGCAGCAAATTGGTCCTCAAAGGGAACATCCCCCTGGTGACACACACACACGCACATGCACACCAGTGCTAGCTCATATATTTTAGGGTCCTTATACTTTGTTGGTGTTAAACTGCAACACACACACACACCAGTGCTAGCTAAAATATTTTAGGGTCCTTATACTTTGTCGGTGTCAACTGCGACGTAAGTCGAACCATTTAACACAAACTGCTCTGCATTATGATAAGGGTGCTAGATTCGTGTTTCTTGTAAAAAGACCTTTCATTTAAGTACCAGCATGACTGAAGTTACATAGATTGACACTGTGGGTAGTCCAGGCCAATAGCTTTCCCTAAAGCACTTTAGACGCATGGCACCCAAAGCACACCAAGAAAAGCTATTGACTAACTCCAAAATGTGGAACTGAATGGGTTAAATGGTAAAAATCATTTCATTGGCCCTAGCTGTGACCTCAAGAATTAACTCCAGGTAGCCCAAAGTGCAGTCTTTGCATAGTCAATGACTCTAGCTCTAGGTCAAGTAGGTTTTTGCGTAACATATGAAACACTATATCCACCTAAGCGTCCTATAACCTTGCAATTAGGTTATTGTCACTTACATGTCCCATAACATCGCAATTACGTTCTTGTCAGTCACGTGAAGTCCTAAATGAATCATTACTGAGGACTACTATTTTAATTTAACCAGGACAACAGGCATGTACTATTTGATGCAGGGATGCAACTGCTGTACATCAATTTCAACACTGCAATATGAAGAGAAATAGAAGAGAAATATTGACACCTTCTCTGAAACTGTCAGCACATGAGGCATTAACAATGGATTAGTTTAAATGATGTATACAAGTGAGGCTTGTTTCAGCTGTATTTGATACTGATTAATAACCTTCAAACATGAGGAATTATGGGGTAATTCCTTACATATAATACCAGTTGAGCACTATATGATACTCCTTTATAGCCACTGAGATTTTGACTGCTTGTACAATCACACTAAGTTTCATGAAGATGTCTTTCTCTCGCCACAGCGCAACTGCTTTGCAATTGTACGGTCTTCAAACATGTACTGGAACAGCATTGTAATTCCTCCATGGGACTTTAGTGAGTAGTGGCTTGAAATTGTCTTTCAAGTCCAGCTAATTGCCACCCGTAGGGGCAATTTTGAACCAACAAAACTGTCTATACTTCTCGTATGCTTCATCTCTGTTGTGCTGTTGCGCCACTTGCATTTACCATGCTTGTGGTGCTGATGAACTAATAAGAATAAGTCGTCTTGTCTGTGTAGTTTCCTTCCATACCAATGTCACCATTGGATGCGGAAAAAAGTCAGACTCTGCATTTTTGGTTAGTTTCACATTTTTGCAGATATTTCTTGTGTTTTTTCCCCCTTTGCACGCCTTCTGAGGGCTGCCCCTCCCATTGCGCTGACATAAATTCATTTTTTACAGCATGCACAATATCCCTTGTGTTGAGACTCTCCATTTTTTCAGAGCCATGCTTTGTATTGCTCCTTTTCCAGCCAGGTTTCGTTGAAAGAAAATTTTCCGGGCATTGTGCTTTGAACTATGGCCCAGCAGGAGGCACACAAACATAACAATCCTTCAGGCTACTTGTCGTTAATCTTTACCTTCAAGCAGAAAAGTTTGTATACACAATGGCAGTCGCAGGAAAAAATAACAAGCTCAATCTCGCTAAAAATGGCCTGACAAGCATTACAAATCTTGACAAAGGTGGACTTAAGCATTCGCCTTGTGAATGTGTTGCAGCTCCACTGAGATTCCACTTCACTCAACTCCCTGCACACCATTCACCAGATATGAAGGTAAAGGATCTCTAGTGAGGTTAAGATGTCCAATCTGGGTTGTTATAATGGCAAAGAGCCCTGAGGAACTGGACACTAAAGTCAAGGAAGTCAATGGACTTATGGCTTTTTGCGCCACCACGAAGCCACAAGGTTCAGTTAAGCGGTCTCCTTCAGGACTTCCTAAATCACAAGCAGAATAAGAAAATCAAAAGCAGAATAAGAGGAGGCAGTGATGAGCATGTGCTGTCATGGCCAAAATAAATAAGGTAAATACTCCTCCATGGCTCATGTACCTAGCTGATCATGGATGACAACAGCTAGCAGGATTTCAATTGCACATCTGTGTTTATCCAGTCTTCAACCGACCCTTCATATCTCAAATTGAAGAATGACCATGGGCATCATGATAGCAACGAAATAGCCATTTCTTTGACCTGCTCCCTCCTTATTTGTGAATATAAGGCATGGCCATGCTACTGTACACCACAGGACGACCACATTCCCCATAAAAGAAGACTTTAAACTTGTTAAGGTGAGGTGGATAGCTTCGAACTCCAGCCAGCTGATGCTAATAAGCTTTCATTGATGACCCAGCATCCTGATGGTTCCAGACACTCCTGATGTGCACCCATCCTGCAGGAGATTTGTTGGTCACTGAGGCCTTGTAAGCATGAGAAAGGGCAGGTATTGACCCAGCACATTGGGTCATGGGGCCTGCTATCCTAATGTCTTACAATAATATTGCAACTGATTGGCAAAATGACCTTTCTGATGTTCCAAGTTGTGAAACCTCATTTGCAGAGATTTTCACTACAATGTGCCAACTGGGACTACAGTATTTTGGTTAGATAGAACTAGATCAAAATGGACATCAAAATATCTTAGCAGCCCTAACAGTCACCAAAAATTGTCCTGTCTTCCAATGGGCAAGCTATGAACTCTGACCTGTGGTAGTAATTACCCATGAAAATCAAGTCCCGTTGAGGTGCAATATTTAACTTCAGATGACTGACCAACAGTCAATAGTGAATGCAAATCACCATTATACCAGGACAAATACTATGTCCTTGTTCCGTTGTTGATAATATAGCGCTTTGATAAGCCAATCGTCCAGGTCTTATGCAAAAACACTGCATCCCCGTGCATAGTGTGCCACCACACTCGTTGCATTGGTAAAGACAATCAGTAATGGGTTTTACCTAGAGGCAAGCACCCAGAACTGATAGGCCTTGATTCCACCACCCCCCCCCCCCCACACACACAAGCCAAATGACTTTTTTGTTTTACTTTGGAAAGGTGATGTCAAAAAATGTGCCCTTCAGTTCAATGAGGCTAGCCCATCCTCCCCGTATCCTGCATCTAAGAGCAACTGAGATGAAGAAAACTATTCCCATTTGAAAGCTCTGTATTGAGGAAAATATGAAGTGCAGAGATATCTGTCACTTCTCTCCAGGAGCCCTGTGTCATTGGGACAAGAAACACGCAGGTGTAAAATTCCAGGGTGCTCATGTTAACTACTGGTTCTGGAGCTCTTTTCTTCCTCCAAGAGTTTAGACATGACTTTCAGCAACTGCATTCTTGCCTTTTTCTCCCTTCAAGGATTGAAAGCAGTAAGCTTGTATAAGTGCACCTGACCACACTTCACTATGCTTAAAATGAACTGATTATCACTGTATATTGCCTACCTATCAGCAACAGTCTGGACTCGTACAACAGCATCAGACTAGTTTTGTTGAAATGTGTTTGATTCGTTTGTGGGGAGTGGAACTAAAGGAGTTGAGATGGCAGTGGACATGGGAACTTACACATTTGCCTAGGGCAAACTCTGTTCCTTTTTGTTACACATTTTCTGGAAAGATCTCTTCCTGTTCCTCCACTTTGAAGAAGAGACAGCCCTGCCAGAGAATTCAGCCACTTTCTTATGGTTCTTCTCTGAACTAGAAACTGCCATGGTCTATTGCTTGTTTGGAGGCATTAGCCAGAGTGCCAAAAGCCTATTACTAATCCACCACTATCTTGTCCTGGAGAAACAGGAGACTCTGGAATGACTCCTCTTCAAAGAGCTGCTTACTTTTTCCACCACAGGAATGAAAACTGATACACACTGGAGGACAGGTACTCAGATAACCAAGATGTTGTATAACAAGACTTGTCACCATAGCAACTTTATGTTGCAGTCAAATATATTACAACTTATATGTACCCAACTGTGTGCCTTGTCCAGCAACAAAGAGCTGAGCACATGCTCAGCCATAGTAATGCTGGATTTCTTCATCCCTGTGGGGTAATGTAGACGTTTCTGACCTCTTCTGACATAGAGGATAGAAAAATCTTTGAGATTGGGGTCTCAGTCGCATCCTCAAAAGAGTTGGCTATGACTATTACTCAAGATATCTCTTATGATGTCTGTTAGCTTCCCACACCAAAGTAGAGGTAGCAGCCTATCATAAGAGTTGGCTGTGACAGGGTTTAACTTGTGCTCGAATGACGTCAAAAGTGTCCCTTAGCGCTGTGTAAACCTTAGGAAGCTACCAGGAAACTGGCAATAACTGAATAAGTACCCCATTTCAGAAGCATGTGCAACTTGCCAGACTGGAGTGGCTAGCCCCATTCATGGACTGAAGACTCTTATTCCAGTCTCTCAAGGTAAAATATTGTTAGTGGACCACTTCCTCCTTTTACCTATGTAGCATGAGGTCATTTTTACCTTTCATCACACAGCAAACCTGTTCATTCAAAGAGGTAGACTGTGCCCAGATTAAGCCTACAAAGTAGAGCACTCAGATGCAAAAGCCTCAGACCCCTTACTATTGGAGTCCTCAGATTTTCTGGCACAGGTCATGACAAAACGTTGGACAGCTCTTTCAAGGTAGCTTCCAGCTGAGCCAAAAAGGACAGGTCTACATTCCCTAGAAGATCTACTCTGAACAACATGGGGTAGGGTGGGATTTCATTACTCTTACTCTTTGTTTGACTCTGAAGGGACTCAATAAGGAGTCCAAGGCCCAATCCCAGAGAGAGCCTGGAATGCAAGAGATAATTCTTAAGTACCCCAGCACAAGTGAAAAAATCAGCCGTGTCACTCGGCTTGCTTTGTAACACTATACCCAACAAACCGGAACAAAGCTGGACTGATGCTGTGGGTCAAGTCACAGATGGGACAGAGATGGGTTGAACCTGTACAGCCCCAGTGCACATCAAATCCATCATTGGACCCTGATGTACAAAACAACAGAAGCCAGTGTCTGGGTGACCTGCTGAGCCTCTGCCAACCCAATTTTGACACAGCACTAACAAATACCAAAACAGCAGATTTTTAAAAATGACAAAGCCGAAGTTACACGGGAGATATATTACCAGCTTCTTCTGCCTGTACCAGCCATCAAAAGGCACAGCCTTTGTTATGAAAGCTGAGCACAGCATCTTTTGCTTCTGTTAGAAAAGTAGACCCTTTCAGGGATTATCCTATGGTGTCCTTTGTCAGATGAAGGGCACCAGAAGCAAGATAATTGGTTTATTTGTGCCAAAAGCCCCATCTGCTATAGACTGTATTATTATGCATAGAGCTGTGTCCTTATCATTATGTACCACATAAAATTAGTGCCATGTAACTTTTAAAATAGGCCTTTTGACGACTATCAGCATAGGAGTTATGGTACTACCAATGACAGAATTAATTTCAAATTTTTCCAAATGATACTAACTGATCACGGAATCTCGAAAATTATGACCGTGAGAACACATAACAAACTCTTGAAGAATGAGAGGACAATTGAACCAGTTGAAGTACCACTACCAGATGATGTGTTAGCTGCAACGATGCTTTATGCTTGTAAGGAAGGACTGCTGGTCCATCCCTAATGCCACTATGAAAACAAAATGGTGATCACACACAACCCGTGGAAGGATGTGACTGAGAATTCCAGGTGCTTTGTGACCACATGGCTCCGTATGCCCAATGCAATGCCCACAGCTGGTGTGCTACTTTGTGGACGTCTCATTGCTTCCAATTTCAGTCTACAAATACAGTACTGGGGTACCTAAATATCTGCCATTTCTCACCATGCTGAATGGTGGATGTACATTGTAAAATAAGGCAGGACAACAGGATATTTTTGTCAAATATACTCAAAGATAACATGCAAGATTTGCAGAATTATTACAAGTCAAAACTATCAATTACCCTTGCAATCATCATAGACCCATCATACAAGCCCATCTGACTGACATGTCAACTGAGCAGTGCCACCTGTTGTATAAATTAAGGTCTATAAATAACCAGACATAATTCTTAATTATTTTGAAGTAGCTGCCCATGTGATTTATGCAAAAAGCTTTTTTTTAGAATTCCTCCAAACAAAAAAATCTAGCAGCCATTTTTTGACAAGTTACACAGTTACGGTTGGCTGATGGGTGAGACGCTCGCCCTTCACCTCTGTGACCCGGGTTCCATTCTCGTCCTGGGAAGCATGTGGAGAAAGTTCCTACCATTTTATCCATGCACGGTGGTTTTCTCTTGAGTTCTACGGTTTCTTCCACCACAGACAAGGTGGGAAGTATATGCCAACATCTGTGCTATGGAAAGTGACTCGATAAGTCAATGGTTGACTTCTTTCACAATCCATGTAAAACAAATGTGTCTATACTTAATCAAATGTTGGCAGACTGACCATGAACAGACAGAGGGCAACTGTTGACTGATAGCCTGTCCATACTAGACAAAAAAAACATTTTATGTAATGTCACTTTTTTCTCATGAATAGATTTGTCTGAAAAAACAGCATGCTCACAGGATATAACTGAGTGTGACATTGTACAAGGTACCATAATATTGTTTAACCCTCTCCCCCTCAAACCAGCCAAAACCGGCGAGTGGTCAAATGTCGTCTGCTTCAGTGTTTTCAACTAATTTCAACAGTTATGAAAAACAATTTGACTGAGAAATGTACATGAGACTTATGAAGATCACATGCCCCAAGTCACCAGCTTTCCTTGGCATGGGTTGGGCACTTAGTGCCTAACCCATGCCAAGGAAAGCGGTTGACTCAGTCTAAATTCAAGGGGGAAAGGGTTAAGGCTATACTTTGAGGCTCACACGACCAGTGATGTTGCCTTAAAACATCCTGAAAATTAGGTATGAACAAGATGTCTAACATATGTAAGCTCACCTTATTGAGCTCAAACTCTGATGTATTTTCTCATGAGTGGATTTGTCTCAAAAATCAGGGCGTTTTTCGCATGAATAAATTTGTCTAAAAAAAAAAAACCAACATGGTCACAGTGTATTACTCAGTGTCATATTGTAAAAGAAACCAAAATATTGTTGGTAGGCTGTATTTTGAGGTTTCCGAGGACAGTGATGTTGCCTTAAAATATTCTGAAAGTCAGGTATGAACAGGCTGTCTGATGCACGCAAGCTCAGCTTATTGAGGAGTCCCCGGAGCTAAAAATCAGATCTACGTTTACATGTATGGAACATGACAAATTGTGTCCATCATACTTATCAACAGCACTTCAGCCGCAATAAGTGGACTACACATTTCACCTCACATTTCATCTAGTGCATGTATACCGCAGGCATAAAAATAGTACATTTCCCACAAGGTACATTTCCAGATAAAGATAGTGGGCTTTGAGAAGAGGTGCTTTATTAGACAGAAGCACTTAGTGATATTTAAGCCTGCGTTATTGCTGCAGACATGTGAATTCACAAGTTTTTTCTTGCAGACTGGAAATCAATACACTCTGTGGCCCTGCCTGTGATGCAAACATATAAATGGATGTGATGAAAAGTGCCCACCATCCGGAATCAACCATGCAGCTCATGCAAACACATTTGAAAGACACCACTGCCTACCCCCCCCCCCCCACCACCACCACCACCACCAAACCCACATACATGCACCAAAAGAAAACCAAAGAAGCCCGAGACTTTCATGTTTAATAACTCATTCCATCTTAAACATGAACTTTCACATACACGTACATGTACTCCTGGTGGGAATAATAATCGTAGTTGTCTATTTGAATTCCCCAGATGAGGAGTTTCATTCAGGCATCAACATGTCTGGTCTAATGTCCCTTTAAGGCTCTCTATAGCATGAGAAGCCCTGTTGCACAAAAGCACTGATGAAGGCCTTTACTACCACAGTTTTAAAAATATGGTGAAAAAAAACCCAAGTCAAAAGAACACTTGATTGCTGTACTTTAACCTTTCACTCCATTTATCTTGCTAGCTACATGTGGAAGCCTCCATCAAATTACTCATCACTGACTGACTCCCAGTATGCAAGCTGTTTAATAGCTAACTACATCTTTTTCACATTTTTGTCCTTTGTCCTGCTTGTACGACCATGAACATGATGGAAAACATGTAACAGTTTGGAGGATGTGGTACACCGCAGATAAAAGCTGCTCCATCAATCTTGCTCAATGGAAACTGGTCACAAAGATCCTCTGAAGAAAGAGTCTATAGTTTTGCTACCAGAGGGCGCCACTTTCTTCCTCTTACTGCTGGGCTGGGAAGACTCCAGCTGGCTCCTGAAACACGAGACGGATGCATAAGCAAGGGAAGTTTATTGATAACACTATATATCTGACAGCCTGATGCTGATAAACATACTTCAATGCTACTTGAAACAGTCACTCTGCTGTAACATGAACTGTTTGTGGCAGAGTAAAAGGATACACTAGTACCTACTACAGTGTACCACTAAATACTAACCAACCTTAAAGCAGGTTGTCTTAACATAAAAGCAGGGCTAGGAAAATTGTCCTGAAATTACTTGTCTGCAGGACAAGCGAAGCAAAATTTTCACTTGCCCTCCCTAAAGCTATGAAGTCTTTTTGTTTGAAAGAGCAGGTTTAAAAGGAAAACATTATGTCATACAGTGAGTTTATGTGTCTGTTATGCCAACAAGCTTTGAAATTTAACACACATGTACATGTATTGTGAATTTTGCCAATTGAATGAACTCATCCATAGGACAAGTGAAATTTGAAAGTCATTTTTGTCCTCAAAAAGATTTTACTTGTCCCAGACGATAGGATCACAGAAATTTTTGTACCCTAAAAAGCATATCTAATAGAAGAATAGAGTTAACTGCACTGAAAAAAGAGGACTATGACAGTTCTGTGCTCAGTTGATGTTACATGCACAGACTGAATTTCCATTGCATTCCCATTGACTTTTAAATTAGTAAGTTACTTATTGTAATAATCAATTGGAAGCATGGATTAACCAACAGGTACCCAAATCAAAAAAATGTGCTAAAAATGCAGAGTATCACCACTTACTGACCACTTTGTTTAACCATCCCACAAGTTATGTTTCCATCCAGTTTCTGAACAATCTGAACTTTTTCAGAGAAAATGTTGAAAATAGCAGAAACACACAAAAAAATATATATTTTTTAAAACATGAAAAAATCACTGTCACCTGAACAAATTTAGATTTCAGGCTCCCAAGCAGTGTTCATATGTAACTTTGGAGCAATAGGAGCCTAACGAAATCTTAGTTCTCCCTTATGTTACCTTATTGTGATGATCGTGCACATGACTGAATTTGTAGTTACGCTGGTCTGCTGTTACCAAGTGGGACACGCTATCGTGACCACAGCAGAGGATTAACTGTAAAACTGTGCAACGTAGCCCCACACATCCATGGATATGTCAAGATTTGACAATCTGCGCCTATCAGTGCTACAGCCTGGTACCTTGCAATTGTACACAGGCATATTTCAGGCACAGAACAGCTTTAACTTATCAAAATCAATCTTTCAAACTCCCCCACCTTCACATTTATACACTTAAATGTGGCTGTTGGTGACCCACTGGTAGTGGGGTCCCACTTACCATGAAATACTGTTCACTCTTATCACATATCCTTGTGGTCAAAATTGGAAAACTAAATTTCGTTAGGTTGGTATTGGCAAGGTAGTGTTGGACAACATTTTTTTAAGATTTGGCAAAAAAATCAACAACAACAAATCACAAATAATCTAAGAACCACTGGAGCATGATCATTTAAACAAATTTGGAAGAGACCCACCCAAGGTACACCCGATCAAGTTTGAAGTGAATCTGACTGATGATTTTGGAGAAGTAAAAAATGTGACTTCCCATTGCGATCCGCATTGAGTTGTTACAAAGTACTCAATAGGGATGCACACATCTCCTGACAGGTAAAGCTGAACCTCTATGCTATGCAATCAGGAAAGCACGCTTTACATAGCAACAGGAAATATAATTGTATGTCTTAGGTTTATATAACAGCCATAATGCTGGTTTCCCAACAGTTCCTGATGAATCATGGCACTGACGAACACTGTCCAACAACTTACCAGTGCCTTGTGACCCTTGCTCAGTCTTTCTTAACTCTCTCAGTGGTGCCAATCGCGTCTTAAGTCAATCTACTTAAGTCAGACAAGTCTGAATTATCATAAGGATCACAGATTCATATTCCTCGTAAAAAGACCTTCCTCCAAGTACCAGAATGCCAATACAGTGGTACCTGCTGTATGTGGCCACCCCTTCTGTCATGAAAAAGTGGCCACATACAGCAGGTGACCTGTCACCACAGGCTAATTTTACTAAGAAATTGACTCCTATGTTTGAGCCCGCTGACCACAAAAAAAAAACAATGTGGCTGCTTACGGCAGTGGTTGCATACAGCAGGTACCACTGTAGTTCCAAAGAGAATACCCCAGGTTAACAGCTTTTTTGAGTGCACATTGGGCGCAATGCACTCTGACAAAAGCTGTTGATTCAGTTCAAAATTTGGCACTGAAAGGGTTAATAGAACACTTGAGGTCACTTATGTAAATGCATTTAAATTGAAGAACTATCAAAATTATGAGACCTGGGGCACATAATCTTGATAGATCTCCACTATAATTCTCAGTCAAACTGTTTTACACTACTATTGAAATTTAAAAGTTGACAACACTGAAACAGACGACATTTGACCACCAGCTGGTTTTTACCCATTTGAGGTTGAAAGGGTTAATATTATCCAGGCAAAGTCACAGGCAATGTATGTAATCATTTGATATCAAAAAGTAGTACAACAATACACTGTACTAAGTAAACATTCCTTGAAATAAAACATGGGCCTCAGTGCAAACCAAAAGTAGAACTCCAAAGCTAATTCTTGTGACAAATATGCCCCCACCTCAAAGGATAAAAGCATAGAACAATGTGACCGCAGCCAGTAGAACCTCAGATGCACCAACACTAAAAGTCCAGATTATTACACTTAATACTTGAGGGTTTTTTTGTTTTTTTTTTTTTTTTTTTTCCAATTTACACTAGATGTACATTCTCACCTTTTCATTCCAGTCTTTGGTGTTGCAGCTGAGGAAAGTCTTTGCTCCTTTAATATTTCCTTGATGGCTCCTCGATTAAGGCAAGAGTCCACATGTTGGTTGAAAGAATTCAGATCCATGTTGTTCTTCTCAAAATTACACACTGGACAAATGAAAGACTGGGAACATGGGATTTCTTCAAGGAAATTATCATTGGAACTGGTTTGAGATACAGTTCTTCTCCTTCCAGTTTGTGATACAGTTCCTGTGATACCATTTTGTGGCACAGTTACCGTGATACCAGTTTTTGGCTCTGTGCCAACAGAAGCCTGCTCCTGTTGGGGCACATCATTTGCTACAGTTAGTGCAATTGGTTTTTCTATATGTTTTTCAGTTGTAGCTGACATTGCTTTTTCATAAGAGTCACCATCTTGTGAAGGGTCATTTGAAATACAAGAGGTGGTGTTAGTGTCTGCAGTACTTTCTGACACATTGGATGATTTTTCTATTTCAGTACGACCATGTGAGCGACTTTCAAAATTATTACTTTCATGAGCACATGAATCATTTTTGCTTTGCCTTGTGGAAGAACTATCACTTATGCTCCTGTTTGTTTCAGAACGAGGACTATTTTTGCTCCCTAATATTTGCTCAGGATTTGGACAGCTGTCTACGCTAGTTTTATTCTGATCCAATAAACATTTATCGATGTGTTTGTTCACGTCACCTCGTCTCCGCTGCTTGATGGCACAATTACAAACAGGGCACACAAAAGTTTGCTTTTTTGACGAAGAACCTGAGGCTCGTGCAACAGAGCTACTGTTTGCATCTGTTTCAGATGTCACGCTTTCCAGTAACAATGAACTTTCACTTCTTCTGCTCCTTAAATTGTATAACTTTTCTTCCGCCTGTGTGCAATATTCATCAATTTCACCCATTTCATTGTAGCAGGTTTCATTTAAAATAGGTACAGCAGGTTGCTTTTCTTCCCCTATATCACTTTCAACTCTCCGACATGGTTCCGATTCAACTGGTCTCTCCTTGTTCATCAAAGGCACCTCTTGAGTCTCTGTCAAAGTGGTTATATCAGATTTAGGTACAGAGGAATTATCCAGATTTTCTTCTGCTGGAAAACAGCTTATGTCTGTGTTTGTGTTCTCTTTGACATTTAATTCTTCAGTCACACTAGGAGCCTCAAGATGAGTGGGTATGGGTGTAATTGCCTTGGTAACAGACTCTGCCTTCCCCGGGTTTGTCATTTTCTTCAAAAGGCTATCAATGGTGCCCTGCTGTTTACCGCCTGCGATCTGACTACGGCAAAGAAAGTTAGACATCCGCACTCCTGTGATAAAATTACAATTTATAGTTATTGGCAGATGCATGAATCAAATGTGTGCAATTTCATATTTCCTGGTCTCAGAAAGAATGATTTATCCAAAAATTATAGATATATGGTGCCTTACAATGAAGTGACGAAAAAAATGTACAGAACTCCTTAGACATATTAATCTATTCTCATTTCTCTCACTAACTGTACAAGTATACACTATTCAACTTCAAGATGCCACCATATGTATCTGAATATATAAATAACCCTTCCAGGTCAGGGGGAGTACATCATGGATAATCCCACATAACCTCACAACTGTCAAAACAAAATGCACTGTCAAAATACTTTGAAAGCTTTTGATAGCTGTCACAAGAGGGCAGCACATCCTAGTACCTTTGAATATCAACCCAGCCTCACACTTGCACAGCCATTTGCCACTGATGCATGTGTGTGACTTTCACCACAAATCATATGTCAGTTTAAAACAAAGTAAACTTTAATGGCTAGAAAACAAGTGGCCTGATTTCCCAAATGAATCAAAATATCAAAGAAACTGGACATACCGCATAAAGGCAATAAATAACAGTTCAGCTGCAAACATATATTCTGTATTGTTCAACTGATTGACACAGCTTGGTGTCCAGAGCTCTTACAGTCCCAAATATAATTTGAGGTGATTAAAACAGATCAAACAGTTTGTTTGAAATAAATAAATAAATATATATATTCATGTATATAAAAAACCTGGCTGTGTCGATTAACCAATCTTATCAGTTAAAAAGTCAATACGATTTACTCCAGTCTCCTGTTTCTTTCCTCGTATATATAACACCATACTTGAACATGTGTGCATGTGGTAACCCACCCATGAGTCGAAGTCTGAGAGGCTGTGGTGCACAAGCTGTAATCTCTACTTTTAGGAGATCCCTTGCAGCTGTGTAGATAGGATTCAGGTCATTGGTGTAGCTCAGGAGAGACTGGGCTCGAGTTTTGACCTCAAACTTGACAGTTTTCAGTTTCAAGGTAACAGTTTTTCCCTGCAACGAAAAACAAAGTACTGATATGGCATAAATGAGCACCATCATTTTGGTCATACAATAGAAACTGTAGCACTGAAAGTGTCATTATACTCAGATCTGCAACAAAAATTAAGCATGCATCACTTCTTAACTAGATCTTGAAAACAGGAAATAACATTAAAACACTGTCACTTGGTCATTTTTGAAAAAAAAAAAATCACCACAGACATCAATTCCCAGCATGCAACAGAATAAAACTGCAGTCAATAAAAAGTCATTGGTCCCTTCCAGCTAATCAAATTTTTATCCAAACTTCATAGAAATTTATGAATGTTGCGTTTTCAAGTATAAGGGCCTTTTTAATTATCATCCAAAGGAATAATCAACAGGCCCATGGGCCCAGTGCGCTGCTGACCATCAAAAATCGTTTCCTGAAATGCATTCCATCCATGACCTTGAGAAACCAATCAAGGTCATCCACATTATGCAATATCAAACTTCCACATGACACACATTTGTGGCACATTTGGTATCATTTGCCTTATTCTTTATCAAGATATTAATTAAATGTTCTTTTCCTGAATGTTTGATGACCTTGAAAATAGGTCAAAGTCACACATATAATTGGGTCATTGTGTCCCAAAAAGTAGGTTACCAAGAACAAGTTTTATGTACAATGTACTCAGGTGACATTTTGATATGGAGGCTCAATTCTCTTTGCCATTGACATCCAATCTACACAATGCATTTACAAAATTGCCTCTTCCAACTTTACAGGTCTGGTGACCTAACCAAAGTAAGTCAAGGTCACTGATATTACATAATATACTAGCATTGGACATAATCTATATATTCTATAAATTTAGCATGTCTTATTCAATTACATATTGAGATATGGAATTTTATTTCTTCCAACAAATTTTAACTCATTATTTCCTTCAAATTATTGATGGCACAACCATTATTACAAGCAACAGAGATTTTGACCTCCTCCACAATATCACAGAATTTCATGAAAATCCATAAAAATTTATAAGGATACTGGACTGGTCACAAGATTTTTACACTTTGACCTGTATATTACATATTATTGTAGGTGGCACCACCAATATTGACATCAACGTACATTTTCATACACTTTGTAAGTCTAAGACTAATATGGACCTAACTCAAAAACTCTCAAGATGGGCCCTATATTCCAACTGGCAATTCTTTTCTCACTTATTTAAAATTGGGGTCAAAGAATCACCTGCTTGCACATGTGGCTCACACATTGAAGAAACATTTCATTATTTTTTCCTCTGTCCAAAATACAGAAACTCACCATTAACACTTTGTACTAAAATCATTCCTCTTGCTCCTTTCACTCTTTGAACATGGTTCTATGGTTCAACACAATGTTCTTTTACAGAAAATTGTAATATTTTTGCTACAGTGCACGAATATATATCTGCCACAAACCATTTCAAGCCTACTGATATTGGCTAAGTAACTTTGTTTTCTTATTTCAGGTTTAAATTTCCAGGCTGTATCTCACTTGTGTGATTGTACAAATCCATAGTTTAATCTGGAAAGACTCAACATCGTAATAAATGCCCCTCTATCTGTCTTGTCCATATTGGCATCACCTTCCCTCATACCCATATGTCTAGTCGGTTCTGTGCTCTGTCCTTTCCTTACAAGAGGAATTCACTTGAGGCAATACCCTTTTTCCCAATTGTGAAAAAATTATATGCAAAATATGTATGGAAGTTAATCCAATACACATGTTTATATGAACTTCCATTGTATCACCTTCATATTTTGCATGTACATGCACTGACAAGATTTGTTTAATAAAATTGATTTGAGTCGGAGCTGACCAGTGATGGCATTCAAACAAATAAAACCACTCTTTTCAGACCCAGCAGAACAGCTCATTTGCCAGAGAGACCCGAGAGAAATATACCAAGGTAACTCACAAAAAGGTGGTCTAAAGAAAGGGACCACAACATGTAAATCCCTTGTTGTGCATTGATTCATTGTTAAGATGTGTCTGTTATGTATATACATATATATTAAAATTACCTTTTAGTACCTGCAAATTAAAGTAATCTGTGTATTAAAAATATACAGTGTACACCTCTTGCATGCCACAATTGTGTCCATCAGGTTGTGTATTGAGTCACTCCTTTTCATGCCAACTCTTATCTTCAATAGGATATTCCACAATGTGTGGTCACCCAAGCTGGTACAGAGCGCTAGTGGTTAACAGTGAACTCACCAAGAGCTCTTCCTCTTTCAAGTCATGTGACAGGGCCTCACAAAGCTCATAACACTTCTTGTGCAGCTCTGCTGGCTTGCTGACCTCATTGAACGTTCTGCAGAACACACACAGACAAATGTAACACAGTAATTATTCTTTTCGAGTTCAAATTGATTAAGTCAGTTTGAGTCTGGAAAAATTTAGTAACACTAGAAGCAAAATCCCAAGAAAGGGCCATTTTCTGGGTATTTCACCAAGAAATGCAGAGGCTAAATATGGATCTTCCGCATTTCTTGGCATTTTTGTCAAGTTAAGGACAGGTTGGAAAATGGCCCAGGCATATCTCGGCTTTTTGCTGAAAACCGCTAAGACCCTGTCCCTGCCTAGTCTTTCCTCAAAATCTCTGGGCAAAATGCTCAGAAACATTGAGGTAAGAATAGACAGGGAAAGTGCCTCAGTGTTTCTTGGTACTTTTGCCAACAATCTGCCCAGTAAGAATAGCAAGGGAAAGGGCCTCCGCATTTCTCGCCAAAAATGCTGAGAAATGACGAGCTAAGAATAGGCAGGGAAAGGACCTCAGCATTTCTCAGCAAAAATGCTGAGAAACACCAAGGCCCTTTCCCTACCTATTCTTACCTCGGCATTTCTCAGCAGAAAATGTTGACATATTCCGATGTCTTTAACCCTCTTATTCTTGCCTTGGCATTTCTGTTCATAAATGAGGCAGGTATCAAAGGCAAAGGTACCTCAGCATTTCATATTCACCCTCATTTGATTGCAATGTATGTGTATATTTTGAAACCATACATTCCAGAGAATGTCTGTAACAAATTCAACAGAGGGTGGAACTCCATAGAGTATGGAAATGCTTTCATATTCTGCGAAACTGTTCCAAAGGAAAGGTGTATAGATGTTCCTGGGAATTATTAAAGATTTCCAAGAATCTGGGCTACATATCAACCTTGTCCTTAAAACTTTGCTAGGACATACTGTCTAAATACTCCTGAAGGGCCTTGGAAGACTAGCTTCTTGAAAGTATTATGTGATTTTTTTTCATTTCTTCCTCAGTCAGACTTTGATGACATGTTTCAGCAATTTGGCTTTAAATCTTAATCAAATGTTCCATATTTTGCAAACTTGTACCTTTATACAATCAGCAAGTTTTATGAGAAGGAGAAATGCAGAGGACCATATGAGCTTGCCTCTTTATGATTTTTAATACTTGGAAATGCAGAGTTATTCAGTTACTGTTCCTTACTTCAGCAGAAAAACCAAGCAAATTTCCCTCTGTTTTAATTATCGCAGCATTTTCTCAGTGAAAATGCTATGAAATGTTGAGGAACCTTTGCCTTCCATACCTATCTCAGCATTTCTCAACAAAAAATGCCGTGGCATGAACAAGAGGGGGAAAGGACTGCTTCATTTCTCAATGCTTTTGCCAAGAAATGCTGAGGTAAGGGCAGGCAGGGAAAGGGCCCCTGCGTTTCTTGTCAGTTTTGCCGAAAAACGCCGAGGTAAGAATAGACAAAAAAGGGCCTTGGCGTTTGTCGGCGCCGACAAACGCCGAGGCCCTTTCCCTGCCTATTCTTAGCTTGGCATTTCTCGGCAAAAATGCCGACAAACACTGAGGGACCATATTCTACCTTGGCATTTCTTGGCAAAATGTCGTAAAAGTGGCCCTTCCTCAACATTTTGCTTCCCTTAGTGTAACAGCAGGCTTGTATACAAGCAGAAGACAAGCAGTCAGTTCCCTGCAAACTTGGAACATCAGACTCACTGTCACAAAATTTGCACATGTTCTGGTACATGCAGCTCATTTTGTAAACTGTATTATTCTTTCTGTAATCTATTGAGGTAAAACCCTGAAATGTCAAAAGGAAAATAAAAGCCAACAACATTGGTAAGCCCTGAAGTGTTACAGACAGCACTTTCACTCAACACAGAAATTGGCCAAAACATAGAAATAATTTCCAAAAGGAATGTGTATTTGCTTTAAAAATAGTGCACAGAATAATTGTTTTGATCTATACAATCCATAATGTGTGCATCACATCTTATCCATTGTATGAGCTCACCATTGGCTCCCACCCACTCACAGCAAGTTTTACCACATTGACACAACACCTACAGCTACTGAAGATGTGGGTTGCTGTTAATTATAAGCAAAGTGGGACAAGCACCACAACACTAATACAGTGGTACCTGCTATTTAAGACCACCCCTACAACCAACAAAAAGTGGTCTCATACTGCAGGTGGTCTTAAATTGGAGGTATATTTAACATGTAAATATAGCAGAGGGTCTTGAAAGAGTGGTCTTAAAAAGACATGCGGTCTTATATTGGAGGTGGTCTTTGGAGCAGGTACCACTGTAATCTATGACAGTTGACACTCTGCCAGTGTTAATGAAAATATGTGCAGTCACTGTGTACTCCTGTGTTTTAACAGAGTTTTCAATTCATTTAAATGTATTTGAATTTCACTCGAAAAATTCACCCAGACACCACAAATGTTGAAAATCACAATTCATAATTTGTGTGAAAATCTGAGGCACCCTGAATGGCAGGTTATATGTTTCTGCCTTTCTGTACCCAAAGGTTCCTCTCTGTCATGTACCTACCTTTCTGTGCTTAGACTTTTCCTTTGTCCATCTCTGCAAACAGAAGTACATTGTGAGAATTCTACCTGGCATTGTTAAAGCTTGAACATAAGAGATTAAATTGTGATCAACTCAGACAAAAAAAAAACAAGATTTTCAATTACACCCATGAGAATGGACACATTTTCCTACGTCTTTTTGAAACAAGTACATATTTATACACATGGACACACATTTTACATATGATCTATTAGTATTATCACAGGGCTTGTGATAGGGATTTCACTTTGTTAGCCAACTTGCCTAAAATCACTTTAGCCAAAGTTAAATTTTGTTAGCAACAGTCAGCTTGCATCTTCAAACATCTTATATCTTATTAGCAGCAGTTCAATTGTAAAGTAATAAAACTAATTTTGCAGCTACAGAATAACAAAAGTTATTTTAGCCAATTTGACTAAAAGGATGTTAATTTGTTTTGCCAAATCCACAATTATTAGTCTATGGCTAATTGGCTAAAGTCTAGTGCCAGCCCAACATAATACAGGCCAAAATTCAGTCTAATTTTGCTCACTGGTACAGGAAGTGCCCAGACTATACACAGACCAATGTTGCTGTTATGCCTAGTACATGTACTGTGCGTCACTGACCAAAGCAGAATCACCCTGTAGGGAAAAAGCCGTATAACCAATCATGCTACTCCACTGGTGGTAAGACGCTACCATATGGCTTGATCTGTATAACTCTCTCAATTGGGTCAGATATCCTTTCATCAGCTTCCCCCTTCCGTCTCAGCTAATACAGGGGCACATGACCTGGTGCGGACTGATACATATCAAGACATTGGCCTATGGTGACCTCTTCTGGTGAATGTTAAGCATCTTTGAAGTACAACAACTTATGTAGTTATGGGCCAAGCCTCCAACAAGGAAAGCCATACATGATAACCTATAAATGTATATGCTTGCAACTAAACCTAAGGAAACAAATTCACTAATTTACCTTTCTACTTGAGTGGACCCAATACCCAAGCAGATCCTCAGGAAGTAGTTGAAGGATATGGGTGAGTAGAGATGATACAGAAGGCCTCGTTGTTCATACAATTCACAACACTTCACGATGCCAAGAGCTTTCAGCATGCTCTCAGAGACTTTACCAATACCGCTGACCTGCAGTAAAACATACACCTGTATTAACTTCTCAGACCTTTCTGGTAGCATTGACCTACAGAGACATTAAACTTGAGTTGGTTGTTACATTCACGGCAGAGTAAATATGACCTAGACTCATAACCCAAGAATTTAAGTAAAATTGTGCCGCAGCATTTTGATGTACATCTTCAATGGCAGACCGTGCAGTTACACTGACTACAAAGTCTAGTTCTAGTTCTTTTGGTAGAACGTGCCCACCAGTGATATTCCACTTGCCAAGTGACTCTAAAGCAAATGCTACATTGTAACACTACTCTTGTTGTGCTGCAGATCATTGTAGGTAATTTGACATGCATGTAAAGGGGTCATGCAGGCAAAAATACATAGAGAATCTTGCTTAACTGGATACAGGTTCACAGATGTGACAACACAATTCCATTTGGGTGATCCATTACGACACCAAAGGCGGAGCAATGTATGACTCAAACAGAACTTGTAAGTCTAATCTAATCTGTCAACCTGTATCCAGTTACAAGATGGAGATTTTATTTATCCCAAGTTTAAACACAGAATAGGCACGAATTTATGAGTGTTTGTGCAATAATAGTAACATGTTAGGGTAAAGTGGTCTTGTACACAGCGCCAAGGGTGGAGGAATTTAACTCTAGTAATTTAAGTGATGAGGCATCACAGTTTGAAAATGGAGCTCCACCATTAGTGCCGTGAGAAAAAACAAGTCGTAGGACTTTACAGAATAACTTCAATAATGTGGGACTTCACTGACAAAAAGTGGAGGCAGTCAACCAGAGGGAAATGAATGCCATGGACAATATGTGCTGTTGCGGGACAAAATGAGGAAACCTGGTCATGGAAGACTGTGGATGGGCCAAGAGCAGACAGAAAGCCAGTTTTACTGGTGGTTCAGTCAGGCTTTCATTGACTGTTACTGGGCCATTAAAAACGTGCTGATGCAAACATGCCAAACATTAAGTTATTGGCACAGGCCGTCTATGTCGCAGTGTTGACCTCTGGAATCATAAAAGGACATAGCAGTCAGTGGTGTTTCAGACACCAGTTGATGAGCACTTAAATGGCAAGATGGCATTGTTTTCGGCAGACATCAAACCAGGACAAGGTTCCCAAGCAACATTACTTCGGCTGACTTGAGGCCATCTCTGATTTCTTATGTAAAGCTGTTTTGTAAATTACTGCATTTTCTCCATGAAACGTACTTTGTTAGCATAAACATTTACTTTCTTTTTTCTAGACATACCTTCCTAATGGGCATATCCTGTATAAACTCCTGCACCTCCTTCTTCCATGGCATCACTCTGAACTGGCCGTTAGGTTTGTTTTTATCTGAACAGATCTTGGCCAACATCATGTTTGGAGCAATTCCTGGAAATGATACAAAGACATTTGATCTCCCAATTTAGCAGAGACACAAGTTTAAATGCAAACATACTTTTCATTGATGCTGGATTTAAGAAATGTCACAAATTTGGAATGACTGTTGCATCTGTCTGTGCAGCACCCCTTCTCTTTGTTCTGATAATTACATGTAGGTCCATACAGTGGATCATATTAACTCTTTCAGTGCCAATCACATCTGAAGTCCATCTACTAAAGTGAACTAGTCTGAATTATCAATAGGATCTCAGATGCGTATTCCTCATAAAAAGACCTTTCATTCAAGAACCAGCATGCCTCTAGTTCCTGAGAAAAGCTGTTGACTGAGTACAAAATTTGGCACTTATAGAGTCAAAATAAAACTAATTCATAAAATGGGAACTTTTTTATATAACATAGTACAATGCAGTTGGCTGACAGCCCAAGTATCCACAGTTGTGATATCACACCACATCATGCACCAAGGGCTGCAACAGTGAGTACTGTGCCAAACTTATGTCTTGCCTCAGTCAATTTCAGGGCCATGACAACAGTCTTAAAATATTGTATTAGCTTAAAATGGTCTTCTGCTTCAGAAAGGTGCTGGAACACCTTTCATAGCAGTACCAATGACTGGACTCGTTTGCTTTATTCAGTCGGGCTGCCATATGGCATCCAGAGCTCACAGATTTAATTTATATGTGCACCAAACCATGCTATAATCTATACATGATATCAGACGTGCATATTGTTTAGCATTAAAATA
Organism: Hermodice carunculata; assembly: GCA_964020975.1. Lineage (NCBI taxonomy): Eukaryota > Metazoa > Annelida > Polychaeta > Eunicida > Amphinomidae > Hermodice > Hermodice carunculata. Next base: position 65,705,945 of record OZ026617.1, read on the forward strand.
TCTGGCCCATTTGTTGGGTAACAGTAACAATTGGCCACCATGATAGAGGCCTACTGATGCAAAATCAAGCATACATGTATATTTAACATTTGCGGTCAAGAAGAATACTTATTTGAAGCATACAAAAACTTGTCAGCTGAAGCTCGCTGCATTTTCACAGAAGATGACTTTTGACTTTTCAAACAGTCAATTTTATCCAAATTGCCAGTTTGGCTGGAGCGACAGATTTGGAAATGTTTGATATACACGGATCGGTCTTTACATATGGGGACTTTCTTGTTGAATAGTATAGATCAATGCAGCAGCACAGTCAATATCAATGTCACATATTGGTCTGTGCCCACACTTGTACTCATCATGTCTCTTTTATGTGCAAGATTTTAAATACTTTATTTTTGAGTTTTTGCAACGTTTATTTTCCACTTCTTACAAAAAAGGACAAAACAAAACAAAACAAAAGACATGATAAATCAGCTCACATTAACAGGCTAACGTACCTGCACTAGCAGTAAGTCTGGTCTTCTGCTCAATTCTGAAGCGGATTTCTCTCACAGCCTCCTCTATGGACTTCCCAAAAATGACCCTTTCTACTGTATGTTGTCTTGTCTTGCCGCATGCACCACAAATATCTACATCTGTTGTTATGTCCATTGGTGTACCTGACCTGCTGGCTTTACCATCAGGCATGCATGATTCATCCGGTCTCATGCTGGACTTGGATATCGCATTGGTAATGGGATTCTGGGAACCATTAGATGGATTTAAAGCACCAGAATTTCCTTTATCACAGACTTTTACTACTTTATCCTCTGCATCACATATGCAGAACTCATCTGATCGAGATGTTTTCAAAAACGTTCTCTCCTCCTCAACAAAGTTCTTCCTCTTCTCTATATGTTCAGTTAGGTCTAAGTAAGCTTCATCCAAACTCATAGGACAGAAATTTGGGTCATATTCTGCAAGAATCTCTCGCACTTGTTCACTAATGATTCGGTAGAGATCATAGCTGGGTGGAACAATGAGCAGCTCCGGACATAACTTCTTGCCGATGAAGCCTGGCATTGCAGCACGAACACCGTACTTCCTGGCAGCATAGTTAGAAGTGGACTGAAACATAAATTTGTGTCTGGTATGGAAAAAGTATAACCAAACAGAATATTCATTCTACAATATATACACTCACATATACACAGAGGTGGTTTTCCACAATGTGAAATCCCAGAGAAAGTGTGAAGTTTCCTTATGTGGTTGTGATTTAATTTCACTTGCCTCGCATGCACCAATGCTGTGCATATCCTTTTCAAGTACACAGACATGTATATATGCATTGTACATCAAAATTTGTCATCAGTTTGACAGGTGCACAAAGGATATGCTTGAACCTTTTCTGGAAATCGTAGAAGACCTATGAAGTTTCCCATATCTGACTTACTCCTCATAATGAACAAAGACATTCATTTACTTTTCTTTCTTTCTACTTACCAAGTTAGTCAAACACTGAGCAATAGCTGTGGGATTCTTAATTATGCTAATCAGAAGCATTTCAAATTTTACACCTGCAATATCTTAAATATTACACAAGACAGAAAAGACATTCAAACCTCTATAATAAGAATATATTGACCACTATGTATTTTATATATACTACGCAAAAACTGTTGCATTTAAAATTATGCTAATATTCCACATTTAAAATCTTCAATATCTTCTGAACTATAATTGATCAAGATGTACTCCAACTTCTAAATATACAAACATGTTATTGACCATTGCACATCTCTTGACTACTGAACAAAACTGAACTTACTGCATTTCAAGTAGTACTTCTTTAGCAGTATTCTATTGTATTTGTGTCTTTTTGTCCAAAACCACTTCCTAGTAGTCATTACACTATTCCGCAGTCCGAACTCTTTACTCTCCATAAGCTAACCTGTCCCTGTCTAACCTATTTCAGTTGTACATGAGATATATATAGCTCAGTATTTTTCCACCTGTTTTAAATATACATATATACATATCACTAGTAAATGTACGTAAGTGAAAGAACTGACCAATATAAAGGAATGGAGCTAAACTGAAGTGTTATGTCCCATAAATGAGCAGTTTCCTTTCCTTTCTATTCCCCTGGATTCATATTTTACATTTTATACAATGCAGTTGTCAGTACAGAGCAGCAGATAGCGGTGGTGGGCGGCAGACAGCGGCGAAAGGCTCTCTGCCGTTGTCTACCGCTGAGCCCCAGAAGTCTCAATTGGATTTCAACGGCAGACAGCGGCAGTCAGCAGGTCCGCCACCAACCGCCGCTGCCTGCCGTTGTTCACTGCTGTCTGCCGCCGAACAGATTTGCTTGTGTGTGTGTGTGTGTGTGTATATATATATATATATATTGACATATGACAAGAGGGACAGGTATACATTTATCGTCACATGTATCATCCGTGCAATCACTTCTCTGCACAGGTAACATCCACTGTGTAATCATGGGAAATGGGCATTTGCTGTGAACCACTCAGAAGACATGGCACTCTCACCAGCATGCCAGGTGACCCCACTGCCATGGGTTTATCTTTCAGTGCAGGGTTCTCCCTGGTTTCAGCCGCAGCATAGAAAGCGTCCATGTCTATGTGCACTATGGTGTGTGACAAGTCACGTGTATCCTCCAGTTCCTGTAAAATTCTGTCTGCCTGCAACAAAATTTATGTTTCAATTTAAAATTGCAAAATTAAAATATTGACTACAATTTGACAATTTTGTATTACAAGTTTAACTGTCTCCTTGTGGAATGGCATGGGGTAACACCTTTCATAAAAATTATGTACTACGTTTCATTAAGATTCCAAATTCTTGAAGATTTATGGTACCAAAAAATTGTATATATACATGGCCCTGTGATCTTTCAAATTAGACACAAATGTAACTCTAATCTTAGTTTTTCCCAGATGATCCATCTTGGAAAGTCTTAAAAGTGTAAACACTTAAAACCCATCAAGTAAGCTGCAATGGGGTAAGGTATTCATTCTACGTGACACAGTGAGAATGAAAAAACTAAAGGCAATACAATGCATTCACAGATGGGTCCAACTTTCAACATACATGCACATGGCAGTTGTGACCTTGGAAATGAGGTCAAGGTCACCAAATGTAATCCAGTGAATAAATGGTATCGAGGTAAATAATATGAGTTTTGAGCAGGCCAGTAAGTCTTGACATCTGGTGAAATTTTGGACAGAAAGAACCATGGACAGGACGGACAGACGGACAATCTTCATGTATAATGCATCCCACCCCCGGTGGGCCCAGAAAAGAAATAAAGACAAGGGATAGAGACATGACATTTTTTAAAATTTGATATGACCATCCTGGTAAATCAAGTGAAAGTTGTCACATTCCTCACTATTGATATGTTAGAAACGAGATGTGAGGCATCTACAACTGAAGAACGACAAACCAGTGTACAACAGGACTGTAACAGAAATACCTCATGTTGTCCCTGCTCCTCTTGAAGTGGTGTCAATTTCTGAAGCTTCCGTGCTTGTTCTTCAATTCTCTTTTTCACCTGACGTTCTTTCTTGAGTTCATTTTCATAGAAGTTAGAACCTGCATGTACATTTACATGTTACAGTAAGATCAGTGTCAAGGTTGACGCATTAGAACTTCAAACTGCCAAAAGTTTTCATTTCTATTACTGTTTCTGGAAAAAAAAAAGATAAAAGTATATGTGTTTGATATGCATGGGAAAAGAATATATGTACCAAGGCAAAATAATCATATATGCCTGTATCTTACTTCATAGTATATATATATATATATATATATATATATATATATATATATATATATATATATATATATATATATATATATATATATATATATATATATATATATATATATATATATATATATATATATATATATATATATATATATATATATATATATATACACATACACACATATATATATACATATATATACACATATATATATACATACATATATATATACATATATATATATATATATATATATATATATATATATATATATATATATTGTCTCAATAATAAACAACTTTTTTTACATTTGTACCATATCACTTGGTTTTTAAACTTCAAATGTTACTTTTGGTCACATACCATACATGCACATATTAAGCCATACATGCACATGTTAAGCGCAAGTGAAACATATTTGTAAATCTCAGAGACTCTCAACTTTCCCCTTTTGCGTGACAAGAGATCTCTCACATATGTGCAAATTTGAAAAATCCTCCCCTCTTCCACTTAGACATCAAAATTCTATGCCAAAAAATCCTTGGTCAACCTTTTTTGGTGCCGTGGAGATATCGGGCTGCACCTGGCCTGTGATCATTTCATTGTCATGTTTTAATAATGTTGCAAATTCCACTAAGCTTTCTGGGTTCATGGGTCCCTAAAAGTGCTCCAGAAAGGCCTATGTGGACTTCAAATTTTCAAAATTTTCCTACCCTACTAGGGGGGCCCACCCCCTCCCAATCTCCCACCAACCACCCCACCCCTCAGCTGCTCCATTTCCTCAATATGTCTTTCCCTTGAAAACGGAAGTACATGTAAGAGGGAGACTATCCCTCTAAGAACCTGTTTTAGGTTGCAGTCTTTGAAATATGCACACGTAGCATAAAAAAGATGCATCTTATGATCATATACATGTAGATATGGGAGGGGAGACAAAGCTGTATGTCTGCATGCATGTGTGTGTGTATATGTATGTTAATGTACATATATAATGTACTTAAGTGGAAATATTTCCCGAGTGGTTAATTTCCCGATTGTGTTCAAATTGAAATTTTCGCAGTTTTTATTTACCCGACTTACAATCTTAAAAAAAAAAAAAGAAAAAAAAAGAAAAAGAAAAAAATCCAGACACCCACAGAGCAAAAGAGTTTGTGGTCAGTTGCCTGTCACGTGAATTTAAGTCACATCCATAATATATGCTGAACAGCCTCATGAATTTGTACCTGCCACAGTCTGACATTTACCCCTGGAACCGAACAGATTGTGGGAAAGTAACAGCACTTGGCAAAATGTTGAAGTGACTTCAACAAAGTGACATTGAGCTGGAGCTTTCAGTTTCACCGCCCGGAAAAGCAGCCCTGTCAGCTGCCTGGGACATAGGCCTATTCCACACAGTCACATAGGAGTACTGGTGTGTCCATGACACGTTACATGGAAAAAAAAAAACTATAATTCCTTATGTCAACAATGTGCCATGGAAATGGAAGACTTGCCAATCAAACAGCCAGTGTTTTGCATCTTGGATGTGTTCAGAGCGCATCGCGGTGGAGACCTGTGAGATATGTTGAAACAACACAACATTCATGTTGTGTATGTACCTGCATCATGTACCAGTGATTTCCAACCACTTGATGCAATTCCTAGCCCAAATTAGACATTCATGGATGCCATTTATGATCGTTTGCAGCAGTGGTATTCTGATACAGTTATGGATGGACTTAACAAAAGGCAAGCTGTCGAAAATATCACTACAGACCTACGATTGAGTACTTTGAAGTCCCGGCATGCCAAATGGACTGTACACGCTTTTGACAAACTCGCGAATAACAGTGCAATCATTACAAAAGCTTGGGAAACCACAGGTATTAAGGATGTTACTGACAGTGCTGCACGTGCCGAAGCAGGATGTACATGAAGTGTAGATTAATTATTCATGCAATTAGCTACTATGTTTGCTCGGATTAAGGTTGTTGGACTTTAATAATGCTCATACTGTACGGGTAGGTAATGTACAGTGATATATATTATAATTTTTAGTAATTTCATTAGGAGAGACTGTTTTAATCAATACATCAATTAAGAATGTGAACAAACTTTGTTGCTTCTTTCTTTATTATACCTTTTTGAAACAAGGTGTTACATTGTAGGCACTTTGATCACGGAAAACCTGCAGATCCTTGCAACTATGCATCAGTATATGTGATAATCGTATCATTGATGTAATTTACGGTTTTTATTTTCCCAAGTGGTTCTGAACATTCAGGGAATTAAATGTCTCGGGAATATTTACACCTATACAGTATAATTATTATGTAATATACATGTATATAATACATACACATATTATATATCACAGTGAAACCTGTTTTGAGACCATAGTAATGAAAGACCACCTGCCTTTTAAGACTATATTTGCAAAGTCCCTTTTGCTTTCTCTCCCTTGTTATTGCACCTCAGTTGAGAGACCACCTGCCTTATGTGACCACTATGCTCTAGGGGTGGTCTCTCATGAAATGCAATTCTTTTTTTTCCACTAAACAAATTTTTTACAGTGGTACAGAATAATTTTTGGTACTGTCCTTCATGCTTTAATATTTGTGCTTACCTTTGGATGCTTCAAGAATAATCTGATTTATCCGCTCCTTGTCCAACCCATCCATGCCAGCTTTGTTGTCATTCAGCGTCATTCGAGACATCAACTTATCACCAGCACCCATCGGTGGCAGTTCTGTCAGTGTTGAGGTGGTAGCAGCACTTGCCACACCTAATACAATGATTTGCTCAACATTAGGACAGATTAGCATTCAGGGTATGGATTGCCCTAGGCGCCCAAAATCTTTTTCCCTCAATTCTGCAATTCTTCTTTTGGAGACTTTGCAGTGGGACACTTTACATACAATTTCCATAATATTGTTGTCTATGAAATGAAAGACCAATTTTGGACATGTTAAAGCTGCGATGATTCTTTCTTGAGATATTAGGACATGGCGGTAACAAGAAGGTGCACATCTGGATGGACAGAAAACATATGATAAAGGGTCCCCAAATGTGAAGAAAATACATAGAAGCATTGTGGAGATATCGCGGTATAGAGCCCTAACAAACATGTAATTAGGCTGTCATTTGCTCAAATTAGGTCAGGATGATGATAACAAAATCTAATCAGATCATCCAGGCATACAAGATAATCATACTACAAATTTTAGCAAGATACATGGACGCAAAATTTGAACAAAATACATTGGAGCATTCTGGAGATATTGCAGTAACGAGCCCGAAGGAGCATGTAATTAGGCTGCCATTTGCTTAAATTAAGTCACGGTGACAGCAAAATCGAATCAGATCATCTTGCCAGGTTAAGATATGCAAATTAACAAATTTGAGCAAACAGCATGGAGGCATTCTGTAGGCATCCGGGTAACTAGAATGTGCACATCCAGACATCCAGACAGACAGACTTGAAAACATAAAGGGTCCCCCCCCATGGGACGGACCCTTAAAAGTAAAGAGGCAGCTTGTTTTCAATGGTAACATGGTTTATTTTAATGTGCATCTCTAATAGTATTTGGTGAAGCTGCAATGGATCTTTGTTGAGATATTATGGTAACGTCATCTCCTTGTGCGCCACTCAGACAGCCTTGAAATAAATATTTTTAAGTTTTATAAAAAGTTTACATATACAAAGGAGCAGCTGGTTTGAATTAGGGACCTGGTCCATCATAAGATGCATCTCTGACAAAAATTTGGTAAAGCTACGGTCAATATTTTTGGAGATACATGTATCACGTTACATGTAATGTTGTCAGAGTTGACGCCACTCAGAGGGCCTTTAAATAAATACATTTAAATTTTATAAAAAGTTTAAAAATAATCAGAGGAAGCTGGTTTTCATACCTGGTCCATCACATGTTCTGTGACAAAAGTTTGGTAAAGCTATGGTGAATATTTTTTCAAATATCCAGTAACGACAACAAGACAGATGGACGATGCAGGGGATGACAATACCTTTCAGCACTTTATTTGCCGAGAGTAAAAATGTATTCTATGATGATGTTATCCTGTAGCCAAGGAACACCCAATAGGAAAACAGTATTGCCAGGTCATATAATCAGTACAACAACCTCCCAGACTCTATTTTTTCAAATGGAGTAATGACAGCATTTATTTTTAAATTGAGCTCCATTCATGTAAAAGTTATATAAGATAAGCGTAAATTTATAATTTTGCAAGGTGTTCTGCATATGGATGTCTATCACAGCAGTTTCTGTCCAAATGGCTACCGAAGGGTTTCTCTTGGTTGGTGGTATAAATCCCTTAAACCAAAAGGACCATTTTTGCCTGTGCACATCTATGAGACATGTACATGTACATGGAGTTTATAAACATGAAACTTTCAACAAGGAGCAATGTCAGTGCAGGTTAAATATGAAACTTTCAACAAGGAGCTATATCATTAACTTGTAGGATAAATATTAAACTTTTCAACATTGAGCAATATCAGCATAAGATAAACATGAAACGTTCAAGTGCACGGTTGTATGTGTGACTCGCCAGTAAAAACTAGCACCAGTCACAAGTGCTGTGCACAGTAAATTATGCTTTGCTGAAAGTGTGGACTATTCATATTTCAATCCATCATACAACTTCACTTTTGCTAACAAGCTGAAATTTAAAACTTTCAAAAGCCCCTGCCAGAAATACAGTGGTCCTGTCTTAAGAGACCAACCCTTGGGCAACATGACAGGTGGTGTTTCAAGGGAGGTGGTCTTTTATTAGATGTACCGCAACATTAGGATTTGGAATTTTATGAAGGGGTCTCTTATTGGACGTGTCTTTCCAATCATGTACCACTGTATTGCCAATGATATACAGTCACATTGTGAATTTTGCCAATCAAAATTACTTGTCCATTGGACAAGTGAAATTAGAAAGTCACTTGTCCTCAAAATAATTTCAACTGTCCCAGACAATAGGATTATAGGAATTATTGCACCCTGACAGTGTTCACAGATAATCTTGACTAAGGAAAGTTTATATGTGTTTGTTAAGCACACGTAACTGTAAGCTACATTAATCATTCACTTTCACAAAAAGCTGCTGATGAAATAAGGTGTTTGTTTGCATATTTAGATTCAACTGGTGTTCAAAAAGATATAAAATCTGAGTCTGTATAAACACAGCAACTTGTTCAATAGGTATCTGACTTGTGTCAGACAAGTTTTGTTTTGATCAATGTACTAATGCGTCAACACCGCATATACATGCATGGTGCTGTGACTATAGGTGAAAAATGTTCATTGTTCTTTTTCACTTATTAAATAAGCCCGAATAATAGCTTACCTGATTCCAGTGACTCAGAGCCATTTTTAACAGGCAACACTTCAACAGGCACTGACCAACTTGTATCAGCCCAGTCCTCTTCCTCCTCGTCTTCCATTTGGTCCATTTGTTTTGAAAGTGGACAATTCATTAAATTTCCTGCAGCAGAAAATTACCAACTAATTTTATTGTCATGCAGTGCCAAATGTCTCTTAAATATTCTAATAAACATGCTTTTTAACCCCACATCCTTGAATTTAGCATGAGCAAACAGCTTTCCTTGGCATAGGTTGGGTGCTTCGCCCACAACCCATGGAAAGGAAAGTTTTTGACCTGGCAGTGTATTAGCCAGTCAGGTGTGCAGGTGTGTTTTGCCCACCAAATTTCTCAAAAATACACCCAGATTTTAACAACTTTATACTGGAGTAGATAGGAAATGCACACCCACTTTCCTGTGTATTTTTTGTGATAACCCCTGCAAAATTTGAGAAACAAAGGCTATTTAATTTATGTCAGCGTCTGGAGAGAGTTGTGTCAAACCTATAAAATGTTTCAAAGATCCCATTTCACACCATCAAATTAAACTTTCCCTCGACAATCACATGTTTAGCCCACATTGCACTGAGGATAACACGTTCATGCCTGGTGCAGATTTTTCTAATTTGTCTTGGATTCCTCATGAGTTGAACTGAACCCCCGACTGCACAGCCATCGTTGTAGCTCTTCCTTAGAGTTGGCTTCTACTGTTGCAGAAGGGAGTTTGCACCAGGCTCGCTGTTTTCATCTGATATTAAGAGGACTTTAGACATCCTGTGACAACAGTGTTATACTACATATATGCGCTGCTTTGAGCTATTACCCAGCGATCCCCCAAAATGCACTGCTGTAAACATGCTATGATGTAATAAGATTTCAAGGTAATTGAAGTATATAAATTCTGCCATGGTTCAGAGCATACTGATCCATGGGATTTTTTTTTTTTCAATTTGCGGAGGCAGATAGAATGAGCCGGCATCTTTACAATTAAAGTTGTGGCCAAGCTGATAAGAAATTATAGTTTTGCAAATAAGATTGCGGAAGAATGGAACCAAATTTCCTGAGCAGAAGCTGTGAATGCAAAATTACTGCTCTAATTTAAGTGTTTGATCAAGGAGAGCAGATGGGTACTTTCCTTGGTTAAATTGATAAACATCTTGAATTCTGACACTGGATTTATATGAGTCACAGATTTGACTCTCTTTCCAGATACTCTCAGAGACAAGATATTTAAATCAAGTTTTCAGAGTTTAGTTATGGGATGGAATTTCGAACGGGATCTAATTTCGAACATTCCTTTATTATCATGTTTATTGTCGAAATTACTCACATGCGATTTTGTGTGGTGAAGTTTTATGACACAGTACTTCGACACAAAATGAGGATTAAAAAAAGGTAAGGACATGCTTGGGTGAATCGACATACTGGTATCTTTCCTTTTGGCAGAACCCCCAAGACCAAACTTCCAAGTCAAGGCCATGCCAGCCACCTGAGCTCTCATTCATGACACAGGGGCTTGTTTCAGACTGGGTGGGGGCCAAACACCGAGCGAAGCGAGGTGTTTGTGGTCACAAACCACAGATAATCATGAACTTTTATTGACATAAAGATGATGATATCCAAAGATGCCCTGTTGCATGGCTAAATAGTCTCAAAGTGAAATGAACAACACGCAATGAGATTTTACAAATTGTACAAAGGGAGGCAACACTTTGTATCAATGATTTACCATGATAGCCTGGGGGAATAGAATTCCGAAACAGTTGAGAGTTTACCCTCATCCTGTGCAAAACCAACTTATTGAGAAATACGAGACAAAGCCAAAAAAGCTGGCATGCTAGCTGTAGTGTTTTCTTGTGCGACGCATTTTGCCCTCTGTTGGGCTCATCAGGCACACTCTACAACCGTGCAAGTTCTAACGGAAAAGCTGATGTATGGGTTTTTTTATATGGCAGGTAACATTGCTAAACACATTAGACAACGTCAACTTACATGACGTCACACTCACAGTCATGATGACTGCACTTAGTTTGAACTGGTTGTCTGGGGTTTGCCAAGTGGCATGATGTCAAACAGACTGTAGATTCGTTCTACGCGTGCCCAAGTTCTTACTGCTAACCTACAAGTGCCTAAATGGACTTGCACCACAATATTTGCAGGACCTCATTTTGCCTTATTTACCAAAAAGGTGTCTTAGATCTCATAAAGATAAGCTACTTGTTCAGCCTACCTCTATTATTATTATTAAGTTCAAAGTGCAAACTGGACTGCAGAAAAACATTTTTCTTGGGCCCTTCAGGAGAAAGATTCCCTTCACTAGTGAAATGGTTTGTCTAGATATATTGAAAAATATAAATGAATAGACTATGTGTGTCCTGTGACATTGTACGTGTAATTGCAGCTGTTTCCTTTGTGGAGATCCTGATGGATCTCACTGGATCCAAGTGGGTCTACTAAGAACTATAAACATTTGAGCTAGACTGACAAGCAGACTCCGAACAAAAACAAAAAAACCCCAACTTACTGTTCTAGCTAAACCGATCAATGAAATTTAACAGGACACCTAGGGCCTAGACCCAAGCCACAGGCTTATGAAAATATTCATACGCCTGTGGCCCAGGCCCTAGTTAACTATGGTTGTGCCACAACTTTTTTCAGAAACACTGCGCAAGTGCCACATACTGATTTTTTGGGTATGTTATGTAATAGGGTCTTGGCAGTTGACCAGGGGATACCAAAATATAGGTATATGGCATTACCAGAGTTAAGACGCTGCATTCAGGCATTTTATGCACACATTGCAGTGCAGCAAGTGTTCCAAAAGTAGTGGGACTGATGTTGTTTTTTATAATTGTCTGATGAATATAGTTTGTTATTGTTAAGGTCATGTCAGGTGGGCTCAAAGGGTTTGATGTACAGCTGATACATGGTTATTTTCAATAAATGGGTAAATTTGTAGATATTTTGGCTTTCTGTCTCTCTGTCTCTCGTATAAATAATTAGCACCTAAATCAGCTGACTGACAAGTTGACCTATGTCTGATTATCAATGAAAAAATTAATACTGTTACATGGAAAACAGCTGTACTTACAGTTACCTTTAGGAATTTTAACATGATTTTTCTCTCTCTCTTTCTTTTCATAAAACCTAACACTTTCTCTGATAAATGTAGTAGAACTTTACAATAATTAGGACTGTTTTACATTTTGAACTTTTGAAATTTATAGAACCATGAGTATTATGCTTGGCTTACTTGCAGATGCCTTACTATGGCATACTACACTTTTGGAATTCTAAATTATTACCTTAATAAATGACTTGTGGGATCTATGCTTTCTTGAACATTTAAATTTCCTTTCAAAAATACTTCTGGAAACCATACTTGAAATGTGACCGCTATGCTTACAATTTTTTGTTATCGTTCAGTAATGGAATTTGACTACTGTTCTTGCAGTTTTTGACTACGGTTTTGTGTTTTGAGGCCTGGTGTAACTTGTTTCTGGCTGATGTTTGACATTTGAAGCACTGTACTTGCAAATTCTGACAATGTATTTACTTTTCTCCACTATATTTGCACATTCAAAAACTTTTCTTTTTGAAATAGTCTTAGTTTATTTCCTTTAAAACAATATCATGCCTTTAGCTACATGTCTAAAACACATTGAATTGTTTTATCATGTTGTTTGGATTCTTGTTGGTGGTCATTTTAGGCCTAGGGAGCTTTTCTGATGGATTGATGTAGGTGTTAGTGTCATTTTGTGGACTTGTATGGATGATCATTGTGGAGACGGTGGTTGCAACTATAGTCTATCAACCTTGCTCTACGGAAACGCATTTTGTGAATATTACAACAATGGATTATTACTTGCCGACATATCTGATGCACAACCATTTCTCATCAATATACCTTACGTTTGAGGCATATGTGGTAGCTATATGCACTTTGTATTTCTTTTCAGTCGCATTTTGGGCCATTTCTGCGGTCGCAAGCAAAACTTAGCGCAATCCATATCGTCCAAGAAATGATAAGTGCGCGTGCGCACGTGATTAACAGGTCCTTTTAAACTGCTGGCACCGTTCGTGAGTGCACCGCAAAAACGCTAAAATTGCTGGTTACAGAAATAAATACAAACCACACTGCAAACAAGCTTCCTTCAAGAGTAGGGTAAACTGCTCAGATTTGGTTATGTATGAAATACATGGTCATTTTTCTCCCTATTTATGAAATATTCGAGAAATCCCCTTCCGTAACTCAGGGTTGATAGACTATAGTACCTTTTAAATGCTGAGTTTTATTGATTTTTTCAAATTAGGAACCTGTGCTTGCAAATGCTTTGATATACTGCCGATTTTGGTCCCTTTTCATGAATTGTATGGTCCTATATACACATGAATGATGCACCTGTCCAAGCAAATTTACTGAAATAGGCCTAGTATAATTTTGAACAAAACTTTTTGCATTGTTATGCTAAAACAAGACATGGCGTTTTTGACCCTATGGACCTTTGCGCATACGTTTTTGGACTCTTTTGGGTACAGACGAACTATAAATTTATGTAATTCGGCTAAACATAACAAGGAACATTGCCTTTGGTCGGAATTGACTTGGATTTGTTTCATTAGGACTACGCCTACGGTTTGGATGTGGTAAAGACACTTTAGAATTTGGCTGCCAAACTTTTTAGGTGGCAGTCCATATCATAAGCATGTCAATGGCCTTCATATTAAATTAACAGTCCCGTCTAACTTTTCAAAATGCCGTGTTAGGCTTGGCCCTGCCATGCTTTTGCACGAACCTAGTCACTGTTGTGTCCACTGTGGTGGATGTCTTCTACCGTGTTGCCTCGTCTGGCAGTCCCCAGCACACAGTCCGTCTGCACTGTCCTTGAATTCCCGGCAAAATTGCCTGTGCCGATGTCGTCACATCCGGCCTCTGCTACCGACGTCCGGTGGAAGGGATCAGTCATTATTATTGCCACAGTTCTACAGGTCTTGGACCAGTAACCTAGCCTAATGTATTTATATTTTAAAATAGCGACATTAGCTGGATTATTGCTACTATTTGAAATGTAAAATCACAACTTCCATTGCATTCTACTTCAAGTTTGTACCGATACCAACAAGTTAAAACCAAGAAAATGGGGGGTCATGAGATCAGATTTTTTTTCCAGATGCATTTTGCCATTTGTGTACCTTACCTCCATGATTGACTGTTCCGCGCCAAACATGTCCCCAAAAATACAAAAAGCTATCAAATGATTCAAATATTTCTAGAGTAGCAGCACCTTTCTAAAACTCACAGTTGATAAGTACTTTTCTATCCAAAATCATGATGGGACTTAATTTGGGAAGATCTGCTCCTGTGATGTTAACATCCAATAGGCACAGCAATAGTGCTCAGTACTCGGTCAAAAGCTGCAGTGGAACCGATCTTGAGAGGTTACTGGTCGAAAACCTACAACCCGGTTTGAACCGTTGTAACTGGGATCTCAAAACGCAGTGATGGGTTATTTAAATTTTAATCTTCTCATGCCACTTTATGTGGGTTGAATATCACGAGACGATATGACGTCACGACGGAAGCCAATCACAGGCCTCCCGGTTCTGTAGACATTTCGTTTTTGGAAATTAACAGAATTATAATTTATTACTAATGTATCGTTAGAAAACAACAACAACAACAACAACAATAACAACATTCAAGATTGTAGGGGAAGGCCGGGCAAAACGGATCACCTGAGGATAAACTATTATATTTTTATATGTAAGTGATTGCGTGCACTCATTTATACTTTTATTTATTGCCTAAAGTTAAATATTTGATTTGCACCATGAATTTGGGTGTGGGAATTCGAAAATAACCAACAAGAATTGTTTCTTTTTTCGTTCAAAATTATCCTTTTTGCTCGTGGGCCTGGGCAAAGGGGACCAGGCCACCGGGCAAAGAGGATCATTACATTGTATGAACTGATTTATGAGTTTGACTTCTCGATAATTGCCTGTTTATATTAATCTCGACAGAAAAACTGTTTTAATTCTCGGAAATGTGAGTTAAACCAGATATCCCCTTATAATATTTTGAGAAGCTGTAAAACGCTTAACAATGCTATACGTTTAGGGCAAAGAGGATCATATGGGGAAAAAAGGATCACCCCTGTCTGCCACAGAATGACAAAAGAGGCTTAAATGAAGCAAAATAAATTATTTTGATCTACAACTGAATATTGTGTAGCTACAATGAATTCTTCGAAGACTCCTGGTCATTTAGTAATAATGGCAAATTGAAACACTAGATATAATTACTTCTACAGACAATTAATCAGGATAAAGGAGTGTCTGTACTTTTAAACAAAAGACCAACATCTTACTTAAAACGATTTTTTCTTGGTTAAAAATTAATATTTTTCTTGGTCATCTCTCAACATTGATCGACTTGCTTTAATTTACCTTTCGATGTTGAAATAAAAAATTAGCAGAATTTTTTTGTATGTTAAAACTTATTCATGAAATTAATGCCTCCAAAATTACCCATAGTAAACGATTGGAGGGATCCTCTTTGCCCTGTTTTGACATTTCTTCTCCAAACCTTGTATTCAACCCGGGCAAAACGGATCACTTACGGGTATTTTAATAAAAACCATGATAATTGTGACATATTAGTTGTAAAGATTGTATATAGGAGACCAAGCAACAGAATTTATGAAAAAGATAAAGTTTTTATTCTAGACTAAATAGTCATCTATATACATTGCTGGTGAATTTATTGCAGGGGCAAGGAGGATCAAAGAAAACCATGACAAGGGCAAAACGGATAGGGCATAACGGATCAGTGATCCGCAATACCCAATCCTCTTTGCCCAGATGTATCATTATAAATAAAACTCGACCGTGCAGTCATAAATTGTGAATTGTGGGTTGAACAAACATATGCACAAACACGTATGATGATATAATTTTCCTCTGAAGTTCCACTTGCTTTACAAAACGAAGAATGCGAAAAGAAAAAGATAACTAACATGGCAGTGAAATTTGGCGATGAAAGTGACAAAGACATTCTTCACTGGAATAAAATGATATATGCGCACAATTTATTTCTGTTTATGGTGTTCCTTTGTATAATCCTGGCGGTCTGCAGATTATTTCAATAATGTGCAAGAAATTGACTGAATACAAGTCACGTTGAAAAGTAGGCACTGATCTTCTTTGCCTGGCCGATCCACTTTGCCCGGCCTTCCCCTATGATGATGATGATGATGATGATGATGATGATGATGATGATGATGATGATGATGATGATGATGATGATGATGATGATGATATCAAAATGACCTTTATTTTGTCTCCGCATGCCAAACTACGTATGCTTTTGCCAAGTCAACATAAAAATTCCAATAATAATTATGGCAATTGACAAGTCTTTTCACCACCGTTTTTTGGCGTTCATTTATATAAGCATATGCCTTCCACAAGCATGTAAAACATAAAAACAGTGTTGATCTATGTTGTTCAAAGTCTGTATGTTTAATTAGATAAATTATTTAATCATTGTAGACATAAAAGCTGTAGCAGAGTGTCACGCAGACTGAACAGACTAAAATAATGCAAGCTCCCTCGCACATCATCACGTTCTCCAGGTCTGCAAAGTCCGATGTTCGCCTGTATTTTGTTATTATCTCCCTCACGAGAGATAATGCATTATCATTTAGTATCTGACTAGCATGAAAATACATTCTGAAAAAGATATTCAAAAGTAATAAAACTGAAAAGAGTCTAGTCTGAGTGTTTAAGTTTTACCTGCAGTTAAAAATATGTCATGGGTGTTGACTTTTTCAATTGAGGTGCACTTTTTAGTGAAACAATGTTGTCATGTGGCACTAATCTCTTTTAAGGTGGCTTGGGGGAGGCCCTTCTACTAAACGAAGGAAACTAAATCATCTCAGTTTCAAAATTGGTGGTGCCGACATTTTTATTTTCAAAATATATCTGTGAAAGTATTTATGTTTGTAAATTTTTGCTCTGAAAATCCTGGATGCATTAAAAGAGAGTATCATATTTGATATCATGTGCCAACTTAAACCCCTCTTAGAAATGGTAACTTTCCCTGTTTGAAATTTTTAAGGAAATGTATTTTTCGTTTAACCTCAAAATTATCATTTTGCCCTGCCTCAACATTATGAAATACCTTAATACGTGTGGCAAAGACTGGTGTTTTACCTAGTGGGGCAGTTTTATCCTGCAATGAGGTAACCTGTACATAATATTTGGACTTGCAAACTTTGGTGATGGGCTTTTGATAACAGAAGTTTAATCGCAACGTAACGAATAACAAAATCGATTCGCCATTGGCACAATGCGTTTGGTAACACGCACAAGCGCACGCACTCCGCGGCAAACAACATTCCCGGTTGGTCAGAAAGTGGGCACAGCGCATGCATGGTGCAATTGGTGATGATCAAAATGTGTATTACACATATTTGATTATTTCATAGCATTGGGCTTTACTACCTAGTTCCCCATACACGTTTGCTTGCACAGACAAATATTTTACAAGTTTTCATTTATGTCAGGTAAAGGTGTTTGCATCAGCCTCTTCACTATATATATTAAACGCTGTCATCATTATTTGGATTTGTGAGACCTTAAAGACAAACAACGCCAATCAATGCTTGACACAGGTCTGCTTGCCTGTTAAAGCGGATCAATCTCTGTGTTTTGAAGTCAATGTGGTCGGGAGGCAATACACCTGCTCTGATTTCCGAATTAGTTAGAATTATATATGTTAAGCATGCGACGGTTTCTGTCAGAGGGTAAAATGGGTAAAATTCCCTACCTTAAAATTATCTGAGGGTAAGACTCCGCACCTTAAAATATTCAGTTTGAAAGTAGAACATGTGAATGATGCATGCTGGAGCATTGGGGGGTGGGGGGTGGGGGGGGGCTAAAAATTAAGACTTTCAGTGCTTTCTTGATGCCTTAGCCTCCAGACGTGCCGTGGAATCGATTCTACAGCATCTAAATTTAAAAGATTTTCTGGGGAGGGCCCTCAGCTCCCGGGCCCAGTGATATGGCCTCAGCATGTGCCATGCCTTTGGCATGTTTCCGTACCCCCCCCCCCTTTTTTTTTTTTTTTTCTGGAGGAAACCTTGCATGCCCACACGAGAAAAATCAAAGATTAACTTGCGTTTAAGGTGATATTTTCAAATAAATCATTTTGCCACGTTATTGGACATATGGCAGCATTTATCGGCAATGAAAATGCCGCAAGTTTATCGCCCTGTTAGTTTATCATCATCGTCATCATCATACAGGCCGATCATAGACTTTGTTTCGCATTCACTGCTTCCCCTCTCCACCGCTCTCTTCCCCTTCCCCTTCCCCTCCATTTATTTGTGTTGAATATCTTGCAGTATAGTCAACGAATCGAATTCGCAGTTTTACTTGATGACTATCTTGCAGCTACATAAAAAGATAAAAAAGAATTATTTGGAAAGGATTACAGCAAATCATCGGCAGGTTACCTTAGAAGAACAAAATTACAATATTCCTTGTACTTTCTGGGCCTGAGTTTGTGGTATGCAGGGCGGGTATGTAGGCCTACTGGGTACTGGTCACCAGATGAGGGATATTGGATGGCTCCCCTGAAAAACTATGGTAGTCTCGATTTATTTGGCAATGATAAAACTTTTCGTGAATTATCCACACGTCGGTCATCCTGATCAGCATGTGTATATATATATATATATATATATATATATATATATATATATATATATATATATATATATATATATATATATATATATATATATATATATATATATATATATGTGTGTGTGTGTGTGTGTGTGTGTGTGTGTGTGTGTGTGTGTGTGTGTGTGTGTGCGGGGGTGTGTGTGTGTGTGTGTGTGTGTGTGTGTGTGTGTGTGTGTGGCGTGGAAGTGTTAAGTTTTATTTTATATTAATTACCGTGGCGCAAAAGGTCGTTGAACAATGAAGCCTTGGGAATCTTATAATATATGGCAGAGTTATCCGATTTGGATAGCCCCAAGGAAAAAGTTTGACATTTTTCCTGAATTGAAGTTTCAGTATAAACACAGAGAAAACTGCAATGCACTGATGGACTTCCCCGCCCTCCAGTCGATGCACACATACAAGCACGCCCTCCCCGTACTGCCCTGCTCATCATGTTTCCAGGATCAAGGTCTGGGCATGGGGTGGTGAATGTCCTCATGTAGGCCTATACATGTACGCCATCTTCTGGGCAATGGGCAATATATTGCAAGATGATCTGGTCATGTCGTGATTTTTTTATGTGCTTTTGTCATTTTTTTTTATTTCTCCTGAACTGGTTGCTGGCTCCTCTTCAAACTTAAGAGAAATGTTCATTGACTTTGTCTGTACACAAATATGCATTTTATCTAAAATAGCATAATTATATCATTGATAATTCCATCTAAGATCAGGTTGCCTTCGGAAAAAGGGTTACCATATTTGTTTATTTATAATTATATTTATGATTTTAACCCTTCGTAAAAACTATTATAAAATTGATACTTCTTATCATTATCATTATTATTATCATTAGTATAATCATAAAACTTCCATAGAAGTTTTCTCTCACAAGAAATCTGTCAATGTGTTTATAAAGGAGAACAAATGCTATTAATATTTTAACTCGAAAGGACTTGTTTCACAGCAAATGTGTCCGTGTGCTTAAAAAAATGGTAATGTTGCACTAAGTGTGACAGGTCTGGCCTGTAAGATTGATAGGAACTCAAGGTATTTGGTGTCAGATTAAATGTACATCCCAGAACGTTAAAGATATATATTGCTGTTGCGTGCACATGCACATGCACATACAATAAATTTGAGATGTCGTAGCTGCTGATTTACGATCGTTTGCAACATCCCACAAAACGAGTTCGCAGGGAATAAAATCGGTGCAACTTATACACATACCACACTTGTTATAAAAATGGAAGCAACAATACGGTTGTAACAAAATTAATCTTTACTTCTTAAGACACATGGATGCCCGGGTTATCCACAATATTGTCTCAAGTTTCAGCATTTTTTCCTCTGTAGTTATTCTTAAGTGCATTCTTTAAGTTAAAAGTCCATGTATTCAAGGTTACTTCCAAGAATCATCTGTGTCAGAATTCTAAATTATGTCTCGGAAACAGTCTCCAAGTAGTAACGTCCTCTGGTCAAGGTTTTTTCCCAGTATTCTCTCTAAAATGTCTCCAAGCATCGTAAAGTATCACCAAAGATACTATTCTACGTAGAGTACAATGGTATATCGCAATAAACATTGCTGAACACGTACAGTGATATTAACTTGTTCTGGGACATATCTAGGATTTTAAACATGGGATTCGAATGTCTATTAGTTAGAATTGGGAGGTCGAGCAGCAACGGGGCGTGGTAGAAACTTTTACAGACTTCAAGGGAAAATGGCATTCTCTGGTGCATTCTAATTGTCAAAAATATCCTGAAATATATGTTTTCAACCACTATCTTTTTCCTTAGGGAATGGGGTATGTTGGAACCTCCCCTCCCCCCCCCCCCCCCCAATCCCAATCCGCCACAGTTGGATGCAATGTTCCTTTGAATTTAGCTTATAATGCTGCATGTCCGATTAAAAACTACACGTGACTTTAACGGAAAATAAAATTTGCCCCCAAAGAATGGTTGGGAAAGTAACCAAATATATGAACATTCACCCCTGAGCTAGAAAGTCGAAAGAAAATTCAACGCCAAAATTAGAAAAGAAGATTTGCTACACAGCAAATCTGTCTGGGTGCCTTCAAGATGAAAACAGTTTGAAATGCTACACTTTGCCATTCTTCAACATACTCTAAATTTTGTATATTAGCTTATTTTTTACAAATTAAAATGCTATAACGTTGGTTCTTGGTTCTGTGGATGTGGCAATGTCACAAACTTATAAACTGAAGTTTGAATGACACCATTATCTCCAGTAGTTTTGAAGTTATTCAAGATTTTAATTTTGTGTATTTGCCAAATTTGCATAAATTAAAAGCCTACAACTTTGGTGCTTGGTTCATTGAATGCGGTTATGTCACAAACCTACAAATTGAAATTGGAATGGTACCTCCATGTTTTATAGTTTTGAAGTTATTCAAAATTCATATTTTGTGTAGTCATGTTCTTTGCACAAATAAAAATCCTCCAACTTCGCTTCATAGTTCATTCGATGCACTTTTGTCACAAACATATGGAGTGAGGTTGAAATGGCACCTCTGTCTATAATAGTTTTGAAGCTATTTAAGTTTTTAATTTTGTGTATTCACGTAAGTTAACAGTAATCTATAATAGTTTTGAATATTTTCTACTTTTAAATATTTCAATGCCATTAATTATTACAATTTGAAATTCTACAACCCTCATTTACTGTCCATAAAATTGGTAGGTGCCAAAACCCTATAAATGCACATTTAAATTTTGTGTCTATCTGTAATTGTTTCGAAGATATGAAGCTTTTAAAATTTTAACTGCCCCTACTTGCATACTTTTAAACATAATGGCTATTCCGAACCAGGTGCACAATTTCACTGGTAGGTCAGTCAACATGGCAAGTTTGGTGGTTTTCGGAATAACAGAGTGTCAGAAAAACCCCGGACATGACACCGGACAAATTTAATCGTAAATAAATAAATAAATAAATAAATAAATAAATAAATAAATAAATAAATAAATAAATAAATAAATAAATAAATAAATAAATAAAGAAAGAAAGAAAGAAAGAAAGAAAGAAAGAAAGAAAGAAAGGAAGAAAGAAAGAAAGAAAGAAAGAAAGAAAGAAAGAAAGAAAGAAAGACGAAGATTTCTTCACAGAAAATCTGTCTGGGTACCTTCAAAATGAGAGCAGCTTGAAATGCTACACTGTGCCATTCTTCAACATAATCTAAATTTTGTACATTAGCTTCATTTGCATAAATTGAAATGCTACAGCTTTGGTTTTTGGTTCATGGGATGTGGCCATGTCATTAATTTATAAACTGAAGTTTAAATGACACCACTATTTATAATAGTTCTGAAGCTATTCAACATCATATCTTTGTATATTTGCCTAATTGGCACAAGTAAAAAGCCTACAACTTTGGTTCATATTTCATAGTATATGGTTAATGGCACAAGCCTACAAATTAAAGTTGGAATGGTATCTCTCTGTATAATAGTTTGGAAGGTATGCAAGATTTAGATTTTGTGTATTTGCCTAATTTGCATAAATTAAAATTCTACAACTTTGGTTTATGGTTCATTGGATGCACCTATGCCACAAACCTACAAAGTAAAGTTTAAATGGCACCTCTGTCAAAAACAGTTTTGAACCTATTCAAGATACAATTTTGTGTATTCACCTAATTTGCATGAATAAAAATTCTACAACTTTGGCTCTTAGTTCATTAGATGCAGTTATGCCACAAACCTACAGATTAAACTGAAAATGGCACCTCTAAATACAATAGTTTTGAAGTTATTCAAAAGATTCAAATTTTGTGTATGCACCTAATTTCATAGTTTTGGTTCATCGGATGTGGCAATTTCACAAACTTACAAATTGAAGTTGGAATGGCATTGCTATCTATAATGGTTTTGCAGCTATTCAAGATTTAAATTTTGCATATTGTCCTAATTTGCATAAATTAAAATTCTACGACTTTGGATCATGGTCCATTGGATGCGGCTATGTCACAACTTCATCAATTGGAGTTGGAATGGCACTTTTTTTTGTAATACTTTTGAAGCTATTCGAGATTTAAATTTCGTGCATTCACCTAATTTGCATAAATAAAAATCCTACAACTTTTGTTCATGGTCCATTGGATGTAGCTTTGCCACAAGCCACTAACTTGAAGTTGGAATGGCACCTGTTTCTATAATAGTTTTGAAGCTATTCAAGATTTCAATTTTACAACTTTGGTTCATTGGGTTTGGCTACGTCACAAGCCCATAAGTTGAAGTTGCTTCTTTCTTGCCATGTCAGATAAGTTGAAAGCTATAGCTAATTTCACACTATCACAGGGTCAGAGAAATTGATTAATAAGTTGTTAATATGTATTGACTGTTAGACTGTGATGCACATAGGAGCACCATAGTAGTTTAAAAATATTTAGACCATTCTGTTCATTTAGTTTCTGCATAGATACACGTGATAAACTGCTATATTTGAATATCAACAATGTGAGTGTATACATTACATCATTGCAGATCTTTTAGGTACGGGCTAGACAAATTAATGGCAAGTTTGTCTGCTTTCAGTGATGTACATGTGTATGTACTTCAGGTATATATCTTTGGAAGTGCAAGAGCAATTTTGTTTATGACTAAACAGGTATATTTATGTCTGGGTGCCAGCCTTGACATATCGTTTTTCCTTGCGTCCATGGCACCCAAATTTGTCCGGAGTTTTTCTCAGACACTATTATTCCCAAAAACGTGCCATGGTGCCTGATCTACGAATGAAATGTTGCCATTTGGTGTGGAATAGTCATGATGATTAAAATTATGCAAATGAGGGGCAATTAAAATTTTAAAAGCTCCATATTCTCCAAAGTATTGCATATAGACACAAAAATTTCAACGTGCATGTTTAGGTTTGTGACACCTGCCAATACAATGGACAGTTAAATGAGAGTTGTGGAATTTCAAATTTTGCCTATTAGGGGTATTGCAAAATTAAAAAATTGAATATATCCAAAAGTATTATAGATAGAGTAGCCGTTCTGACTTTAAATTATAGGTTTGTGCCAAAGCCGCATCCAATAAACTATAAACAAAAGTCGAAGGATTTCAATTTATGCAAACTAGTTGAATATTTAAATCTTTAATGGCTTGAAAATATTATAAATAGAGGTGTTATTTAAACTTCATTTTAAAGGTTTGTACCATAGTTGAATCCAATGAATCATAAAAGAAAGTTGGCCCAGGGCCGGATATTGACCCTGAGCCACCAGCCACATACACACACAAAAAAGGCATGACAGCTATCCAAGCAGGAAAATGCTGCAGTGACTAAACCTGCCCCCACCCCACCCCCCATCTTCAAAGAAAGAGAGAGAGAGAGAGAGAGAGAGAGAGAGGGAGAGAGAGAGAGAGAGAGAGAGAGAGAGAGAGAGAGAGAGAGAGAGAGAGAGAGAGAGAGAGAGCGCTCTGCAAACATGTCCAGTGCTGAGGACCCAGTCCAGTGCCCCATGGGGCTCAGTCCACCACTGTGAGGCAGGCTTGCATATTCAGTCGACCCTGTCTGAAACCTGATCTTCCGCCAATCAGCAGTAAGCAGATCTACTTTGTAGCCACACTGAACCCAAACATGCATTTCCCTTAACAGAGTTTGCATGGTGATTATGAGCTTTTTACATAATAAGTATTGAGTGATGATTGTTCCATTAAATACTTCAACATGTGAATCTGACTTGATATATGTAATTCATGATTACAGTCTGAATTATTTTGTGTCAATGTAACAAAACATTTTATATTCAACACAATGTGCCCCATTTACCCCCTTCCACAGAAATATATTCAGACAATTTACATAGCAAAAAAGCCTCAAATTTGCCACATTTAGTTGCATTTCTAGAAATTTTGCTCACTGTTCATTGACAGATGTCTCAAACCTACAAGTGTTAGGTAGAACTTTGTGTCTGTTTGCAACATTTTGGACGATATGGAGTTTTTAAAATTTGAATTGCGCCTAATTTGTATACTTTTAAACAGCATGACTTTTCCAAATCAGGTGCTTAATTTCACCGTCAGTTGAGTCACCATGGCAAGTTTGGTGATCGGTGGAATAATGGTGTCCGAGAAAAGCTCCGGACAAATTTGGACCTAAAGAAGAAAGAAAGAAAGAAAGAAAGAAAGAAAGAAAGAAAGAAAGAAAGAAAGAAAGAAAGAAAGAAAGAAAGAAAGAAAGAAAGAAAGAAAGAAAAAAGAATTCTTGTAAAAAACAAAATGTCTGGGTTTGCACCCAGACATAATTAAATGCAACACACATCCCATGCAGCCCTCAGAACACCACTTTCTGCCACTTATGGTTTTCAAACGCAGGTACATCAAATCTGAACTAACATAAGAACTCGGACGCATATTGATTTTATATATGCAGCAAACTCGAACACATCCATGCAGTTATATATTTGTTTGAGGAGTAATTAGCAGATAAGTACATGTGTGTATGCTCTCGCAACTAGGATATCGATCAAAGGATTAGCCCATGGTGTCAGCCCTTCACTTCTCTATTCATGGGGATTAAAATGCGGTGTCTATGGCAACACGGACTGCAACATGGGCTAACTGCTTGCACCAAAAAATCCGCGTTTTAAAAACAGAACAAGCCCATCTATCTTTATTGGATGCACCATGGTATGGAAAATTTAATTAAGAGTTGGATATCTATCTCAGATATTCAGTTTTATAATTTGAAATGCCCCCAAATAGCATAATTTCAACTGATATTATTTAAGTTGGGTATCCTTTTGTCTTTCTTTGGATGTGCCATCGTCAGTATCATATGAACAACAATGAGGATTGCATCTCCACTTATGATAATTTTGAATGTATCTGAGATTTACAATTTTATTATTAGGTTCTTAGTTGGATTAACTGTGGACCTGGCTGCAATTTCATAGTTAGTCCTCATAAATAAAAACAGATAGAATCGTGGTTGTACCTGTAATGGTTTTGAAGATGTGGAATCGAGGCTGTACCTGTAACAGTTTTGAAAATGTGGACAATTTAAAGTCTTAGACTTAATCCGCATAAACAGAAATAACTACATTGTGTGCTATTAGTCAACAGGCTGCAGAAATTGGAAGGTATCTGTTTCTGTATTATTATTTTAAGAGATATTAAGAAAAGTGTTAATTAAAATCAGTTCGAATTTTATGTAATTTGCGCATATTCATTTGAAGTGACATTACCAAAAGCACATGCATGGGTAGACGGTAACACTATTCTTTATAATTTGGTTGACATTCAACATTTAAGATTTGATGTGTTCCTATTCCTAATTAGTTTAATCTAAGGTACTATAGAGTTAATTCATCATTAAGTTAGTGGACGTGCCGTTGTTCTTGATACAAGTAAGAATGAAATCCATATTATAATTTTGAAGATATATAAGATTCAACATTTTAAATTACCTTGCTAAGCATAATACAAAATGCTACAACTTTTTGGACCATTCAGTTAATGCACAATGGCCGTATCTTAAAAAATTGTAAAAGATGTGATCTACCGTTGCGGAATCGAAAAGTTATTGGTCAAATTGTGGACAAATAGTGTTTTGTCTAGATTCAAGATTCACGAATGTTTAATTTGAGCCATCAAACAATCATGCAAAAAAAAATAAGCATACATGAATATAATCAGAAGAAAAAGTTCAAACAATAATGCAGATAAATAAGAGCCAGTAGGTCAGGGAGACACAGGCCCGCAGTCATGTGTGCCACACACACACACACACACACACACACACACACACACACACACACACACACACACACACACACACATACATACATACATACATATATATATATATATATATATATATATATATATATATATTTATATATATACAAGAGTATGACAATAATAATAATGTGATCATAGAGACGCTGATTGTTCACAGCAAGAATTCATACACAATGCTAATTATTACGATCACAAATATAGCAGTTTGAATTGTGCACGATTCTTCATAATCATGTCAATGTGCCAGCACAGACATATTGTTTTTCTAGGAATTCTTTATTTCGTTCTTTACAGACAAATTTGTGCGACATTTCATTTGAAAAGTATTACACGTAGAAACTCTTAACTTGGCACAATTATACTTCTATAGATGAAGTCTCGCCTTTTTATAATGAGAGGTCATGCTTTTCAAAATTATGCAAATGAGGGCTCATTAAAGTTTTAAATCTTCAATACCTTTTATACTATAGTAGATGTGGTTCCGAGTGTATAGGAGTTCGATCATAGCAAGATAAAAGTCATCTCAAATGTCAAGGTCATGTCAAGGTCAAAGGTCATGTCAAGGTCAAACGTCAATTTTAGGCCGAAATGTCATTTTTAGGTCAAGGTTTACTTCAGGAAGAGGTCATCTCTAGGTCGTCATTACAAGGTCAAAGGCCACTTTCGACAGTGGCTTTCTTCTAGCCATAACTCGCTCAATTTTTATCCAATTTTGATCATATTGGGCTCAAACTGTAGTTATTGTACACTGCTCATTTTTAAAAGTTACATGTGACCTCTAAAGGTCAAAGGTCAAGGTCATTTGGTCCTTTTAAAGTTTCATCCAGTCATAACCTGGCCAATTTCCATCCAATTCTGAATCTAATCATGTTTGACTCAAATTGTAGGTACTGCAACACTGTACATTTTTATAAGAACATGTCAGCTCAAAAGGGCAAAGGTCAAGGTCATTTGGCCCTTTGAAGGTTGCATCTTGTCATCACTTGGTCAATTTTTATCCGATTTGGTTCATGTTGCGCTTGAATTGTGGGTGTTGTAACACTATGCAATTTACATGTGATCTGTAAAGGTCAAGGGCACGGTCAGGGTCTCTTGGACTTTGAAATTTGCATCCAGCCATAATCTTAATGTGATGTGAAGTACCAAAGGATAAAAGTTGTAGCATTTAATATTTACAACTATTGAAGGCACACACACATTTGCTTTGAAGCAAATCTTCTTTTTTAGTTTATTTCTTTCTTTCTTCTTAACAGGCATATTTGTCCGACATTTCATTTGGGAAGTATTATACGTAGAAACTCCAAACTTGGCACAATTATACTTCTATGGATGAAGTCGTGTCTTTTTATAATGAGGGGCATGCTTTTCAAAATTATGCAAATGAGGACTAATTAAAATTTTAAATCTTCAATATCTTATATACTATAGTAGATGTGGTTCCGAGCGTATAGAAGTTCGATTATGACAAGGCAAAGGTCATCTAAAATTTCAAGGTCATGTCAAGGTCAAATGTCAATTTTAGGTCAAAATACAATTTAAAGGCAAAGATTCACTTCAGACAGAGGTCATTTCAAGGTCAAAGGCCACTGTCGATGGTGGCTTTCTTCTGGCCATAACTTGGTCAATTTTTGTTTAATTTTGATCATGTTGGGCTCAAATTGTAGCCATTGTAACACTGCACATTTTTAAACTTATATGTGACCTCTAAAGGTCAACGGTCAAGGTCATTTGACCCTTTGAAAGTTTCATCCAGACATAACTGGGCCAATTTCCATCCAATTCTAATCATGTTGGACTCAAATTGTAGGTATGGCAACACTGTACATTTTTATAAGAACATGTAACCTCAGAAGGGCAAATGTCAAGGTCATTTGGCCCTTTGAAAGTTTCATCTTGCCATAACTTGGTCAATTTTCATCTGATTTGGTTCATGTTGGGCTTAAATTGTGGGCATTGTAACACTCTACATTTTTGTAATGTATATATGTTACACGTAAAGGTCAAAGGTCAAAGGTAAAGGTCATTTGGACTTTGAAATTTGCATCCAGCCTTAAACTTAATGGAATGTAAAGTACCAAAGAACAAAAGTTGTAGCATTTAATATCTGCAACTTTTGAAGGCACACAGACAGATTTGCTTTGAAGTAAATCGTCTTTACTAGTTTTGTATACATTTTCTTTTGATATAGAGCAAGAACCCAATATTACTATGAGTATGTACCTTCTCCAAAAGGAGTTCAAGTCAAGGTGTTTTATTAAAAATACAAACGATTTTATGTCTCAAACATTTTTGGTAAATGTATTAGAAGCACACGCTGTAAAATAAAGTTGTTTCCTTCTAGTATAATGGTCATACACTTGCGGAGTTGCTGTAATCGGCAAAAGATAGAAGTAAGCTGGGAGTCGATCCTTTTGCAATTTGAAATAAAATTTCAGAAGTTGTAATTATATATATCATTTAATTTTAATAAATTTCGCGACTGAAAAAATTGGATCAGTATGTGCATTATATGTACTATGGTTTATTATTATATTAATGGCCTTTTTCTGAATTATATCTATCTAGTCTTTCGAGTTTATGTCCCCATTTTGGAAGTCCTTACTTAAATCTAGGCAGAATGAAAGCGTTGTAAATTGTTCGCAGAATGTGTGATGGGAGAAAATTTTACAATTTGTTCATGATACCCTCTGTTCGACAAATTTTGGACGCAATTTTTTGAATATGATTATTCCACGACAAATGTTTATCTATCAGCTGTCCAAGAAAATTTAATTCATTCACACATTCGATCATTACTGATTCAATTTGAAGAGTAGGTATTGTTTTCATTTCATTAAGGGAAAATTTCTTCAACTTTAACCAAATACTTATTCTTCTAATTTTGGAATTTATGATGTGAGAGGCCACACAGTTTGCTCCAAGGAGATCACCTGATCGCACAGAAATAATTAAAGTTGCGTCGTCAGCATAAATGATAAATTTCAAAAGTTTGGAGGCTAATGTTATATCATTTATGTAGATCAGAAAAAACAGAGGACCTTAAATTGATCTCTGGAGAACTGCTTTGGAAATAACTGAAGAGTCAGATTTATTTTCATCACAAACAAAGTATTGTTTTCTATTATTTAGGTAGCTTCCGAATAGATTTAAAGCCGTACCGTTGACACCGTAATAGCGTATAAGGTAATTTGTTCAAAAAAAAATTCTGGTGTAAGGTTTCAAATACTTTAGAGGGATCAATAAAACACTAATTGGGATATGTCCATTATCCATAGCTAAAATTAGTCTGTCTATAAATTCCACGCCTGCCAACCCTGTAGAGTGGTGTTTACGGAAACTACATTGACCATCAAACAATAAGTTATGATGTTTAAATTACTGGTAAATCTGATTGCACATCACTTAAAAAAAACAAAAACAAAAACAAAAACAAAAAAAAACAGATATTGCAGGCAAGACTGAAATAGTTCCCCATCAGAGATGGATTACCCTTTTTGAAAACGGGTACTACTTTAGCTTGTTTCGATGTGTCCGGAAAGATCCCAGTGCAAAGCGATTGATTACGTAAGTGACTGTGACACTTCCGGTTTAACAAGTTTTAATAAATTCATCGATTGCATATGATAACCGTAACTATGCTTACCTTTAAATGAGTGAATTATATCATTTACTGTTTCTTTTCTTATCTTTTATTCTTAAAAGACTCAGGAAATTTATTTTTCATTTTGTGTCTGTTGAGGACATCATTTATAGCAATCCA
Source organism: Hermodice carunculata (assembly GCA_964020975.1). NCBI lineage: Eukaryota > Metazoa > Annelida > Polychaeta > Eunicida > Amphinomidae > Hermodice > Hermodice carunculata. The sequence continues at coordinate 65,736,338 of OZ026617.1, forward strand.
TGTGTTCTCAGTATCATTTTTATACCTGCCGAAGCAAGACTTAAAATAATCTTTCTCAGCGACACGGATATTGGGGATTTTTTTCAAAATTTTATTATAAGTTTTAAACTTTATGGACCGTAACTCATATTCATTATCATGTAGAACTTCTTTCAAAAAATTGTATAAACAATCTCCAGTCGCAATGGATCGAATATTTTTTCTTGGGAAATCCAAGTTGTCTTTTCATGGTTTTGTTTACGGTATTTCACCCGTATAAGGGGAAAATGATTTTAATCGGCCGTTTTGAGGGTATTTTCCAAAAATTCATATCAAACATTAGGATCAGTATTCTAGTTGTGCTTCGTTTATTTCTGTTTTAAATTTTTTAATTGTGATGGGATGATGATCACGTACATGAACATATTTAGGTACAATGTCGTTTTTAACTTGCATATCTACGCAAATAAAGTAAAGGAAATGATCAAAATTCCTGAATTAGATAAATTTATGATATAGTCCGCTAGTTTCATAAGAAAGTTATCACTTATAGTTCCGATGTTGTTTCGAAAGTCTTGCTGGTAGTGTAATTTCGGGAAAATAACTCAAAGACTTTATGGTATCAAAGAATTGTCCAAATAAAGGTCTATTGTGAATTTTTAGAAAATCAGTATTATAATCACCAGCTATTATTACTTCACAAGTTGTTCTCCATAAGGTTTGTTACACATGTACAAGCAAAAAATCATCATTGAAAATTTAGTAGTTATGATTAACATCACGAGGAGGCCTATAAGTGTTTCCAAAAATTAACTGTTTTTTATCAACAGCTTTGGTATGTACCTCAATACACAATCCTTCGTAAATATTAGATTGTGCATAAGCATCTATTAACTTATAGTTATAACCATTCATAAGATAAATGACTCCTCTTAAATCTACCCTTGGGATATTAGCGTAAATCCTTCTAATTGTAAAAGGGACAGATCGGAATTTCTATTGAGCCAAGTTTCTTGAACACAAAGTGCTCCAGGCAAGTAGTCATGCATTTCTAAATTTTGCAACAATGATATTTTTTTATCGAATTTGGCATTAAGTGACTCACAGTTTAAACTAATTATTGTAAAATGTTTTGTCATTTTTTTTAAATGAGCAATAAACTGATCAGTGTCATTACAAGTTGACTGTGTCATCAAGTTTAGGTTCAAACGAGTTAGGTTTCATTTATATCGGAAACTGAACGCAGCTCTAGTATTGAAGTAAGCGAACTTACATCAACTCCGTCAAGACCGCTTAAAATGGCACCAGTCATAATTCAAGCTGGAGAACATTTGAAACAAATGCATTCTAAATGTAAGAATGTCAGAATAAGATTTCCATGGAGGAATAACTGAAATTATCTTGAAATACAACACATGAGACTTAACTCTGGGCAAATAAACATTGCCTGAAAATACTGTTACAGATTGAAGTGAAAAGTTTAAATTCTTCTCGCATCTCGGGCGAGACGAAACCACCAATTCAACTGACAAGATCGAAAAAAGCAAAGCAAAGCCACACACAAAGAAAAAGAACAAACAATTAAAAATAAATAGAGGAATAAAAAACATGAGTAAAACTACATGTAGCTCTCAATCCTGCCAAGTTGGGATCCCTGGGGCTGGTTCAAAAATGTTTGAAGTGTAGGTGTAGATGACAGACTCTTTGTCATTAAAAGTCATAAATTTTGGACATACAGTGACTCTAAAGAGTGAAAATAAATAAATAGATAAAAAATAAAATTAGAAAAATTTGATTTGCTTGTCAGCAAATCAGTCTATGTGCCCAGAAAACGTTTAAAGATTGGGTATTCATTATTTATATATCTCCAAGAATAGTAATTGTTATTGAACTGTGTAAAAGAGACATAAACAATTGAGCTGCGTTACAAACTTATAAATTGAAGTGATAATTGATCTTCTGTCTATAATAGTGCTGAATTTATTCAAGATTTAAATTTTGTCTAGTTGCTGATTTACATAACTCAAATTAGCATAAGTTTAATTCTTTGTTCACTGGATGCAGCAATCTCACCAACCTATCAATTGAAGTTGTAAGGGCACTTCTATCTGCAATGGTTGCAAAGTTGTTCTATGATTTAAATTTTGTGTATTCTTAAAATTATACAACTTTTGGTTATAATCAATTGGAATGTGCCTATAGCAGAAACCTGGGAAGATTTTGTGTTAATGGTGCCTCTCGTTTTAATAGCTTTGAAAATATTCACGATTTAAACTGCCCTAATTTGCATAAATTAAAATTTACAACTTTTGTTTTTGGTTCACTGGGTGCTTCTATAGCACAAACCTACAAGTTGCCTTTGGAATTGCACCTCTACCCACGATAGCTTTGAAGATATACAACATATAAACTTTTCTAATGCCCCTAATTACCATAAAATATTACTATACAACTTTTGTTTGTGGTTCATTTAATGTGCATATAGCATAAACCTATATATTAAAAATTGATATGGCACTGAAACCTTTAAGGTTTTCGAAGACATTCAACATTTAAACTTTGCAAGTGCCTCTAATTAGCATGAATTACAATTCTATAACTTTGTTTGTAGTTCATTACACCTATAGTATAAACCTTTGAAATAAAGCTGGAATGGTACCTCTACCTTTAAAAGATTTTCAACACTTAAAATTTGAAATGGCCCTGATTTGCATGATTTTCAACATGGTGACTATTCAAGTGTGTTATTTTACCACTAAGTGAATCGCCATGCCAAGTTTGGTAGTTTTTCGGAACAAATGTGCCCAAGAGAAACTGAGGACAAAATTCATAACGCAGGCAGAAGACAGCTTGGGAATCCCAGTCAGGCATCACATGACAGCTCACCAGGCTGGAACAAAGGTTTTTTTTCATGCGGCTATGTAAAAAAATCTATAAATTGAAGTTGGAAAGGCACCTCAATCTATCATAGTTTTGAAGCTATTCAAGATTTCAATTTTGTGTATTTGCCTAATTTGCATAAATCAAATTGCTACAACTTTGATTCATAGTTGATTGGATGAAGCTATCTCACAAATCTGTCAGTTCAAGTTTGAGTGACACCTCAGGCTATGATAGTTTTGAAGTTATTCAAGATTTAAATTTTGTGTATTCGCCTAAGTTACATGAATTGAAATGCTATAACCTAGGTTCACAATTTCATTGGATGGGTCATTAAAACCTATAAATTGAAGTTGAAATAGCACCTCTAGCTGTAATAGTTTTGATGTTATTCCAGATTTAAATTGTGCGTATTTGCCTAATTTGTATAAATTAAAGTGCTATAACTTTGATTCATGTTTCATTGGGTGCAGCTCTGTCACAAACTACAATTGCAATGGAAATGACACCTATATCTGTAATAGTTTTGAAGTTATTCCAGATTTAAATTTTGTGTTTTTGCATAATATGCATAATTTAGAATTGACTACGTTGGTTCATATGTTATTGGATGCGGCTACGTCACAAACCGACAACTTGAAGTTGGATTGGCACCTCTATTTATTATAGTTTTGGAGATATTCAACTTTTGAATGTTTCAAGAGCCCCTAATTTGCATAATTTGAAATGCTGCAATTTTTGTTCACTGTCCATTAGATTGGCAAATGTCCCCAGCCTATATGTACTTTAAAGTTTGTGTCTATCTGTAATAGGTTGGAAGATACAGAACTTTTAAAATTTCAATTGTCGCTAATTTCCATAATTTGTAACTCCATGGCTGTTCCAAACAATATACACAACTTCACTGCCAGGTATATCACTATGCCAAGTGTGGTATTTTTCGGAACAATAGTGTCAGAGAAAAATTGACCAGAAAATTCACACGGGAATAAATAAAAACAAAATAATAATAAAAAACAGCAAATCAGTCTGTGTGGCTAGAAAACGTTTTTTAAATAATATTTTATTGGCCTTTCATATACAATAGATAAAGTCTGAGCTACCAAATTCCATCGAGATGCAAAGACTTCTTGCTGATTCCTGTTATACATAACATGTTGTTCAGCGTTGAGCTTATTTCTTCAATACCGAAGAAAGGCTCAAAATGAGACTCTTTCTTTTTTGCAAATACAACAGTGAATAGAGCATTTTGCTTGCAGTAAACAATTGTTCAGAGCATACCTTTTTGGCTCATTAAAAAGTCCAAACATTATATAAAATTCTGTCAAGCTTATGACATTATGATGATTACATGAATTCCACCACCGTTGAAACAGTTCCCAAAAACCTGTTACATGATCACACGTACAGAATCGAGGAATAATTGTCTTTTTCCTCGGAAAAATTATATTGTTCCGATTCTATTAATTCATACTTGTATAATTGTGCATTATCAGTTACAAATCTATGTAAACAGGCAAACTGAAAACTTTGTAGTCTTGTTACAAAAGTACATCTGAAAAGTAAAATATGAATTTTCCCCCAGTTATCTTCATTTGAATTAAAATATTCCATCCAATGTTGCCAAGCTGTTGGGGTCTGCGAGTTATTAGAATATATTAATGTCCAATAAAATTCTTCACATTGGAAAAAATATTTTTTAACCTACAATATTTAGCACTGGCACATCTGAAATATTTTAATGGTGTTCAATCAATAGAAATTGTTTCCATTTTACTGGTATAGCAGACCCAACAGATAAATATTCTAGGAAGTTCGCCTATAGACCATATTTTTCATGTACGGTTTGCTGTGACAAAAAGTTACTCTCATCACCAAGAAGATCACCAATTCGCTTAATACATAACTGATACCAATTTTTTAGGAAAAAAGTTTTTTTTCTGTATCAAAATAAAATCATTAAACCACAGAAATTCATTACGGACGTCATTACCATTAGTGGGCTCATAATTTGTTTTAAACTGGTTCCACAAATTTGTAAGGTTCTTGTAAAAAAAGGGGCAACTGCCAATTTGCAGATATATGACACCTTAACAGAAATAAGTCTTTCAGGTTAATAACTGGAATGAAAGCCTGAAAAATGTGTTTCCATTTTGCATCCATATTGTTAAATAAATTTTTGACCCATTTTCAAAGCAAAGCCTTTACTTGAAATTTAAAGTGTAAAATTTTGAGCCCGCCGTCCTGGATTTTCTTATACATGATTAGATTTTTAACTTTAGGAATTGGTCCATTCCACAAAAATTCATTTATGTATCGTTGAACAAGATCAAAATTTTTTCTTCTTTGTAAACAGAAGAAATTCAATAGAGCAATTTTGAAGCAGCTAAACCTTTTTCAATACTACGTTTTTACCAGTTAATGAAAACTGTCGAACCTTCCACATTTTTAAAACATCTTTGAATGATTGCACCCTAGATGCAAAATTCAAGGAACTCATTTTAAATTCACTATTAGTAAAAGTTATACCAAGTGTGGAGAAGCATCCTGTGCTCCATCTAACAGGCAAATCCCAGTCAGGGGATTTTTTTTTTCGCCTCCAATCAATGCGGCCACCGTTTTCACCATATTGCATTTCAAACCGGAACATGTCTCAAAAAAGTTTAACCTTTGAAGCAAGGACTTAGCTGATGCCGCATCAGCAAGGAAACAAGTAGTATCGCCAGCTAACTCACTAATTTTTACTTCAGTATCACCAACATGAATACCATTTATGTCACTGTTTGACCATACAGATGTGGCTAAAATTTCAACGGCTAAGACAAACAAAACAGGGGCAAGGGGGCAACCCTGTCTAACTCCGCGGCCCACTGAAAAAACTGTGAGGCATACCCATTATTCATGACACAAGTTGAAATATCATTAGACAGAATCGACACCAATTTCCCGAAATTAAGACCAAAATTATAACATTACAAAGCTTGATCGAGATATTTCCATTCAATTGTATCAAAGGCGTTCTCAAACTCAATCATTAGTATAAGACCTCGTATCTTTTTTAAGTTGCAGTACCGGATTGTGTCTGATATTAATCTAATATTTTCTCCAATATACCTACCCGAGATGTAACCAGTTTGATCACTATGTATCAAAGCAGGAAGAAGCTTTATTTACTCGAGCTGCTAACACTTTAGCAATCATTTTATAATCAATATTTAATAAGGAAATAGGCCTCCAATTCTTCAGGAAAATTCGAGGTTTATCTTTTTTTGGAATTAAAGAAATTATGCCTCTATGTTGATCTACTGATAGTTTGCCCTCTTCAAATGCAAAATTAATGCTACCTGTTACAAATTCTTGTATATCATTCCAGAAAAATTGGTAAAACTCAGCCGTAAAGCTATCAGAGCCAGGGCTTTTATTACTTTTGAACAACTTCATGGCGTCAAAACATTCTGTCACAGTGGTAAAATGCTCTCATTTTTGCTTTTGTAATTCATAAAGTTTAAGAATATTTTCATTTCCCAAAAGAAGTTCACCATTCATATCATTATCAATGTTCAATTGTGATGTGTATAGTTTAGAGAAAAATGTATATTGCGCCTTTAGTATTAGTTCAGGTTGTATAATGACCACATCATTGGCATCTTGTAATTATGTGATGTTATTCTTATACTTTCGTTTCTCCAAACTAAAGAAATATCTAGAGTTCCGTTCTCCTGTTTCCATCCATCTTGCTTTAGATCTAATCATTACACCTTGTGTTTGTCTATCGTTAATTTCAGCCAGTTCAGCACTAATCTCCTCAATTTTAGTATTTGAATAATTTTTTCATCTGCGACCAAATTATCTAATCTGTGCATTAATTCTTTTTCTCTCTTCCTTGCTTCCCTTAACTTATTTTTAGAATATTTGATTGTAATGACCCGCATTTTGCATTTAATTGCATCCCATACCAACCCTCTTTCTGTATATTCTGCATATTTTTCCTTATAAAAACTCAATAATTCTTTGATATTCTGAACATATGTGGAATCTTTCAGTAAAGCAGAATTGAACTTCCGGAAAACTGGACCACGTTTACGAAACAAGTTACCTTTCAACTCTAAACTAATAAGATTATGGTCTGTTTTAACAGACGGCCTTATCTTATTATCAGTGACATGAGTTGTTAAGAAAGAAGAATTCAACCAATAATCTAGTCTACATTATGCTAATGGGTTCTTTGATTGCCATATAAACATGAAAAGGTCTGGGTTCCTCATACGCCAGATATCTGAAAGGTCTAATTCATTGAAAAGAAAGTATAAAAATTTTAGCATGTATTTTGTGATACCAGATTTTTGTCCTCCTCTTTTATCTAAATCTGGGTCTAAAATAGAATTGAAATCACCCTTTAATGATATTTTCTCATTGATATAGTTGTAATTTTTCATGTACCAATTCAATAAAAACGCATCGATCTTTTCAAAGTTTTCTGTTGGTGCATATATATTGGCTAAGATGAAACGAGTTTCATCTATCAAAATATCAAGAATTAATAGCCGTCCTTCATCATCAGTAATGACTTCTTGCACCTTACATTCTAGATTTTGTGGCATTAAAATAGCAACCCCCTGCTGTTGGAGGTACCGTGAGAGTAGTAGACAGGAGCACCCCATTCATTTTTCCATATATGTTCTCTTTCCAAAGTACTATGTGTTTCCTGTAAGAAACATATACCATTATGAAATTTTCGGAGCCAATGAAATATTGATCTCCGTTTAAATGTGTCTGCTATACCTCGTATGTTTAATGATGATAACTTAAAATTTTTTTGAAGATTACCTATTCAGTATGTATCCTACAACAATATTTTATCATGCGGCTATGTCAAAACCTTATAAATTGAAGTTGGAAAGACACCTCAATCTATTATAATTTTGAAGCTATTCAAAGATTTATATTTTTGTATCTGCCTAATTTGAATAAATCAAAATGCTATAACTTTTTTTACATGGTTCATTGGATTCAGCTATCCTACAAATCTGTCATGGCACATCAGCCTATAATACTTCTGAAGTTATTCGAAATTATAATTTTATGTATTTGCCTAATTTGCATAAATTAGAATGCTGCAACTTTGGTTCATGTTTTAATGGATGTGGCTATGTCACATACCTACAATTGTAGTGGACTGACACCTATATTTATAATAATTTTGGAGATATTCTACTTTTAAGTGTTTCAAGTGCTGCTAATTAGCGTAATTTCAAATACTACAGTTTTTTGTTCACTGTCCATTAGATTGACAGGTGTCATAAACCTGTATGTACCACTTTTTGTGTCCATCTGTAATAGGTCGGAAGATACAGAGGTTTTAAAATTTTATTTGCCGCTAATTTGCATAATTTTTAACATGACGATTGAATATGATGCTACACCCATTTATACTATGAAGTAAACATTACTACATCAACACTAGATTCGCATGCTTTGTAAATCTTGGGCATAAAATGACTGCAACAAGTGAATCATGCACAAATATACACTGATATACATGTATTTATCAATACATGTACATATATTTGAGTTTCACTATTTACAGGAACATAAAACATTCACTTGGCAATCTCTTTTGATATCAGCTATTAGGCTTACCTAATCCACTGTCAAACATAACACTTAACTTCACATAGCTCTGACAGAGATCTATGTGTTTAACTATCGAGTGTCATCAGCCTGAATGTGTAAGCAAACTACAGCTGTAAATTTGGACAGGCAACATCCAACTTCACAAAGCTGTTACACCATGGTACATGTACATGTTCGGTCAATAAGGTTCAATAACCTGCTAAAGGTGTAGACAAACTTAAGTTGCAAATTTGCATGGGCTGAACAGGGATGAAATAATTGAGATGAATCTTTGTTGGAATTGAGCAGTGTTTACAAAAGGTTGTGAAACAATGTTATAGATACTGTAAATTGCTTCATTTAGGTATGTATACATTTTTATGGTTTTTGTATTTCTGACATTTTACTTTAGTTTTAATTGCCCTTTTCGGGACATAATTCCAATTCAAACAATATTAAAATACTATTTCACTGGAATTTATTTTCACGGTTTTGTACCATGAGCGAAATAAGCAAAAATGAGAATACAGCAAAATTAAAGCAATTTGTATGATTTAACTGATGAGCAAATGTCACTGCTGGGTCCAGAAATACAACAGCTATGCCATGAGCTCTGAGCTCTCCCTGCTCCTATGTACTCACTGACATTGAGCCAAAATCCTTCCATATTACAGTTGCTCATTTCAGGGGGTATGGATCTGTGTTTGAGTGATTTATGGTAGTAGATTTGAATCTCCCTCTACAAAGACATGCTTAACTTTGGTTCATATTTCACTGGATGCTGCAGTTGTACCCCTCGATGATGATGATGATGATGTTGATACGCAAGTATGCCCTCCTGCAAGGCACCTCTTAGTCAGCACTAGCTTATTGTGATGGGGTAACACAGAGTAGGCTTTAGACTGTGCAGCTTGCATGGGGGAGGGGGTAAGGGGGTCCGTAATAAGTATGCTGGTACAAGTAATAATTTTGCCCCAGTACAATGTACGGAAAATAAGAAAACGTACAAATAATGGTTAGTACTAAGCACGGAAATTAAAAAGGCTTCCAGTATATAAGTACAGCCAATAAAATTGCCCAGTATGCCAGTATGGAGAACCCCTTTCCCTCCCTGCTTCATGACACAGTGCAGACAAGTTTACTCTACCAACACAGCCAGTCTCCCAAGGGATTGAAGGGTAAGCCCACAGCACTGGGCTCTGGCACCACTGTCTGTGTACTGATAGGTATGCAGGCCAGCATTTCACAGTTCAATTATGTCTGGTTGCATAACAGCCTGGCTGGAAAAACAGTCACCAGCTTGTTGGGGGGGGGGGATGTGTATTCCAAGGAAATTGAGTGAATTTAACATAAATTAAACTTCTCAACTTTGTTTGCATGCCATAGGATTTTGCTTTAGCAATGGACCCACATTTTAAGCTTTGAATGCCAACTCTATCTAGAAAAGTTTTGAACATATGTAAGATTTAGCACCACTGTCTCTTTACTGATAGGTGTGGAGGCCAGACTCTCACAGTTCAATTATGTCTGGTTGCATAACAGCCTGGCAGGGGGAGGCAATCTATCAGATGCTTGTGTCTTCAAAGGAAATTTGTTGAATTTAGGCCCTAACATAAATTAAACTTCTCAACTTTGTTTGCATGCTATTGGATTTTGCTTTAGCAATAGGCCCACGTATTCAGCTTTGAATGGCAACTCTATCTAGAAAAATTTTGAAGATATGTAAGATTTAAAATTTCCACAAATATGCCTCTAATTTGCATAATTTTTAATATCATGACTGTTGTAACAGGTTTCATTGATTACTGAAAGGACGTAATTTTACCATTTTTGCGCACCTGTTGATCAATGCATATATAGGCCGAAAATGTAATAAGCCTGCTGTATCATCCTAGCTTTGGCGAGTCTTGATTTCCGTAAATATTGATCCCCTGGACAATACCTAAAAATAAAGCCAAGATACCTAATGGAGCAAAATTCACAAAACATAAGTACACATATATAGTTTATGTACCTATAAATATCATTTATATGTTCCTATTGTCTATAGGGTGGGCAAAAACACTGTTATAATCACTTGCTAATCTATCTTTATAGGCCTATGTGATGGGTTGCCGGCCTCTGAACTGAAAAATTTTGTGCTACGATTTCTAGCTCCGTTCCCCGGCGTCTCAGTTACGAGGGTAATATGCAGTATGCATACTAATTTCCCGCCACAAAGCACGGGTTTGACGCCTGGCGGTCACGGGGCACGTGCGGGTCGCATCACTGCCACAGACAGGTCATGCGCATTTCTCACAAAATAAGCATTTTTTGGGAGAAATTTTAAGTTTACAAATGCCAAACTGGTATTTGTCTAGTACTTCCCGAGCCATATATAATAAAAAACCTCCATATGCCTTCAATAAGTATTCTTTATTTCCAAAATATTAGTAATATCCCGCTTGTCCCCACTGTACCGACCCGTATCTCGTAATATCTCACCAAGCGAGACTAGGCAATCAGGTATGCAGTTTGGGCGGGAACTTAATATGCATATCTCCTAATGCCGGCAAATGCATATTTGGGTTCCTCAGTCACGCTTAGCAAAAGGCACACTTTTCACATAACGCACGCATTTTATATTTGAATAATCGCAGAGACCTTTTGGGAGTTTAAATAAATCTAATTTCATGTTTATTTGTACAAAAAAAAAATTGCCCTGAGCACTGACCTACTCTGCACTTTATCTGTGTTGTGGAGTTTTCAGTTGCTATATCGAGAATACGAACATTATTTTTACAAGTTGGCTACCAGAATTAAAGTGACATGTCTTGCACAGACCACCAGCGTTCGTCAAGAAAAGACAACTTGTTTAGGTTTTACCATGGAAGTACAGCTTAGAACTTGAAGTCTCTGATTTATAACAATAATTTTCTTATCTGGTCAGTGACGTATTGACTATTGTGCTGCATTTTTACAAACCACACGGCTTAGCCTATTGATAACTATTAAACCAGTACATCGTGCATATTTCTAATTTAATTTCTAGAGTTGCAAACACGATCTGCGCAGAAGTTCACCTGTGTAAGGCCTATTTCGACGCAGCTCTGTTTACACTATAACGGCGGTAATGCTAGGCCCTGAAGTTAAACATGCACAGGTTATGTATACGTGTCTCGATCGATCAAGATTTGGGCTTTTTGGTCCAGTTACAATACGCACGTGCATCTAAGGCGGTCATACACTTTGTTAGGCCCACGTCATTTTAATACGGCTGGGTTCAGCGTTTCTAGATAGTATTCCATACAGATAAAAGGTTGGCCGAAAAGGGAAGGACACCAGACTGTATTGTTAAACGTACCATCGACGGGGGGGAGGGGGAGGAGGGCACATACTCAACATCAGGGTGGGTTGGTGCCTCGGACATTTTTATACAATACCCTATCTTAATCCGAGACCAGATGTAAAAAGGTACCCTTTCTTAATCCTGTAATTTATTGAAAGGAGTGCTGCATTGGTGCATCTTAAATGTTACCCCATATCCTAATAATAAAAAAACTCAACATCAGGGTGGGTGGGTGCCTCGAACATTTTTATACAATACCCTATCTTAATCCGAGACCGTCAGATGTAAAAAGGTACCCTTTCTTAATCCTGTAATTTGTTGAAAAGAGTGCTGCATTGCCATTGGTGCATCCTAAATGTTACCCCATATCCTAATCCAGGTGTGTACATTTTGGGGGCCTTTTCTAATCCTGGGAGTAATGAAAACAGGGCCTTTCCCGCGGCACATACCCAGTACAATCCTACATCATGGAAGTACTCCCCTCTCCCCCCCCCCGGGGGGGGGAGGGCACAGACGATCGTTTTCAGCAACTTGCCGCAGCCAAACTAAGTACTATCTAATGTTAGGTCACGGTACTAGGTTCATCAATTGGAGACGATTGCTCATGAAACCCACTGGCAGCCGTCTAAAATAAAGTAACTTGCCGCAGCCGAAAGCTTTGTACAGTCTCCAGAGTAGCGTTACTCGTTTAAGCCTTTAGTTTATGGTCATCTGGTGAAATTTCGAGCATCAGTTAATTTCGTGCACGGCAGACATCAACTGTTAAATTGATTTTTGATACCAGATTTGAACATTTTTTCACGATATGATCAGTGGCAGAAGTGTAAATACAGGCCAGGCAATAAAATGAAAAGTCTTAAGACTTCACTGATCATATCGTACAAAAAATTAATTGATGCTCGAAATTTCACCAGGTGACCCTAAAGACTTAACGAGAAACGTTACTCTGTATAAAATGAATAGGCTAAATAAAGAATTAAGTATTTGAGTAAAAACAAGAAGTCTGTGTTCACACACAGATTTAATAAATAAATAAAGAATTAAGTATTTGAGTAAAAATAAAAAGTCTGTGTTCACACGCAGACTTAGTAGTAGTAGTAGTAGTAGTAGTAGTAGTAGTAGTAGTAGTAGTAGTGGTAACAGGCCTAATAATAATAATAATAATAATAATAATAATAATAATAATAATAATAATAATAATAATAATAATAATAATAATAATTACTATCAAATATATGGTGTTGTTCAATAAATGTCCGTTTCCTTTCCAATGCTTTGCCAAAAAAAATGGTTTGAAAGATGTATTCAAGCTGTCAAGATAATTACTATCAAATATATGGTGTTGTTCAATAAATGTCCGTTTCCTTTCCAATGCTTTGCCAAAAAAAAAAAAAAATGGTTTGAAAGATGTATTCAAGCTGTCAAGATGACCAAGCTCAGTGTGAAAAGTAAGTGCTGAGGCTCTCTGGCTTCATGCTTGTAGCAACGGCCTATCAACGTCTTCCGAGAGTACAACTTGTCGATGTTTTGTTTGCGGTAACTAGCAAGCCAATCAATCCGAACGGCTCCGCAACTTATTTGCATATCCTTCCAATATGGCGCTTATCGTGAGAAAGCAGACTTCAGGTGTTCTTCAGTAGAGCGCATGATACTGTGTTTGTAAGACAAAATTACCTACAGTTTTGAAGAGGAGGAGATTTAAGATACTAGTTGAAACGGTAAGTGCAAAATGATGGTATAAAACGTGAAATCGCCATGTTTAAAGCCGCTTACAGTACAGAAGCGGACAGAGTGCTCAGTGGTAAATATGTGGATTGGCCCTAGCGCCGTAGGGTTTCATGACAATCGTTTGATCGTGACTATCGTGACAGTATTTCTGACGTCAGTCATGCAGGTATGTTTATGTTTATAAAGTATAAAGAATGGAAAACTTGTGTATTTTAGTGGAATACGATGCAATATTTTAGTGGGCCATCCGAACTGGACACGGCTACGGAAGTGTACATCACAGGCTAAAGTGATCGTGGCCCAGCCTGGTCTTCCGCACCATGTGCGCATGCACGACCTGCAATGTGGCCCAGATAGAACCACAATAAACTGATACGGATGCAGGTGTCAGGGTGCCCCTCCCACATTTTGGTGCTTGTCGTGTCCATACCCGTTAACGGCTTTGAGAAGAAATGGGGAATCTTTTAGCTCTCATGGGAAAGATAAAGATTTATATTTAACAAAGGGTTAGCGTACAGGGAAATGGATTTTCATCCGGGAAATTGCCCAAAACTGGCCTGACAATTGCCCATTTGGTTTTCAAAGGAAGGTATAATGAGGGAGTAAAATTTGAAAAAATGTAGTGAATAGTGGATTTTGGCAAAATTTCATAGACAAAACTAAAAGTGTAGTAAACAGGGGAATTTGGTACATTGGTAAGAAGACAAACGTTTAATACGGAAAGGCCTGAAATACAGAAAATGAAGTGAATAAAACTGGTGCATTTTGGCAAAAATTCAGAGACCAAACTAATGAAAAGCGATAGATCATATGGCATAGTGAACAGAGGATATTGGCCAATTTTAAGAGCTAAAAATATAAAATAAAAAATGCAGTTAAAAGGTAACAATTATTGTGGAAAATTATTTCTCATAATTGCAGATAAAATAGTAAAACTAACCTGGTAGAGAATACTGCTACCCAGGAAGGCTGAGTTCATGCCTGGGTAGCAGTATTCTCTATGTGGTTGGTTTTACTTTTATCCAGTAATTATAGCTGTATTAGGCTCAAAATAAGAAAGAAAACATATATATATATATATATATATATATATATATATATATATATATATATATATATTTATTTATTTTTAAAGAAGTAACATGCTCTGTAACAAAAAATTAAATGGTGATACGGCACTTGATGACATGGTAAGTCTAGGAATGGAATTCTAGGAAAAATATCTTCTGCTAGGCATTGACCTTTGACCCTGCTCATGAAAGTAGTACTGGGAGAACTAGGAGGATATTAATAGGGTTATTCCCTGCTCTGTATTTTCCTGCTTTTGAGGCTAATACAGCTATAATTACTGTTATAATTACTATAATTAGTTACGGTCAAGATATAGCATATCCTGACCATGATCCACAAACTAGATGCCAGCTTCAACTCCATAACAAAATCCTGGCCACTGTTAATGATGCCAAATACCTTGAGGGTGATTATTCCCTTAACTGGAATAATCATATAAGCCACATCTCCAATATTTAGCTAACAGAACACTTGGTCTCCTCTGTTGTAACTTACAGCTTAGCTCATGCAAAATATATAAAAACAGGCCTATTTCTCCCTAGTCCACCTTGTAGTTGAGTACTCATCCACAGCCGTGAACCCCTGCATCACCACTCATGTCAAACAGCTAGAGATGGTAAAAAGGAGGGCTGCACAGTATGTCACCGGCACACTAAATAACCACTCTATCGTCACTGATATGATTGATCAGCCACAGTGGCACTTGTTAGAAGACTGCCCTAAAGACAGCTGCCCCTCCATGCTGTACAAAGTGAAAAAATAACTTAGTAGCCATGGTCTGGACCCAACACAAGATCCTACACCTGTATGTATCCCCAGTTAAACCTGTCATACCCACTCAAACTGCTTTCAAATCCCACAGAGCTAAATAGACAGCTATAAATTTTTCTTTTTCCCAAAGAAATATAGATCTGCGTCTTGAACTACTTGCCTGCTAACATCCACTCTATAGAGTCCTTCTGGTCTCTAGTCACCCAACACACCTACTAACCATGTCTCATGATGCTGTATACAGACAATTTATCTATTTTTACTTTACTTTATTTCTTTATTTCCCTACTGAGATACTTCACTACTAACACTTGTGCCATAAGCCATAATCTTCAAATTTAAAAATCTTACTATGTTTGGGTATACATATGGGTCAAAATGTGAAAATTTTGTGACTGTGCTAGCATCCCTAATGTTTGATAGATCTTCATGAAATTAGTGGGATTGTGGACGAGGTCAAAGTCTAAGTTGCTTAGATGTCACTAGTATCACCACCCATAATTTGATGGTAATTTTGAGCCAAAGTGTGATATAAAATTCATTAATCTCAAAAGTAATTGGATTAGACTTGCCAAATTTATAGGATGTATAGACCATATCCAATGCCAGCATGTTATATATCAGTGATCTTGACCTATTTGTCTGAGGTAACCAGGCCTCTAAAGTTGAAAGAGGTGACTTTGTAATGGTTGGCTGTAGCTTGGATCCAATGGCAAAGAGAATTGAGCCATCAGACCAAAATTGCGCTTCATTACTTTTTGCATAAAATTGTACTGGGTGACCTTGTTTTTGGGTCACCATGAATCGATTTATGATCTTTGGTGCTTGCTCAAATTTATGGTTTTTCTTCATTAACTCAAATGTACATGTAAGTTATTACCCGAAAGAACAAAAAACCATGTATGGAAAGCTGGATGTGGGGCATGCATTTTGAACTGTACCAATTTTTATCTGAGTGCAGGCTTCTACAATTCATATGATCCTTTTGTCCTGGACAAGTGAATATCTAGGTTGGACAAGCGACTCCTGAACATCACTTGTCCAGTGGACAACCAAATTGTCAATCGTAAATAACAATTTATTGAAGCCCAATTGCCCGGGATACTGACTGAGCAAGTGGGAAATGCGAACAAGTGAGCTGGTGCAGCATTGGGCTGGGCTGAAGGTGTACTGTGGGGACGCACTGAAGGTGTCAATAAACATTACCAAGCTGTGGTTCTTTTGAAATAAATTTATTTGTAGCTTCTAAAACTATTTCCAGAAATACTTGCAGACAGGACAGACAACTATGGACAAGTGATGCTGAAAAAAATTGTAGAAGCCTGTGAGTGGAAGGTCAAGGTAAAATGGCCATTTGGAATATAGCGGTCATCTTGTGAATGCTCTGCTACCACAGTTTTTTTAGTGTGACCTGTATAGCATTGCATACTTATCAAGTTTTTTAAAATCTATGTCCACATCAATGTTGGTGGTGCCACCTGTAGTATTGTGTAATATATTGGTCAAAATGTGAAAATCTTGTGACCAGTCCAGCATCTCTAATTTTCTATGGATCTTCATGAAATTTAGTGGTACTGTAGAAGGGGTCAAAATCTTGGCTGCTTAAGATACTTGTGGCACTGCCTATTATTTTTTCGAAAATTAAGAGTTAAAATGTCTTGAAGGATACAAAATTCCATATCTCGAAAAATGATTGAATTAGACATTCCAGACTTTAAGGATATATAGATAATGTCTAATGCTAATTAATACCATATTCATTCCAATAGTAGCACGCTGTGCAAATGCAAGGATTTCCAGGAGCAGACATGGTTTTCAGGTAGTTTTGTGATATTAAAATGCCTTAACTTACAATACCACAAGCAATAACACTTGTACAGAATCCATATAGCATAAAATAACAACAATGAACCTTCTTCTTTCAGCAGAAGCAGTTAATTTTTAAGAATATTGAAAAATACTGAATTTTAATAAATCCCCCAAGATTAAGAAGTAGCAGGTTTGCTTCATGTATTAGGGTGTATGCTACAATTGGAATGAATATGATATGTTATATAAGATCAGTGAGCTTGACTGATTTTTGTTATGTCACCAGACCTGTTAGGTTGGAAGAGGTGATTTTGTAGGATGTACTTTGGACATAGATGGCAAAGAGAGTTGAGCCTCCAGATCAAAATTGCACTTGAGTACATTGTGTATATAACTGCTTGGTGACCTACTTTTTGGGTCACCATGACCCAATGATTGTGACCTTGACCTATTTTTCAAGGTCATTAAGCACTTAAGATAAGGACATCTAATTAAATATCTTATAAACACGACCTGGCAAGTACCAGATGGCTCAGAAGTGTTAAAATCAAACAATGATTTTAATAAAAGTCATGCGTTTCGCCCGACCTGGGCTCATCAGGGATTGTGTGTAACGGTAGCGCGTGGCGCCTTGTATACCTTAGGGTGAAGTGCCCTTAGTAATGTTTGGTATTAACATAATTTCAAGCACATGGTACAAGATTTAGACCAACCGTCAAACTGACTTATTGGCTGGAGGTACATGAATCACGTGACAGGATTCGCGTGAATCGGACATAAACAGATACATTGCTAGGGAGGGGAGAAAACAGAGAGCAGTTCCCCAGGGAAGGGTCCCAGAAACATGTTCTTCTTTGGGAATTGTAAACTATTTCATTATGCAGGATTGCATAAGTGTGAAATATTTCATTACATTCTAAATTGCATAAGAAATGTGCTCATGAGACTACATGAAGGAAATCTTAGGGTACTTTCACATGACAGATAATGTCATATGAAGGTGTTTAAAATAATGCAAATTAGGGGCATTTGAAATTTTAAATCTTGAATATCTTCAAAAGTATAATAGGTAGAGATGTTATTCCAACTTCTACAAGGGGTTACTGACCATTGCACATCTAATAAATGTAAAACAAAAGTTGTAGCAATTTGAATTATGCTAATTAGCAGCTTTTGAAATTTTAAAACTTAAATATCTTCAAAACCATTATATAGAAAGATGTCATTTTAACTTCTACTAGGGGGTTATTGACCATTGCGCATGAAATGAATCTAAAACAAAATCTCTAGCAATTTAAATTATGCTAATTAGCAGCCTTTGAAATTTTAAAACTTGAATATCTTCAAAACTATTATAGATAGAGATGTCATTTCAACTTCTACTAGGGGGTTGTTGACCATTGCACTTGTAATGAATCTAAAACAAAAGTTGCAGCAATTTAAATTATGCTAAATAGCATCATTAGAAATTTTAAATCTTGAGTAACTTCAAAGCTATAATAGATAGAGATGCCATTCCAACTTCTAGTGCTGTGTTATGGACTAGTTGTACATTGCCATACCAATATGCTTTTAAGACATACACACTGATTTGCTGTGCAGCAAATCATCTTTCCTAGTTTTGTTCTGTTTTTTGTGTGCTTTCAAGTTCTCTAAAACTGTCATGCAGATTATGCTGGAAATATTCCTTGGGGAAGGGTCTGACAATTTTTACAATAGGTGTCATTATGGTTGTTTTTTTTTGTTTGTTTTTTTTAATTCGGATATTATCTGTTAATTTGTGTGCATTTCTATTGATTACTGCATGAGTCAATGGGAATTGTGATGGTAATTTACATCTTCAAGTTCTCCAAAACAGTAGGCCAGATACACTTAATACTTGGTGGGGATGTACCTTGGATAGGCCTAAACCAAATTGTACAAATGTTTATATGCTTCATTTATTTGTTTTTCTTATATTTTGTACTTTTTTTGGGGGGGGGGGGGGGGGGTCAGCCCTTCCCTTTCAAATCTAAATTTTTTTTTCCTCTGGAACAGCATATAGCCAAATGCTTCAAAATTGCATTGGCATTTATCTGTATGTAAGGGTGAGACTTATACAGTACATCAGTGACCTTGACCTCACTCCCAAGATGGGCTCTGACAAAGTTTTACTCTTCACTTCATAACTTGAGAACTATTGTAGCTATGAATATTGTTGGTGGCTCTCTATGTGGGCCAGATTTACACAGTAAGTACATGGGTGACCTTTCAAAACTTCAATTCCAAGTCCATGGGTCACTTTCATACTTTATACTGTTCACATAATCTGTTAATAACTTGAAAACTGTTTTAGATAAGGCTTTAACTAATGAGCTTGTACATGTACTTTGATATTTGTGCATGACAGTCTTCAAGAAAATTAGTGCTGGGATGACAAATAATCAATTCAATAGTCGATCTGCAGGTCAAAGTTGATAATCGAAAGCCATGATAGCCTAATTTCAGAGTCAATTTTAGATTTTTATTGGGTCTTACAACCATGAAACCAGTCCACAGCTGTGCAGTTGAACAGATATGTCTGCGTCTTGGCTCTCTCTGTCACTAAAAGAAAGATTTTTTTTTTTTTTTAGATTTGAACAAGCAGTCCTGTTGGTTTAGATTAAGGACAGCTAAGACATCAACAATAGCCTCACTTTAATTGATCCCAGCTCAAAATGTACATGTATTTGCCTGAAGATAACAAATCATATGTGTGTAATCGGCATACTCCAATGAATTTATATGTCCCGTTTTTGGTGTTTGTGATGTTAATTGTTGAATGAACAATTGAAAGTTGACCGCAAAGCATCATCCCCATAAATGGAGATAAACATGTCAATAATTATTAGCGATCAAATCATAATTACACGTGCATCTTAATCCTGACATATTGGCAACAAAAACTGATCCTGGGATTTATTATGTTTGGTTTAGTTTTCTATTACCCATCCTCAAAGTTTGACATTTCACTTTTCCCTTCGATTTCCAGAATGTTCATTTTCTTAATTTCATAGAAAAGGAAGAAAACAAAATTTTGGAAAGTTGCTGAATTCTTTTTGCATTTCAGACATTACAAAATCAAAAGCCGCTCACAAGATTAAATTTCGCCCAGCCATTTTCTTGGAATTACGATTCCTAGGTGGGGTTCTCGTCCTATTATTCTTTCCGAGAAACGAGCTTCAGAGGCCTGTGATGTTGATCATTTGCCTCAGAAACAGTACCATTTGTACAAGTTTAGCTGAAGTGTGTACAATGTGGAGTAAACATTATCACTCAATATTTGGTGAGGTCAATCAATTACTGGCCAATCACGTGAATAAAAGAGCCTTTAAATTGTGGAAAACATTATTCAGCGATCTGTCAAACAGTGACAGCAACAATCTGGTTTCAAAACATGATGTCACAGAGGTGGCCCTTCGGGTCCGTGATCTCAAGCCTGGCAACGAAAGTTGTGTTGCATGCCTTGCTGCAGTGGGGCAGCCTACAGCAATTTGTAATCAGTAGACGGGAGGTAAGTTTGGTTTTCTGCCACCCCACCTCTTTATTCAGTGTTTATGGACAGTGTTTTATTGTACTTACTCCTTTCTGTATACTTTATGTAGTTTGTGTGTTAGACTTGTCTGTATACTTTACTTAGTTAGCGTGTCATTATTTAATTTTTCTCAATGAGTTTCATTTCTGTTTCAAACCAGAATTTTGTGTCACTATTTTGTATGTTTTCTCTTGTTCACGTTTATGCTTATTTCGATGTACATTTATTTGTACTTTTATTTCCTCATCCTTGGTTTGTGATAAAATGGCTATTGTTGATTGAAGTGCCATTTTTTTCACGCCTGTCTTTGGTGTGCAGGGCCACTGGGGTAATCCACCATGGCCAGGCCTTTGTAGGAACATCGTCTGACCATGGGGGTATTAAGTAATACCCCCATGGTCTGCTGATTCCTGCTGCTCCAGAACATTTAAAGTCTTCCTTCATTTGAATGCAAAACAAGGGCGATAACTATAAAGTAAACCACTATAACGCTGTGATATATTTGCATGTTCACATCATTTACCTGTCCACAAACACACTTTCGGCATGCCGCCTGATTTCGTGGCATCATGATACCACTCTCATTTTGCCATGGGCCCTTGCAACCTGCAGCCATGTGACATACTGCTAAGTATGATTGACGGATAGCATTGTTCTGCTAGGTGGCTGAAAGCCAAAAGAATGACTCAAGAGCTTTTAGATGTCCACATGCCTATGTGTTTTTTTGCGTTTTTCTCACATTTCTATTTTAGCTAGGAACTTGAAATTTTACCAACCTATAGAAAGGACGTTTATCTTGTAAAAATGGCTAAAATCTCAAAATCGCCCTTGCAAAGGTTTTCGGTGTCTTACCTGTCCTTAAACTGACCACCAAGACCCATAATACTGGCATCCACAGGCACATCAAGGAAAGTTGTTGTTGACATTATCAATGATTTGCTTCATGCAACAATCAAATAAAGGCCCACAATTACCCATTTTTGTGTTTGTCTGTTTATTCGTCACTGTTTCCTTCAAATTTGTCAACATTGATCTAGAATCTGTGTATCTATGAGTAGACGTATGAATAATCTCAAGTGAAAAAAAGGAGGGAAAATCAGTTCAATGCAGTCAGGATCATGACTACTTGCCCCCATAGATCCTCACAGAAAATGAAGAAGACACTTCGTGAATAACTAATAAACTTTACGACAAAGAGGACTGCCAGCAGCAGTAGCTGCCTCATTTTGACTAATTTCCTCACTTGCTAAAAAGGCCCAACAGCAAATAAGATATCTGCACAAAAAAGTGATTACATGTGTGACTAAAAAAGCCATGTTACCTGTGGCAATTTTATTGAGGAAAGTAAGACTATAATAATATGATATTAGCACTTTATTTTGCCAAGTCCTGATCAGGCAAGTAAATTCCCCAACAGCAGACCACTCAGTCTCGGGCAAGGTGGGACTTACTGCTATGACAAAAGAACTGATACCTCGTATTATACATGCTGTTCCATACAAACAAATCTTGGAAACTTGTCAGAGAAGAAAACACACAACACTCAGGCTGCCATTTTGAGATCTCCTCTTTAAATGCATTCCAACATTTGATACTGCTCCACCGACTTTTTGACTTCAAACAATATTTCATACACAGAGGCTGGGGTTACTAGAAAACACACATTATTTTAAACAAAGGAGCTGTGACCCAGCATCAGGATATTATATAGAGCAAGGTCGGACCATATTGTGCATAAGTATGTGTAAGAATTACCATAAGAAAAATCATGCAGGGTGTCTCAAATTGTACCATGAGTACATGAAAGTACAACTTGTACTGTTCAATACCTACTATATAAATGCAATATCCAACACATGCTATAGTGTTTACAACTGGTTGGTGACCTACATGGCCATCTTTGTTCGAGTCCTAATTTTATCGAGCATGCGGACAGCAGTATTTGTTGCTGGCGAAGCCGAAAGTTGTTTATCATGATAACACAATTATTCGTATTAGATACATTTGATTATTGAAAAAATAACTAAGGGCTGTTCCAAAAAATGTCCTCGCGGGGTGGGCGGCAACGACTTCGATATCCGGGGGGTCGGGGGTATATGTCTCTTAATCATGTCCGGGAGTTTAGGGTAGGAGATAACCTATCATGTCTGGGACATTGGGGTATCAGCCTTACACACATGTCCGGAGTGTGAGGGCCATTTGACATAATTTCATTTTAGTAACCTATCACCTTTGTGTCTTACTTTAAACTTGCCCTTTACAGATGGAGTCTTTCTGCCTTTTGTGCTGTAAGTCCTCCAGAACAGCCATCTCAAGAACAGGTTTAGATTTAAAAATGAGAACTTGAGAAACTGTTTATTTATTGCTTCTCATGTATGATTGAGTACATGCAGGGCTTGACTTTGATCAAGCCCTATTGTCCAGGACAAGTAAATTTTTTAGCCAGGACAAGAAAAATTTTGAGCTGAATAGAAATTTAACCCATTACTTAACAGAAAATTGGAGAAAAAGTCATGTGGGACAAGTAATGAAAATTCTTAATGTCAAGCCCTGACATGTAGTGAAAGCACAACTGCCAGTGCACCTCCCGTAGGTCCATACTTTCCAGGGGAGAATACTACCCATGCGTGGTTACAAGAAAATCAGTTGAGATGCAGACATTTGCCTGAAGTCCACCTCAACAGGGATGAAGATACAAAATATACCAGAGTTCGAAATTAAGGATTTGTTACTTGTCCCATTACCTTTTTTGTTCCAATTTTACACAAGTAAGGAGTTAAATCTCAACTCAATTTTTTGCTAGTCCTGCGTGAAAATTTACTTGTCCCAGATAACAGGAAAGCCTGATGTCTAAATATCAGGCCCTGTATACAAAAGTTGTAATATCTTTTACATTCGAGTAATCTGCAGCTATTTAGAAGATTTGTAAATTTAAAAGTGGAGGTGTAGGTGGTCCATATTTTTCTTATTATTATGTCCAGGCCTGCCTCCTGGAGGCGTTAGCTCTTACCCACTGGCCAATCTCATGGGGACCAAATCTCAAAATTTAGTTTTCTTTTATCATTGAAAAGTTCAGAATATAAAAACAAAAGACTTCATTTAATTGACATATTTTTATTTTCAAATTGGAAATATATTATTGTAAATTATCATGTACTTACAGTATTATCATTATTATTATGGATGGAATTGTATACACAATATGAAAGCAAGATCATGGGTTGTATCTGGCTGCATTTCTGTAATGAACTGCTTTTCTGTCCAATATGGATTTGGACAGTGGAAGCAGCTCCTCTGGCAGCAAAACTGTAATACTGTAGATACATGACAAAAAAAATAATGCATGGCTTGTTCCGTATCAGTACTGGCATCAGCACTTCGTACATTCATACATGCTGATACTCGTACTGATATTGAACATGCTGTGCATTATTACATACATATCTGTGAATATACAAATCTTTGATAGAGCTTTTTTCAGAACCATCATGTACATGTATGTTCTGGATGGGGGGGGGGGGGGTGTAGGTTTTAAGATCAGTCCAGGGTATGAGGGTTGAAATACTATTAAAATGGCCTGGGTATTGGGGGTTTCAAAATTTATGTCTGTCCTAGGGGTAAGGGGTTCAGAATGTTTCTTCTATCCTGGGTATGGGGGTGGTTGAAATTTTTTGCCTCCCACCCCCCCTGGAGGACATTTTCTGGAACAGCCCTAAATAGAGGTATAATGAGGTTGACTCTGGACAAATGCATAAGCCTCATTTCAAACACTCAATATAAATCCATGGAATCTGAAAAACTTGATTAAATTGACAAACAAGCAGTTCAAAGATTTCTCACTTGTTACCAGAGCATAAGAGTTACTACTCTTATATACAGCTAATGCAGCATATTTCGGAAGTTAGGTTTGTACATCCAGAGATAGTCTGATATCACCACTAATCTACGTAGCTAGTCTCATGTATATACCTGTCTGTTCAAGTGTAAAGTAAGGATGTATCAAATCACTATTATTCTAATATGAATTCTGTATATAAAATAGTGTATTGGCTGGAGTTAATGTTGCACACAGGGAGACCCCAGCTTTGAATACGTTTTCAAGAATGTAGTCATAAATTAGTCCATTAGAAATAAAATAAATACAAGATCCCAAGAAATGCTATTACCTTGTCCCTGATGTACCATGTACAGAGACACTTAACACACATACTTTTCCCTGTCCATGATGGATACTATAAGGGAAAGCTGTCATTGTTTACTGGATGTGTAATACATGTATATTGTTATAGATACATTTTGTAACTATTGTGTTACTTTGTATTGCCAAGTAATGTATGGACCATAAGTCCTGAGGCAGATTGCTTACTATGCATGTTATGTGCCATTGTTCAGCAAGTCGCAGGTGCAGGAATCTACAAGTAACATTGTCGTTGTTTTGATTCATTTTGTGCAAACACAGTAGTACCTGCTGTTTGAGATCACCCAGATAGTGGTCTGATATTACTGGCGCCAGGCGACCTTTAAACGTAGGTAACTTTCTTGAAGAAAAAGATCCAGTGGGCCATTTAAAAAGATATATTGTCTGTCACAAGAGAGCTGGTTTTGAGACCAGACATCATGGGATATGATTTATAAAGCTTCTTGATGTTGAGATATTTTGTATGGTCACAAGTGGATATACATAAGACCATAAATGTTGACTATAATCCTGTTAAGCTAACAAGGATATCAAAAGTATGCACTCAAGACAATAAAGTACATGTACCAACTTGTAACTCAGCCAGACCAGGAAAACGGGAATCCTGGAGTGCTGGATGCAAAATCTCAGAAGTATGAGTACTGCCTTTGTTTATCTCTCTCAAGCTCCCAGGATACTTGGGAAATTAAATTGAAGTGAACTCCAATTGCAGACCTAAATTTGGAACATTGTAGCTGCATAAACTAGTATTATAACTAAATATAATTTTTTACTATTCCGGAACTTTTGTGCAAGAAAATATGTGTGTGTGGGTGCATGGGTGGTGTTTTTTTCTTTTGTTTTTAGTTTTTTTTTTTTTGTTTGTTTGTTTTTTTTTGTTGGGGGGGGTGACTCAAAAGGCCATGGTACTTAAAAAGGATCATACAGTATTAGTCATTTTTATGTTCATGTTTAATTTTCATGTTGTACATATTCAACTAAAATAAGCAATTTGGAAATGTTCCCTTTTAACACATGTATCAATCAAAACCTCAAAGTACACAATACTGATGAAGTGGGGGTAAAGGGGTTACTTCCACACTGGACATTTCTCTTTACTGTACTTTCTGGAAGCCCCGTCATTTCCCATACTGTGTACCAATCAGTCTGATTTTTCTTACTTTCTGTGCTTTGCATTGGGGCAAGTTAGTTCCTTTACCAAGGTTCAGGGACACCCCCTTACCCCCTTCTATGGACCAGCAAAAAAAAAAAAAAAAAAAAAAAACAAAAACAAAAAAACAGATATAGCAAAAGTATATTAATATATAGGCCTGGTTGCTATTTTCATTATCTAGAATGAGAAAAAGAACCTGATTTGCTATTGCTTGCCACCAAAGCAGACCAAGTTCAGTGTTTTCACTGCTGCCCTTGGTCAGCCTTGCTTTGACAGGAAATAAAACTGCACAGTGACCCTCCCCCTTGGCCTAGAATGAGACACCAATGAGGTAGTTGATCATTGTCACTTTGGCCAATAGCAGCCTCTGGTCCTCACTGTATTGCAGCCTGTTACCATGGTAACCATACTCAGCCAGTGAGAAACTGAGTCACTTTTCCAATGCTAACACTGTGACCTTGTTGACAGGTGCAGATCCCAGTTGAGTAGATATAACACGGAGCTTGGGTCTTCTTTGGAGACAACAGTTACTCCATTTTTTTTCCTGCAATGGAACTCCCAACATATTTGGATGTATGGTCAGCTGATTGGCTCATACTTGACTTTTCGCCTCTGTGACCCGAGTTTTGATTCCCAGCCTGGAGAGCAAGTGGGGAGAGAGCCTCAACCACCCTGACAGATGATGTGGAAAATATATGCTCTTCATTTTTCATTCCCATCGTATTTTGTTATCTAATTTTTATAGTCATTTGAATAAACACTTTCTGAGATATTAAGTTCATTGGGTATTACATTTAAGCCAAAAAATAGCAGAATTTTGCAAAATGATAGCATCGATCAAAACAGGTGTACATGTTTCACTGTTGTGAGTTCCTGGTAGCTAAATCCAAGATCTAGGATGGAGGACTGTTCTTGCTATGTGCTTTTAAAGTTACCTTAAACATGTCAGGTTCAAAGAGACCATCAAACATTTGTGTGTTTGTTATCACCCATATGTTTAATCAATTTTTTGTTTTTGTTTTATTTTTTAACAGGGAATTATTCTCCTGTTTAAGGTGAACACAAAGGACCAGCCATATCAATGTGGAGTTGACATCAGAGAACTTGTGGATGAGGACTCAATCTATAGATGATACATACATGTAAGTATTATACGTAGACTGACTTGGGCTAGTGTGACTCTACATGTATTATTAATGAGTTGTGTCCACCTTATTTTCCTCAGTCAAATAAATTTGAAAGGCAAGTCTGTCCTGTAATTTCATATTCCTATTAAAAAACTGACCTGACTTTGTGGTCTAGTGTTTTGGTGTACATCTGGCTTTTCTGTACTGACAGACATTTTTAGTAGGGATTAAGGGGTTAAATTGTTATGTTGCAAAATAGGTATTCTCCCTCAGTTATCCTTGGGCAGAGTATAATATTTGAAATTTGTTACCATCATAGCAATGGCATTTGGAAGCGTAAAAAATTCATGATGTAGGTGCCGATACCTAGTGGTAAGTTTTGAATGGATTTAAGGACAGCCTAGACTGCATTCCCACTTGTCAACTTCCAGCCACTATTAAACCTCCAAGTTGTGTTACCCATTGCACAGTGTGTAAATGCAATCCTCATAAAACTTCACCAATCATGGGTATGGTTGGTACAGTAGTACATGGAAATACTACGGTACTAAGCCTGTATCAAACCCTATCATGATACATCCTTGTGTATTGAATTTTCGTGATTGGAGAAAAATTTCCGTTTTACCATAACTTATGATTTTTATATGAAGAAATTTAAAAAATCATCCCAATATGGAGATGAACAGCCAATAAACACATTTCACAGCTTACATCATCAATTCATTGCTGGTGTATGTTGATACTGACTGTTGCATGTAAATTTAAAGAGTATCATCACTTCATACACTCTCATGACATTTCATGACACGTATCCTGATAGAGGGCTCTGTATCGTGATACAGAATTGAGTAAGGATACCCATCCCTGATCATGGGGCCCAGATTGATATAATATGCAGTCAAATCTATTTTCAAGATTTACGGTTGGCGGAGTTAAATGTATAGACCTGGGACCATGGTTCACCTCCCGTGAACTGAGAAAGACAATCAATGTTCCTGTCACTGTGATTCGTGTGAAGTAACATCTTTAACCAGTCATTTCATAGACAGAGTGTTTGGCTGTGAGCAGTGGAATGATAGGATTCCTTATCTAGTGCCTAATTCCTGAGGGGCGTACTTTGAACCACAAACCATGATGAAAGAATTAGAGCTCTGACTGAAAATAATTTTGTTTGTGTTATTATATAATCATTACATATTACAATACTAACAAAACATTTGTAACTTATAGAAAAAATTTTATGTTTCCCATTGTCGGCTAGGTGGTTTGTGACAGGTTGCTGGTTCGAGACACATCAGTTTGTTGGTCACAAAACATAGTACATCATTTTAGTCTTGTATGTTTGTGTTCAGAGTACCAGGTGCACATGAATATGTGTCCTCTTAAGGAAGACAAAGTTGTGTTTAAATGAGACAGTTAAGATTTATTATACATACATACATACATGTACTAATGCATGTTTCTATATGCCAAATAGATTCACCATGACAAACACATATTTACTTGATGCAAAACTTGTATGAAAAAATGTCCATCTGTGAGAACATGGCTCATAGAGTGTATGTGTTTGACAATATTTAGTCATGATTGTTAACCCTTTCCCCCCTAAACTGGCTGATGTTCAAATGTTGTCTGCTTCAGTGTTTTCAACTTATTTCAACAGAAATGAAAAACAGTTTGTCTGAAAATTGCAGATAAGACATATCAAGATAACATAGGTAGGTCAACAGCTTTCCGTGGCATCGGTTGGGTACTCAGCACCCAACCCGTGTCAAGTAAAGCTGTTGACTCAAATCTTAATTCAAGGGGCAAGGGCTGATGTTTAGATTTCATTCACAGTCCAAGTCTCACTGTATGTGTTTTCCAGGTCTGCAATCAGACTGTTATAAGTTACTTGTGGAAAAATATTTGGCAGCCTAAATACTGTACGGACAAGAGTGTCTGAACAGTATTGCACATATGTAAGGTCATTGAACTTGTCTGTTATACAGTCCTACAAGCCACCCCCCCCCCCCCAAAAAAAATGGATGGGACATGGATATTTATTTGACTCAAAAAACTAAATAAGAGATTTCAACATTCTTTTGACTTGCAATTAACAGGTTTTAGGCTACAGTTATCTATTCAGTGATATGGTTGGTGAAAATAGGCTATTGGACTGATGACAAACAAACCAAAACACCCCCCCCCCCAAAAAAAAAAATAAAAAAAAAATATGGGAGGAGAACCAGTTGAATCGGAGAGAGCTGGTGAAATGTGCACTGGGACATGTAAGCAGGAGATCTATACGGCACTGATTTCAAACAAATGTGTTTTGTATTCATGTATTGGACCAGTCATGAGGCATTTCGGGCTTGTAGTACAGGCCTTTTTCACAATTGACGAAAGTGGAACATATAATTTCAAAGTATAGTTTTCCCTCTTTTTTTATTTTCAAAAAAAAAACAAAAAAAAACACACATTAGCATGAATTCTGCAAACCTCCTGCCACACCTTCCTCATCAACAGAGCCTGCTCATGTATTTTCCATCTCAGCATAAGGGTTAGTGGTATTTGAGGCAGAAATGTCACCTCCGGTGGCTTTTTCTGCCATTTTCCTTTTACTGTGTTATGAAAATGCTGGTCAAACACTCGCCAGTCCTTAGGAGGACCAAATCCTGTAGTGTGGCCAGTCATGCCAGGGCGTTCATTATTTTGGCGGCTGGTACGTCCTGCACAGCATACAGTGTAAGCTGACAGCTCCATCTGTTATGCCCATACCGGCCCCCAGCATCTCCTCTTGCCCCTAATGGATCCTCAGCTCCTCCATGGTTGGTCTTTAATTGACTTGAATTGTTTACAGTCAGTCATATAATCAAATTTGTAGACAAGATAGATGGGAGAAATATATGAAATTTGGAATGGAGATGAGTTGCATCTGCAGTTACAAAAAACAATGGAGTCAAAATTTTTTGTGGAATTTCTCGGAAGCAGAAGCTTTTTTTCAGCCTGGGAAAATTAGATCAGGTGATAAGCAGAAATTTTTATGGAAATACATACATGAGGCTGAGTCACTTTGGTGAAAGCACCTGTAGTTAGCAACAAGTCAGGTATTTTATCTGATCAGACTACAAACTCAACAAGCAAAAGAATCCAATCAGAGGTCCGCTGATTTGATAAGTGTAGGAGACAGCATCGCCTTTCACCAATTTCCTTCCATTTAGTCAGAGGGTTGTTTTCCTGCTCAAAACAAGCTCATTCTGTTGTGCTTATGTCATTTTAGGACATGCAGAATCTAATTTAGTCAGATGTGCCATAATTTGCAGATTCCAGATACTGGTCTAAGGGGCCCATTTTGCTTCAGTGTGTTTGGTCATGCAAGCTCTTCGGTCCTCGGTCATCATTACTGTTGCCGTGTTTGCTGACAGGTTTATCTGTCAGAGGCGGAGGTCATGTTATTTTCCTGTTCATGAACTCTAACAGTCTGAAGCTTAAGTTGTAGGAAGCACATAATAGGAGAGGTTATGTTGGTCTCGAAGGCTTTAACTGTGGGCTTTGTATCGCCAACTTAATGCCTCGTTGCCAATGAGAAATTCTCAAATGAAAAAAACAAAAGAGCTGTGTCTGATTGTAACTAGGAAAACCTTGTATTACTTAAATGCATCCCCGCAGGAGAGGATGCATGTATAGATACATATAGTGTTCAGTCTGGTCGTCCAGCTGTCTCCGCCGCCACGTATCTTATTTTCCTTTTATTTGTACCCCCTTTTGACCTGTTGCATCCTAATTTGGAACAGATAATCTTTGTGTCTGGGAAATTTTTCCCACATAAAAACATATAACCTTGAGGTCAAACGTCAAGGCCAAGTCCTTGCTGCATTTTTCTGCTGACTCCACAATTTTCACATACTGGCTTATACTGTACCTTCTTAATGGTGCATCGTAGGCCCAAGGTTACTATCAAAGGTTATACACAATAGGAAAATACTTATGGGCTTTCAGTTTGTATGGTTTATTTTAAAAGTGAGTGACCTTGAAAGCTCAAACTGCATACATTCCTATTGATTACTATGTAAGTCAATGGGTATTGCAATGCCGATTCACATTTTCAACTTCTTCCCCAAAACAGTTAGCCATATTCACTTCAAAACTTGGTGGGGCTGTACATCGGGTAGGTATCTACCAACTGTGTTCAAATGGTTATGCTCCAATGATTTGTGGATAAATTTTAATGTTCTTTTTTCTTTTTTTCTTTTAATTTTTGCAGTCCTATTGATCACCATGTAAGTCAATGGGGGTGTGCAATGGTAGTTCACAGTTTGACTTCTTCAAAACCATAAGCCAGATTCACTTTATAAAATTGGGACAGATACTCAATAGATTTGTTTTTCTGTATACAAAGATACAAAACTTTATTTCACATTCACGCCCTCTAGGGACCAAGTGAAGTACAAACATACAAGACTATCTACACAGGCATCAGCCCTTATCAGTCGGCACAAATACAAATATCACATTGATTCTATAATCTACTACTGTAAGTTGAGAATCCTTAAATAGATAAATAAACAAAATATTGCAGATTACATGATCCATTCAGTTGGTAATTGAATGAGTGCAGCGTTGTGGTTGGGAAATGCTTTGCCCCTATTTTAAACCCTTCATCACATAATCTTGCAGTACCCTGAGCGTTGACCAAGTAATAAAAATTTTCGTCATTATTCACTGATTTAAAGTTTGGACATTCATTTTCAACCACCTTCCATGTTTTTTTTCTGACCTCTTAAAGTTGGGGACAAAAAGTCAAAAAAAGTATTTCATTATCGATTGTATAAATGTTATCTTCCATGCAGAAT
The DNA here is from genome assembly GCA_964020975.1 of Hermodice carunculata. NCBI lineage: Eukaryota > Metazoa > Annelida > Polychaeta > Eunicida > Amphinomidae > Hermodice > Hermodice carunculata. Next base: position 65,768,383 of record OZ026617.1, read on the forward strand.
TTGCATGTCCTGTCTCCCCTTGGAGTCACTGGCCTGCAGTATCTCCTAACTTTATTTCAAGCTTGTGTGCACTTATCCGCAGCTGCATTAATGCTATTCTATGCTCTCTTTTTATTACATGGTCTAAGTATTTCTCGTAATTGAATTGTGATTTCACTCTCCTGTAAGTACGTAGTTTTCCTTTATCATCACAATTTCGACCAATTTTAGTCTCCCAGAAATCAATATAATTTTCTTTAAGATTATATTTTATTTTTTCTTCACTCCGGAGGTTAATACTGTTCAAATTGAGTTTTAGTTTCTTGCAATATTTCCTAATGAATGTTACCCATGAGATGCCTCCACTTTCATCTATATGTATAGATTCCTCCATGGCATTTTGGAGTAATTTATCTTCTGTATTTTGGAGATCTATGTATGTAAAACTTTGCCATCAAAGTTATAATGTGTACTCCAAGAGAACATCATGATTGTGGATGACCTTCAGGACACAGGTCAAGGTCACAATGCCTTGCAAAATAAAATGATTTCTTTGCCACATCTTCGAATGGGTATGATTGATGTCCGTCAAACTTGAGTGAGAGGCGCCTGCTTGGGGGGATGCTTAATGTTTTCTGCAGGAAAAACTTGCTTCCAGTTAGAATTCAGTGCCATATACTTGGGCAACATAAATTTTATGTGCTTATCCTGGAAATAGCATCCATGTAAGCCAGAAATGCTAATAAAATTTGAATGACTTTCTTGTGTGTAAATTTAATTAGAAGCCCCTGTTTCAAATGAGAGAACTTATCAATGTTACTTGTCTGTTTGGTCTATAAATGTTCGTTTTTGGCGAAAACATGCTGAGCACTTCATGTATCCTAAGTTACCAGGGGAATAGTGTGTATAGTGTTCAAACTGAATACAGTGGTACCTGTCGTGAGAGACCGGATATCTTTTTAAGACCGCTCTCTCAGAACACTGTGCTATCTTTTCCATGTTATTATACCTCCAATGAAAGACCACCTGTTTTGAGAGACCACATTTTGACCTGCCCTAGGGGCGGTCTCTCAAGACAGGGACCACTGTACTGGAGCATACAGTGGGGGTCGGTGATGGTGAATGTGGCTTTGAAGAAAAGCATTAGTAGCTTATTCAAAAGAGGCGTGAAAAACAAAGGGCCAAGGAAGAAGAATGAAAAAAAGGTACACATGTACAGGTATGGAAGCTCACAGAGGTAAAGGACTGCAGTACTGTTTTCTTGATGTCGATGGTCCATTACCAGGAGACTGCACACTCTGCGGTGTAGTTAGATAAATTTGATTGATTTTGTTTCTGATTACATAGTATATTGTATCTGGACTTCAGTCACCAGGGTCATATGATCAGATTTCATCAATGACAGTTGTGTAACACAGATATTTTGGTACATGTATGGTAGGTCTATGCACATAGATAGTACAAAGAGGCTTATCGAACCCCTGATATGATGTGTGTCTCTCCTTATGTCAAAATTTATCAGGTCTGCACTGCTATCTTGTAGCTGTTATTTTACTTCTATTGAGAGACCACCTGCTACACGCTACCAGTTTTGGACCCAGGGAAGGCGTGGTCTCTGACAGGAGGAATCCCTGCTCTCCAGGGATTCCTGTTATTGGCCAGTTGTACCTCACTGGTAGCCAGGAGTGGCTTACTAGACTCATCTTCAGCACTTAATGTACTAGTAATTCAGGGTTTCCGTTAACGCACATATGTGCGTATATTACGCACTGCGTGAATCAAGGACGCACTGGGGAACATAGCCATATGTTTTTGGGACGCAGGCAAAATAATGAAGGCTTTACTATGCACTGAATAAAATCTTCTACATCTAATTGCATAGCTCTCTTTTCCAATTATTATTATTTGTTGACAAACTGATCGAGTCGCCAACTTGAAAAGTCGATTTTTCGTCTTCTGTGCTTTATTTTGGTCGTGGAGCGAAAGTAGCGCAACTGCGCACGTGCGTGATCGATTTCCGCCTTCTCCTCGTGCTTCCCCTCCATTTCACTGTCGCTGTGTTTGAACAGACATGTCGCTTCTTCGTTATTTACGCCGTTCTGCTGAAAAAAGCCATGAACTGGAACCTGGATGTAAGAAACAGAAAATTAATACAGACGAAGGTACGGAAAGAATCACCATAAATGCAGAAACAGCTGCCGTAACCAATAATGACAAGGCAGCACGTGGACCCAGTTCTGAAAGTGAAAAACATGTTGTTTCCAGTGTGTCCAAGGTAACGCAGAAAAAACAAAAACTTTTATCGAAATGCCGAAAGTTCCAAGAGGGCTGGCTCAGCGAATTTGACTGGCTCATATATGAAGGGGAGAAAATGAAATGTAAAATATGTATCAGAGGACAGAAGGTAGCCAATGCATTTTATGCAGGCTCTACGAACTTTCAAAGGTCTGCGTGCTCACGTCACCAGGAATGCGATGACCACAAGCTGGCAGCAAGCACGATCAAAATGGCTTCTTCATTTTTAAAGTCAGTCACTCACGTTGAGGAGAAAACATCCAAATCTACACGTTTCATGATGAATACAGTATTACATATGGTGCAGGAGGAGATTCCGGACAGAAAGTTTCAAGGACTTCTTCAACTTCAGGTTCGTGTGTGTTAATATGATCATGATCATTAGTTGCAGTGCCAATAGAATTTCAATATTTTGTTTCACATTGACATTGTGTTTCTTCCCCTCAGTCATAAATGACAGAAAATGCAGCTACATTTTAGCAGTACGTGTGTATGAATATGATGCGTGTAGTAATTAGTTTTTTGTGATAAACAGTAACATGTAATAGGAATAAACTTACGTAAAATACAGAAAATAATAAATTTATTGAAAAAAAAACAAACTTACAAGTTCAATACCGTTTCAGTAGCAGTTGACATTTTAAGGGGAGTGGGTGCCCATTGAAAGAATTGGATTGAATTTTACAACCAGCATAATGCATAATTTGATCAATCATAATTGATAAACATTCTGTTACCAAGTGATAGCTCAAGGTATTACTTTTGGTCCAAAATTATAACCCTAGCAGCTTTCAGCCATGACTGTATAAGTTTCTTATTTTTTGATCAACTGTCAACATTATTTAAATTTAATTTTTCTTATGTATAATTGCAGGTTGATAACTCAGATTATTTGGAAGGCATTAGAGACCAGGCTTCCAAGATGTATCATCACTGTGATTCTTATCAAGATATGGAAGATTCACTGGGTGAAGCTGCAACAGCAAGCCAAGATGATATGATACAGAACAGTCCATTTATAGGCATCATGGTTGATGAGACAACTAATATTGCAGTTAATAAAAAACTTATCATTTATTTGAAAATATCTATTGATGGGAAACCTGCTATTGTTTTTGGAGAGAATTTAGATGTTCCGGATGGCAAATCACAAACTATATATGAAGCCATTATGGAGTTTATGAGAAGAAGAAACATCCCTGAGAAAAAGCTGATGGGGTTTGCATCTGACGGCGCAAATGTTATGATTGGTAGAATTAATGGTGTAACCACAAAGCTGAAAGAAATTAACTCTTGGATCATATCAGTTCATTGCATTGCACATAAATTGGCCCTTGCGGCTGCAGGTGCATGTAATTCAATTCCCTATCTAGCAGGATATAAAAGGACAATTAATCAGGTATTCAACTTCTACCAATATTCTGCTGTACGCTACCAAAAAATCAGAGAATTGAAAGCAGCTTTCAAGGTGAAAACAAAAAAGTTCAAACAGCCAAGCAATGTCAGGTGGCTCTCAGTTTATGAGGCTATTGATGCTATGATAGCTGGGTGGCCTACATTAGTCATGGCATTGGAACATGAAATAGAAGTAAACAAATCAAGTGAAGCAAAGGGGATTTTGAAAGAGGTGGAAACTTACAAATTTTTAGCTACAACATATTTCTTGAAAGATGTTTTGTTTAATGTCACTAAATTGAACAAAATTTTCCAAAAAGACACAATTAACATTTCACAAATGAAAGAAACGTTAAATGTAACCAGACGTTTGCTTGAAGATATGAAAAGGGAGGATGGGGAAAACTTGAATGGCCTGATGGACTACCTGTCTAAATCAGGGGATTTATTTGGAGGAGTGAAAGTTAAAAAAATCAACAACAAAGAGAAAGCAGATTTTAAATCTCTACAGAAGAAGTACTTGGAGAAACTGCTTACAGAAATTGAAAAGAGATTCCCTGAAGGAGACACAGACATTCTTTCATGTTTCAACACCTTATTTAACAGTAAACTGCTACCACAAACAGCTGGTGGTATTAAACTTCATGGGAAAGATGAACTTGAAAGAATTTTGAACTTTTATGGTGTCAAAAATACTATATCGGGAAAATGTATTGAAGGTTTAGTCAATCCAAGCAGAGCCAGGGAGGATTTTGTGCATTTCAAGTATTTTTTAAACTCACATAGACATTTGTCTGTGGAAGGTTTCTGCCAGCTTTTGATGAGAGACTATCAGGAAATATATCCTGATTATTCAACTTTAGCAGCCATATTTGAGTGTATCCCAGTAACCTCTGTCCCATGTGAGAGGGGGTTTAGTAATATGAACAGAATTAAAACAAAATTAAGAAACAGGCTGGGAAAAGTTAGAGTTAATACAAAAATGGCAATATCAAATTATCTGCATCTGTTGGACATCACATGCACTGGTAAGGTAAAGGAAGAAAGAGACAAATTTTGTGGAACAGCAGTAAAGATATTTAATGCGAAAAAGAAACGTAGGAAGTAATTTTTAAGTTGAACATTTCTAATTTAAACAGAACTAAAACTTGATAGTTTTAGTTAACTGTTGGTCTGGTCATCACATGTAATATATGCTGCAGTAACTATGTAGTTATTAATTGTGCAAATATAACACACAGTTCATTTACCAGAAAATATTGCCAATTTTAGTGTACTGTGTGAGTCTATTGATACTGTGACTGTGTAAAGTTGCAATTCTAAGTTAAGTGTGTGTGGTGTGCATCATCACATGCAGAAGGCACCTGATATGAGGAAAATAGTTGAACTTGGTCATTTGTTTAATTTTGAGATGATTAAATTCAAATATCAAGAGATATGAGTACTTAATTGTAATTAAAATTTTATGAGTACTTTTGGATTGAGTTTTGTTTCATTGATACAGACAGTGGCAGGCTCAACATAATTTTTTTGAAAGTTAGATATCATTTTGTTTTCGTTTTTATTACATTTTTCATTTCACCAATCAACTGAATATATGTCCAATTTGTTTTTTCATGAATGAAGTAATATGTCCGACATCAGTCATACATAAATTAAGTAGTACATGCAAGTGGTCATTCAATTTCATTCAGTATCCTCAAAGATCATGGAGTCAGTCTCACTTTGGTTTGTGAAAACATGATGACTGTATTTCCAGCATTCATCCTGCAAGTTGAATAATAATGATATATTTATTAAGTATGTATTTAATTTCATACTTGGATAAATAAATTTATTTATAAGGTCCCACTGGCTGGCCTTGCTCTGCATACTTCTGTTGCTTAAGACTTCAGTGTGTGCACAGCACTGTTATAAGTACTGCAAGGAACTACAAAGTGTCGGTACTGTAGCTGAGCTTAATATCTCATTCTTTGCAGATAATGATTGGTCCAATTTGTATGATCCAGACACCAGACATCTGATAAATTTTGTAACTGTTTTCTTTGAAAAACGTGTTGTAAAGTGTTGCCCTGAAAAAGAAAAACAGATGGAATTATTGATCATTCTGATTATACCAAACATATGACAGTGACTGTACATAATTACACCAATCGAGGAAAAACAGAACAATTATCTCTTTCTGTCTGTCAGTGGGACCCTCTTGAAAACCTCAGGGACCCTCAAAATATAAGTCAAAGGGTCCCTGGGACCCTCTGAAAAAAATCCTAGTGGAAACACTGAGTAATGGTTCATTTAATTAGCACTGAAACAAGATCTTAGTTTTTAACATTTACCCGAAAGAGGCCAAGAGACTCTTGTGCTCCAATGTTTTTCCTGAAATTTTCTGCAAATATAAAACAAGAAATCTGAATTGCAGGTACATCTCAGAAGTACTACTCTCCATCCCCCACCCATCCCACCCTTGGGTCAATGGAGCCCTATCCTTGGGTTTGGCATCGGCATGTAACTTGTGCCAAGCAAAGGTGTCACTTGGTCTTGCTCTTATCAAAAAGGTCAAATTGTTGTCTTGCAGTTTTCTGAGGCAAGGCAGAAATGACCAGTTGCCTTGGGGTAAAATTGTTGGTTAGTGGGTACAATTAAATTGACCATTTTTCCCAGGCATGTGAATGTCAGCGAGATCTGCCCACATGCTGAGGTATCAATTTGTAGTGATTGTATACCAGCAAGATTTGAATGTGTTACAGTGTTACTGTGTATTTGCTCATAACACACGTGTATTTGTATATAGCACACCGTTTCAGGGCCAGAATTTAGCCAAATTTTTGCAAGAATCTATTTGGATTTTTGTCAGTTAGTTTTCTTTTTAAAGAAAGACGAGTTTAGGAGAATCTTTACGAGAATGGATTCTCGGATTCTCACCAAAATTCTGGCCCTGGATTTATGTATTTAAGTGACATGAATATGTTGAATTTCACACAGAATTCATGGGATAATAAACCCTTGGGGAAGTTGTAGACTGTTGGCACATATTCTTAATACAAAAAAAAATCAGACCTGATATTCACAACATCAGACACTGGTAATTTTAGTGGGAATTATGGCAAAAGTTGCATGAAGATAGATCAATGGTAGATCGTGGTCGATCTTTGGGGCTCTTTGCATTTGCTTGAGCCATTATGATGTGTGCTCAGGAAATTGACTGTCTGATGCACATGCCTGTATCACTGCTCATCAGCCATGTGAATTATATGCAGGCTTGACCTGGGAGACACAAGGAGTTGGGCCTGGTGGTTTAGTGCCTCTGTATTCACCATATTAAGTCTACATGTACTACATGTATGCAGGGCTTATTTTACACTCAACATGGAAAACTGGGCAGGTATTATATTGAAGTGGACTTTCATTACAGTTAAGCCCATTAGCTGGTGTACAGTGGTCCTTTTGTGAGACCTTCCCAAGGACAGGCCTAAAAATGGTCACTTAAAAGCAAATGATCTCATTGGAAGTGAAAAACATGAAAAGAGACTTAGGGATCTGGTGAGTGTAGTGTTACAAGGCAGGTGGTCTCTCCATGGAGTGGTCTCTCTCAAAAGAGGGACTACTGTAACTGCAATTTATACTGGGGGCTTGTGTCTCTGTACATTTGTGCCTATCAGTTTTCATGGTGTATATCATAGAATTATAGACTTTTGCTGAGGTCACTGGTTAGTTTTATGGACCTGAAAGAAGAATACTGACCTCAGCCTTTGGCCTTGGTCAGTATTCTTCTTTCAGGCCCATAAAACTAGCCAATGAATGAAGCAAAAGTCCACAATTCTTTTATTTTATGTGCAGCTAACTCTTTCAAGATGACTGTTTACATTCTGAGGTAAATAAGACAAAAGTCCAGCTTCAAGACTTTTATTTTCAACTAACAACCTTAAAAAAGAATAAATAAATGACTGTCAATAAGTGACTGTGAGATTGAGTCCACAGATTAGTTGAATCGTGATATTGATTTGTGGGTGTGGCCAAATTTTGTGGAACGTAGCTGCCAGTTAAACTTGGAACTAGTAAATGCATGTATGTTCCACTGATTTGGCCATGCAGACAAATCAAAGACAAATCAATGTCATGATTCCGGTGATCTGGGGACTCCATCTCAAGTCAATAAACTATTTCTAGCTATACCACGTGAACCATCGTAACCAATAGGATCACATCAATCTTGAAAGAGTTTCCTGCTCATAAAATAGCACAGGCTATTGATCTTTAGTGGAGACTGAATGCCTCCTGAGAATGTGGACTCCTGAAGAAACACAGAGACAGAGCAGTGTTAGTGACATGGTACATTTTTACAGCACTTCACAATGAAAATGTGACTTTACTCCAAATATAGCCTTAGATACACTACACTTCTCACTTGAGATCATATGTATTATATATTTTCTAAAATTATATGTTTGGATTGTTGAAAATAATGAAATAAGTGTTAAGAAATTAAGTTTTAATTGTTTAATTAAAAAACTTAAATTTTGCCTGTTTTTGCAGGGGAAAAATAGCACAAAACAACAAAAATGAAAAACATTATGTTCTTATATGGGAAATGAAACAGTGTGCACACTTCTAGCAGTGAAACTGTATCTTAAATTTTGGGAAAGGGTGTTAGTACCAAATTTGCAGGATGTTGAAATTGGAAGATAATTGTTTTTAAAAATTAAAAAATTTAAACCAATAAAATTAGAACTAGGCACTTTTTTCAAAAATTAAAAATATGCTTTTGGAGAGTCTTATGCATTCTTTCATTTGACACTTTAAACTAAATCTGATTTCTATTGTTTAAAATGCTATTTTAAATTTTATGCAAAATTTAAGAATTTTAATTAGAATTTAGTTACATTAACAGCAACACCAAAAATTTATATTCGGTACCAGAATCAAGCTAATTTTAATGTTTTTTGTCAGAAAATATATACTTTTCAGGGTATTAGATGCTAACCATAGACAGAAATTAAACATTCATACATGAGAGTTGTAAATTGCATGGTAATCCTAAGCTTACTTTGTTTCCTATCACAGTGTGTGAGAAGGTTGTCAAAATGGAACTCAAAATTAACAAAAAGCAAACATTAATAGAATTAAAAGTGGTAACTTCCTCCAAAGGCCCAAATATAAATGATCAGTGGCCCTCAAAGTGTACCATGATCATGATGAGTTGCATACAATAATGTGGTGATCACACTCATTTATAATCATTGCAGAACCTGATGTTTTTAATAAAGTAGTGTGATGAAGCCCCAGGGTCTGTCAACAGATTATGCTACATAATCTTACAATGTACATTTTGTATCAGTCTGTATCCTATGATGAGCAGGGCTCGACATTAAAGATTTATTTGTCCCATATTTTTGCAGCATAGACTCTAAGTGCCAATTTATCAATTTGTGAATGCAAACCGATCTATTCTCTTTGTTTCTAATTATTTATCATTTTTTCAGTTTTATCTATTTTTATTTATTTCCTGTTTTTTCATTTGGGTCTCAGGAGGATACAGGCTCACAGGGGAACTGTACAGGGTAGGATACTGATCTAGCCATGGGATAACCTATAAGTATTTCTTACCCGCATACATCTTCTGTCAAATAATTCAGTCAAGTATTATAGTGATCACAGCATCAGTTTCATGAGGTTAAAATTTTGTTCCAGTGTGTTTATATGGGTAACTAACCACAATGTAATGACTCCATACACCACTAGATATGGCAGTATGCCACAGGGTAACCTTAGTAATCAAACACTCAATTGTATCTGTGTTACTTGTGCCAAACTATTCAATTAATGTATATAAATTTAGTACATGTGCGATATGATACACATGCCGTCTGCTTTATCCAATTCATACATAATTGGCAACATAAAAATAGTCACTGACTAGTAAATGGTATATCAATAGTACTATTAGCGACATACTGTTACAGATTAGCTTCACTTGGAGGCATCTTGGCAGCTTTGTCCAGGCCATGGTATTTTGGGGCTCTGCTGACAGAGCTTATATGCAATGACTCATGTCTGTCCATCAGTCCATCACTTTTGCTTGTGATGCAGTCCACAGTTTTCAAGTTAGCCCTATAATACTTTCAGGACTTACCAAGTGTATAAAAATGTAGGTCAAGTTCAATATTGGTGAAACTACCTACAGTACTAATTTATGTAATATATGGCCAAATAGGAAAATTCTGAGAATGTTTTTTTTTGAAGAGTTTTTAATGAATCATCATGAAACTTGGCAGTAATGTCAATCAGGCTAAAACATGAAAACACATTGAAATTTGTTGGCACCACCTGCATTACTACTAAAGATACAGACCAAAATGGGTTGAAAACATTAAAATCAACACGTTGCTCAAGACAGAACAAGACTGATGATATCAAAGGTACTGCAGATATGTATCATATGTTGAAATTTTGTATCCTAAATGTACACATACATGTGGTATTAAAATTGCCTTTATACTGCATCTAGTCCTCTGGCACACAGTATGTTCAGAGGGACATAACCACATGAAAATGAGGGAGTGTACTAAAACTGCCCAATGATGGAGAAATGTAACCCGGGCAACATTCAGTAATTCGCAAGGGAAGATACAGCCCCCTAACTGAAATAGCAATTGAAAGTCAATATATGTACAAATATCCTCATTTTTTCATTAGCCAATGCAGAGGGAGGGAGGGAGGGAGGGAGAGAGAGAGAGAGAGAGAGAGAGAGAGAGAGAGAGAGAGAGAGAGAGAGAGAGAGAGAGAGAGAGAGAGAGAGAGAGAGAGAGAGAGAGAGAGAGAGAGAGAGAGAGAGAGAGAGAGAGAGAGAGAGAGAGAGAGAGAGAGAGAGAGAGAGAGAGAGAGAGCACATCCCAATTTGCTACAGTGAGTGGGTGTCACTGCTACACACTTTGGAATGAATTAACATAGAATGTCCTATCTTGTGTGGCAAAATGTTTGAAAAAAGTTAAAACTGCTATACACTCATAAAATCTGATCTCCTACACTGCAATGAGAATGGGTTTTTTTCTGTTTTTTTTTTGTTTTTGGTTAGCCCAACAACCAGCCACACTAGCCGTCACAAATCAGCAATGGCTGTTGGACGGGAAAGGCCACAGCTGGACATTCTGGCGAACAGAATTCAAACGTTTTAATATTTTTCTTTTAGTGTCTCTTGTAGAACCACATTATGGATAGTGGATACATTTAGGATACATAGTTCATCCTATGCCCAAAACAGTATCCTAGCCTGCATAGATCCTCAAGCCTGTATCCTCCCTTGACCCCTCAGGTCTTGTGAGGATACAGGCTGTTGGAGGATACCACAGAGGCAAGGATACTGAATTGGACATAGGACAACCTTTAGACATTGCATGATATAGATAAGCTTGACATACTTTCTCTAGCTCATGGAGGGAATACATTTAAAGAAAGGATTTTTTTTTACCTCAGCTGACTTGTCAGTCAGCTGAGGTTTTTTGAGGGTCCGTCGTCCGTCGTCCGTCCGTCGTCCACAATTCACATTTTCGACTTCTTCTCAAAAACCGTCAGCCAGATTCACTTCAAACTTGGTGGAAATGTGCCTTGGGTGGGTCTCTACCAGGTTTGTTCAAATAATCATGGTCCAGTGATTTTTGGATTTTTTATGAATTTTTTGTTCTTTTTTGGGTAAATCTTAAAAAATCTTCTTCTCCGAAACCGCTCACCCAATTGCTTTGATATTACACAGGAGCACTGCCTGGGACTCCTAGTTCTGAATTTGTTCACCAGGTGGCGCTGCAATTTTTTCCTAATTTTTTATGAATTTTTGTGTGTTATACCTATTTTCGACTTCTTCTCCAGAACCGTCACTCAGATTAAGCTGAAACATGGTGGATATGTTCCTTGTAGAAGGGTCAAACAAAGTTGTTCACTATGTAGGAATGCTGCGAATTCCTGATTTTTAACGATTTTTTCAATTCGGGTACTTATCGGTCAATGAAGCTTCCCTATTGATTACTGTGGAAGTCAACGAGCATTCTAATGCTAATTCACATTTTCTACTTCTTCTCCAAAACTGTCATCCAGATTTACTTCAAACTTGGTGGCAATGTACCTTGGGTGGGTTTCTACCAATTGTGTTCAAATGTTCATGCTCCAGTGATTTTTGGATTTTTAATGAATTTTTTTGTTCTTTTTTTTTAGGACAAATCTTGAAAAATCTTCTTCTCCGAAACTGCGTACCCAATTGCTTTGATATCGTACATAGACACCCCCGGGGACACCTAGTTCCCAATTTGTTCACCAGGTGGCGCTGCAATTTTTTCAGGAATTTTTTGTATGGTTTTGCTATTTTTCACTTCTTGTCAGAACAGTCCCTCAGATTAAGCTGAAATGTGATGGATATGTTGTTGTGGAAGGGTCAAACAGTTGTTTACTAGGTGGCACTGCTTTGGATTCCTGATTTTTAAGGATTTTCAATTCAGGTACTTATCCTTCGATGCAGCTTTCCTATTGATTACTATGTAAGTCAATGGGCATTCTAATGCTAATTCACAGGACAACTGACACGAAATTTACTGTTTACTTGATAACTTGAGATCTGTTTTGAGTTAGCTACATATGTTAATTATTCTGTATGAAGGTCATGCTGAGACAGTACATGAATGACCTTGACCTCGTTTGTGGGGTCACAGTGCAACATACATGAATTTTACTCTTCATTATAACGTGAGAACTACTTGAACTTTGATGTTGCACATGTAAGTGTTCTTCTATAAAGGTCAGACTTACTGAGAACATGGTGTCCTTGATCCTTTCCCAAGTTCATAGAGCTGCAAGTGTGATGAATGTCAAGATCAGCTGAGGCACGGGCTGTTCACACAGCCCTCTTGTTTTTTGTTATGGTCATTACATCTGAACTTGTATGTAATAACATAACAGGTGTATTATGGAGAGAAGACTATAATGCGTGAAGTCATGGTAGTGTCACTGGTGGTATTCAGGGGAACTACCATCATGGGTATTAAAATACATTTGATACATTATTTTGATTATAAATGGAAATAGAACTTGTAAATTTACACCAAATATGAGGCCAGTGTCCAAAATTTATAAAATTTTGGGTGATCTTTACCTTGTTTCACGGTCATTAAGGACATAGTAAAGGATACTAATTTTAAACTTAAGTGTATCTCTCCAAACATACATGATGCACACACACATGTATGTATATACTGTATATGTATAGGCAAATACATGTATTTCTATTTATATATAAAGCGTTGAGCAAAATAAAATGAGGATGTAAACTGTGGACAGTGAAGTTGGTTTCCCAAACAATTCCATCATCAAAGGTATTGACAGGAACCGAAGACAAGTGCTGCTAGTCTCAAACTGTTCGACTGTCATGACTTTAATGAATGTAGCTTTAGTCCCATGGACAACCTAAGCTTTGTGTTTCTCCATCCACAAAGGTAGCGAAGAGCCAAGTGAAGTCATGCCATGAATAACGGGGTTCTTTGAAAAAAAAATGAGCAAACATCTGCAGGTGGCAGACCAAATGCCAGCACACAGAGAGTGGCTCTGATGTACTCCAGTTATGCCCCAGGGGACGTATTCACCCATCACAAAATAGCCCTCTAAAATAGAAAATATAGAAATGAACCTCAAAAGCATATGTTTTGGACAAGAGCATGATAATGTACTTACTGGAATGGCTTTGACTGATCATAAATGCTGTGTAAACTGGTTCTTTGATCATTAATTTATCATGCTGGTGACATCCCTTTAAAACTTAGAGCCAGAACTATTGTGTATTCTATATAATGTATTAGGCTTTGTGGGATTCTTCTATTACTCAGTGTTTCCGTTAACTCCCAAACGAGGATACAGTACTGTTTCAAAACCTGAAATCCCCTCTGAGAAAAATTCTAAAGGGTCCCTAGTCATGTTTATTTACATGTAAAATTGGTGAAAATCTAGTCTTCTCCCCTGAATTTTCCTTCTTGTGACCCCCTGAGAAAATTCCTAGAGGTAACACACTTAAACTGATTAGTTATATACATGTAATAATAAGATTCTAACTGAACGAGGCATATTAATTGTGCACTAGATTTGCTACAGCAGCTAAGAGCCTCACAGCTGGGAAAATGACTCTTCATTAGATTAATTGTAAATCAACACAAGGGACTAGAAGATGTCATCTAAATCCTACATGTATGTGACTTTTGAAGTACTTGGAATCAAACTTATTTTAAGCATGCCAATACCATCATGATGCTGAAATGTGTACATAAATGTTAAAATAACATGTCAGGGGTGCAGCCAAAGATTCTGGAGCACTTACGCTTCTTGCCTCCAAAGCAGACCCAAGCTGTGTATTTTGTCTACTCTGCTGAGTAGTAACATGGAACTTGGTGTGCTTTGCAGGCAATTATGCTTCAACAGGGGTGCCAACATTCAAAGTGTCATTTCAGGGAGAAGTAGGTGAGCCCATCGGGCACAAAAAATCTTAACAAAGAATGTAGCAGCAAGTGCTCAATTTTGATGTGGGACACACTTTGTAAATTGGTCAGATTTTCAGCTAATTTCATGGATTGTCCCTGATGATGAGGGACAGTTGGTATCTTTGCCATCAAAATTAATGTATGTAAAGAATAATAAAACTGCCACGGAGCGTCCTTTCCCCCTGACAAAGGCCCGCAAGGCCGAAAAGTGTGTGTGTGTGTGTGTGGGTGTGGGTGGTGAGGGGGGTAGGGGGTGGGGAAAGGCTCCTTCATTTGTATAAAAGCTTTCTTGCCTTGTCTTGTTGGTTTGCACTTTTTGAGTTTATGTTATGGCTATATGTGACTGCTGTATAATAAAAAGACCATTACATGAGGCTTACATGCAACCAGGGAGAATGTAAATAATGCCATTGATGTAAAGGTTAGGTTTATGTCTGCACATACACAGCTGTAAATGAGCCAGTGCCAGCACATTTTGCCTTAACTCTCTGCTACATGGTGCAACAAAAAAGTAGCTGCGTGTCCAGTGTCTTCAGTTTCAGTATTTTTGATTAAATTTTAAGTGGCAAAAAATCATGACTGGGACTTGGGGATGAAGACTCAGCTGAGCATGGCCCCTTGTCTGCAGCTTCACTGGTGTGGCTTTGATGTACTTTGTGCAAGGGAAACTTTTACCGTGTTAGTCTTGTTGTAGGCAGGAGCTAAAGGGTTAATACTTTTCTGGTGGGAAAACGTATGGAAGAAAAAATGCCCTATTTTGATGACATGCAATTCAGATAACCACCAGCAACTGCTTATCTATCTATCTATCTATCTATCTATCTATCTATCTATCTATCTATCTATCTATCTATCTATCTATCTATCTATCTATCTATCTATCTATCTATCTATCTATCTATCTATCTATCTATCTATCTATCTATCTATCTATCTATCTATCTATCTATCTATCTATCTATCTATCTATCTATCTATCTATCTATCTATCTATCTATCTATCTTTTATTTTTATTTTTTTTAGGAATTAATTTTGTTCAGATATGATGTTAACATCCATACATTTGCCTTCAAGTTTTATCCCCCAAACTCTGTGCACTTACCTTTGAATGGGTCAGACATACAAAATCATTGCCATTTGTGGGATAAGGCCCATGTTAATTGGAGGTTGTTGAAACACTGGCAGTAGAAGTAAGTTTATACATGGTTTGAGACTTCAGGGATTTGCCCAATGGATGTAAGCTGGGCATGCATATTAAACATGTTTAGCAGAGGCTATTGAATTGCAAAAAAGTGTGTGTCAAACATGACATGCAAGTTTGTTTGCATGATTTGAAGATAAAGTTTGATTATGGGGATCAACGAAGTGCATAAAATTTATCACAAAGAATTGCATGTGCCTAGTATACATATATATGGGGGTTCCAGGGTTTTATCTCAGTCTGATCCATGGTACTTTTTGTCTCTCCAAACAAAAATGTGAGGGTAGTGAATGCATCTGCATATAAGGATGAATCTGAGAAGAGCTGCGTAGGCCATCACATGTCCTTCCCAGGGAGATGAGAGAATTGGAATGACCCAGCCCTGTGATCAAGATGGGGTGTGTGTGCTAATTTGATTTGTCAAGTTGTGTGAGTGGGCATTGAAACATCTTATATCTAGGCATTGCCTAGATATGAGATGTTTCTGTAAATGTTTTTCAGTCATAAAAGGAGTGTTGTGTTGCAGCAAGGAGGGTAGACTCTCTCTACCCTCCTTGGTTACAGTGAGCAAGAGCCTGCCCAATGTCATGGGAATTAAATGGTTAATCCTAACGATAAGGAAATATTGAATTCTATGAGTATTGAATGCCTGTGCATAATTTATTTATAGAGACATCATTGTTTATTGTATATAGCTGTGCATAATTTATTTATTGAGATCTCATTGTTTATTGTATTTTATGGTGAGTTGTTGTTGGCTACCCGCTGTTGCCAGACGTGAGTTGGTTTACATGGTCTATACAGCAACTGGTGACCGAACCATTGCAGGAGCCACTGATTCCATTAGCCAAATGCAAATGTTCCATTGATTTGGCTAAAGAAATTTGCAAATGGCTAACTTATTTTAACATGAATTATGTAAAAGTCGGGTCAAATTCTGCAACACTTGATTACTGTTTAATTTCTCAATTTGGCTAATTTTGAAGGTCTAGATCTGTCCCTGCATTATGTGGTGTTGGTTACCCATCTTACCCATAAATAGGATGTATTCACATTTAAATGCGGTCCTACTCTAACACCTATTGAGCAAAAAAGGGAGCCACCTGCATCAGGGCAGATCCATGTATTTAGCATGGTCGAAAGTATTTTCTCAATAAAATAAACAAAGTGAACACAGAATAAACTTAAGAAAATGTATAAACATATATTTGAAACATAAAAAATGTCCAAATTGATTAGAAATTGGCTTTTCTTTTGGTTTTGAAATTGGCTTTCTTTTGGTTGAAAAGGTGTTATTTATGGATGTGTATGTAGTATATAATACAAATCTGCCCTGATCATGGTGGAAGCATTAGTCTGTTGCCCTGGCAACACAGGAAGCCCAAGTAATGTTTGAATCATGTAGATTTGTGATAAACATAAAGGAGAAGACACAGAATGGGAAAAAGCAAGTGGTACAGCTTCCTGTGTCCCTCCTTCAAAGGGTGCTTCAGTCATGAGTGCTACAGTTGTGTATTCCCATTACTTAACACTGTGATATGCAACTTAATAACTTGAAAATCAATGCATTTACCAAAAATTTCATGATAAATCAATGTGGGACTCTGAAAAATATATTTCATTAGCCGCAAAAGTTACCAGTTTATTAATGGTTACTTTTACGTACAATCCAATGGGAAAACACAACTCTGGCCAACAAAAAATTTGTGGATTGGGTTGTGTGTTCAGCTGAGTACACATAAACTTGCTAATTGTCACCTAAAGATGTTAATGTTGCTTTAACGAAAGTGACAAGTCACTTGAGTGTTGCAAGTCCAGCAAAGTTTGAAAAAAATTAAGGAAAAGGTCATTCCCGATTTCTTCACATTTACCCTTACCTATTTGATGTATTTTAATCGGGTCTTTTGTCAGATTTACATGTTTTTGTGTCATGTATTTCAATCTGATCATTTCTTCAGATTACCTGTATTTGTTCTCTGTTTGAGGTTGAATTATCATTTTCTAGAGTGAAATTCAAAAGTAGTAACTCGCAATAGATCACATGACCAGAACATTGTTACAACTAAATTATGACGTGTCTGCATCAGTGATGTATTGCATGAACAGGTAGACACAAATCAAATGCATGGAAGGGATTTTTGATTACATGTCACATGTGACGTTGAATAAGGGTGACAGACGTAAACAAACACAGCATACCGGGATGGCATTGAAAGTAGGCCCAGGGCATATTAATTTGTGATGAAAACACAAACATAGAATTTAACAAAATCATACATGGCTGAAGAGCCAGTCACTGTTTTTCTCTCATTCAGGATCGTTGTTGGTGGGAAAAGTAGGAACTCACTCTCAGCCATGTAAGATTCTCCATTTATTTGATGTATTGTAGTCAGGCTCCTTTGCTTTGTTGCTGTTTCATGGACAGGTAGAATTTGTATATTGTTAACATTAACAAGACAGGGCCCTCGTTAGTTTCACCTGTCATCCTGTGTTTTGTGCAGCATCCCTTACCGAGTGGAATTTGTATATTGTTAACATTTAGGAGACGGGACTCTCATTAGTTCCACCTGCCATCTTGTACTTTGTGCATCCTCCTCCTCTTGCGATTTTGCTCACAAGAACTCAGGTTTCTTTATTATCTGACCTTCAGAAGATGCCGTTGCAACTAAGTAATTCTTTCACTTTGAATTTAATTGTGCAATCAATCATTACCAAAGCCAACACAGGGTACAGCCACAATGTTTACTCAGTGCGTTGTACCAGGCCAGCATGCCTAACAAGCAAACCCCTGTCCCAAAATGCACCAAATTATTGCTAATTGCACTTTATTTCAGACAAAATAAGTTCACAGATATAATAGATTGATATTCATGGTCATTCTATTCAAACAAAACGGGAGTACATACCATATTAATATTGTTTCAATGTCTTTTCTGCATCCCCATTCACAGGTTACGGGCATAGACTTGCATAGGACTTTCATGTGAGTGTGAAGGTGTTGCCCCCATTCATTTAATATGACATTGTGACCAACAGGTGGTGCTATTTACAAAATTGTGTATATAGAGGCACTCGAAAGCAAAGCTTAAGCTTTTGCGAGCTATTTAGCCTTCGCTTACCAGTAGCTTGCAATAGGGGCAGAGAATTGAAAGGTTTTGATGATTACAACCTGTTTTATGTGCATATGTTGTTCTGTCCATATCCATCCAGGGCCAGAATTTTGGCGAGAATCCGAGAATCCATTCTCGTAAAGATTCTCCTAAACTTGTCTTTCTTTAAAAAAAAAAAACTAATTGACAAAAATCCAAATAGATTCTCGCAAAATTTTGCGAAATTTTGGCCCTGCCATTACTTTTTTATATTTGTATTATCGGAATAGTATGTTTATTTGCCTTTTAAAGTTATTACTTTGAAATATGTATATATTGTCAGTTTTGATTCTTTTCGGACACCTCCGGAGCAGCTGGGGTGCTGAGGCCACAAACACAACACAATGATGTGAGCAGATAGCAAGCTTGGCGAGTTGTACGGAGTACTAGCTGTCAAAGTGTCACGTCTCTCGCTTAACAGGAGTAGAAATGGACACAGAAATGAGCATTTCCATCTCAATGTTTGTGGGGGTCATAGTTCGTTGTGTTACTGGCACGTGCAGCACCGCCAAAAGTTCTACAGTGAGTCAGTTTCAATTTTCAGGGGACCTGCATCTGACACTTTGGTACATGTACTGGTGCCTTGTGGATTCACCAGGCTAATTGGGACGGACCGAGCAATAGGACAGTCTAGTGTTGTGGACGTTTTGTAGAATTGGACTTTGACATCAGTTAACTATAAACAATGTTTGGGGAGGGACTGTTGACAAAGCTGCGGCTTCTGCCAGGTCTAACTACTACATGTACTTCGATCTTGCGTGCCCGTCATCGAATGTTAGGCCCTACTTAAATATTTTGGTGGTTTTTTCTCAAGCTGACGAACCCACAGCTCAACATGATCAAGGAAAAAAAATAAAAAGAAAGCCCATAAATTTATAATCATTGTTGCATGCAAAAGTGCTCAAGGTAGACAATATATCATGTTAATCCAATCGTGGTTTGTGTACTAGCGGTAAATGACTTCACACCTGGCTAGCGCGGCATGTCTTTGATCTCATTCTGCACTGTTTGCTGGTGTAACATCAACAGCTTGCAACCTCACAGGCCTGTGCTGGATTTGGGATATGGGTCAGTGGTATAAGACAAACTGCCACTGTATTGACTGGTGTTTACACTCAGCAAAGTAGAAAACTTTGCAGGATTTTGTGAATTGTGGGACCTTAATTAGCAACCAGAACAAATCGGGGAATCGTAAGACCCAAATTAAATGAACTTTCTGATAATAAATATCAAACAGCTGCATTCATCATAGTTTATATGCCCCATCTTTTTACTTTATTTTTGTTTGGTGTTACTCTTAGTGCTAGTAAAATGGGCTGGTAAGATGTTTGGTCCGACCATTTGAAATCACTGGCATCATGTTGGCCTTGTCCCAGTACATGCACTGCCCTCTTCCTGTTGGTATGGCTTCATTGTCCGCTCTTATGCCAGAGTTGCCCTCTCTATTAAATCTCGTTCATCGTCAGTGCAGGATAAATTCAGATTACCATCATGATCACACTCACTATCACTGCTTGAGTTCTCCTGTCTGGCCGTGTCTGTGGCTTGCACTAAGGCAGTTCGGCAGGCTTTTGCACACTTGCTGGAAGAAAGGTTGCATTAGTGACATCAGCAGTTTTGTGCTAGTGATCATGATCTGGTGGAAAGACCATGCTAATGGCTTGCCAAGGAGGCTCATTTTAAATGCATCAATCATCATTTGAAATTAAGTTATAGATTTGTGAAAAAATCACCAGATATTATTTCCATGACATCTGAACCCAAACTATATGGAAAGTTAGACCCAATCAGTCAATGTCTTTTATGAGCTCCATGCTTGCCAGCTAGTAGTAGCACTCGAGTACTAATAAAGCAGTCAAATGCTTGTTGATTAAGCACTTGATAACTTGAACATAAGCACTTGAGAGCTAGTGGCGTAGCACTTGCAAGATATTGGTAGCATTCAAAAGCTAGAAATATAAGGGGTTTGTTTCAAGAACATAGGTAACAACCATCTAGGTCAACTCGTACAAGTATGAACTGTCTTAATCATGTAGTTTCTGAACTACATAGATTTGCCACAGTAGGAGTGAAAATATTAAAATGAGATTAGCACTCCATAGCTAGTGCTAGCATGGGAGAGCTAATAGACAAGCAGTAGAAAACTTGTAGATTAAGCACTCGATAGCTTGTACATGAGTACTTGAGAGCCAGTAGAAATAATTAGCACTCACGCTAGTGGCTTAGCTGTCAAAAGCTAGTGGTATTAACACTCGAAAGCTAGTGACTTGGCATGTGCAAGCTAGCATGCAAAAGCTAGAAACATAAGGGGCTTGTTTCAAGAAAATAGATAACAACCAACTTGGTCAACTTGTACAAGTATGAACTGCAGTAATCATGCACTTTCTAAACTACATGGATTTGCTACAACTAGGAACTGACATCAACTGCAGGAATATACTCCATAAAGCTGTGTTCCAAAAGTTGTGTAGTCTATAGGTGATGAATATAGGCACAAATATGATAAATATACATATTTATGAAAGGTGACTTAGGCATGCATACATGCATGCATGTACTGTTCTTTTCTAAAGGTATGTGTGGGGCACTTTGAGCTCAACAAAATGTTTCATATTCAGTACAGTCAAACCTGTTTTGAGAGACCACTTTGATGAAAGACCACCTGGCTTTTCAGACCATGTTTACTATGTCCCTTTTGCTATCATTCCCCATGTTATTTCACCTCTATTGAGAGACCTCCTGCCTTACATGACCGATTTTTGGCCTGCCCTTGTGGCGGTCTTTCAAAACAGGTTTCACTGTATGTAAGTGCCAACATGTGCCTGCACGGTCCAAGTTACTTTATGTACCACCTGTATCAATGGCAGATTATTTTCAGAAAGATGTTGCCTTGAAACTATAGAAATATATTAAAATGCCTTACCTTTTCTGTCTTTCTCTGATTGTAGCATATGTGGCCATCAAAGGTTTTAGATTAAGCAATTGAAAGCTAAGGAAAGTTTTGTTTGAATGCTAAGCAGAAAGTGCCAGTCTAGGCTTTTTGACTTGACACCTCTGACAGCTTTCTAAAGCTAAGTGGTTAGCTCGAGATAGCTTTCATCTCCCTTTGCTTGCTGGCCATCATTTCCTTGAATGCTCGCGGTGTGCTTATTTCACAGATCTTTAACCTTCAGAAATCTTTCCAAATGCTTAAGTAAAGCTACCTAAGAGCTTTCCAGTTCAGCAAGGGATAATTATAAATCAATGGAATACAGTGACTAGAGCGAAAGTGCAGGACTTCATTTCCTGATACCATCTCCGTTTCCCCCTCCCATGAGACTGAGAACTGGTAGAAGTACTGCCAGAGCTTACATATGTACATTATACATATGTACATTTTGGCGTCATTTTTATTATCTTGACATGGGTGTACATTTGTTCAAGAAAATATGATTTCGCTGTTGGTAGAATGTGACCATAATGTTCTGAATTCAGAAATTTATCATGCCTACTTGTGTGCTAGGGGTAACATGGCAAATAAATCGACTGAAAACGCTATATTTGTCACTTTGATCAATACACTAAAATGGCCACTTGAAGAATAAATTGCGTGTGTGTCACACTGGCAGTAGCTTAGTAGGCATTGTTAAATTTATGGTCAACAAATAGGACTTTATGACCCACAGCCAGTGTTCAGGTTCTTTTTTTCTCAGTTTGTTCAGTTGTGGTGTTATGTCATACAAGTGTGGTTACATCTATTTAGCTGCTTTGTCCATGACAACATGCCAAAATTCATGATGCAAAGTTGGATTACAAGTTTGGAGTATTTTCAGCAGTTATCCTGTTTTTACCTATGCATATTGATCGGGCATTATCATGTTGTAATTTGTTCAAAGTTGTTGCATGTAATGGAATGCGCTATTTGTAATCAATGGACCATTATTAATTCAGTAGAACAAGATATGTCAATTATGTCTGACTGAATCAAAACGATGACAAATGTGACAGTCTCAATGACATTATATGTAGAACACGTGGAGTTTATTAATCACAATTTACACAAAAGTGTATGATTTTTCATTGAATGGGGTTTTAAATTTAATTGGTTAAGATGTACGAGCAGGAACATTCATGGCGTGATCCCGCCTCTCAGCAGATCTGTCTGCAGCATTACTGTATTTTGTAGGCAAAAATGACAGCTGTTGCATGGTATAAATATGTAACAATGTAACATTGTACTTTTGAAACTAGTAAAATAAGAGTGTATTGATGATGTGTCACAAGAGGTGGTCTTTATAGCAGATACCTCTGGATGCATAGTGTGTAACCACATTTGTTATTGGGGGGTTAGCAACAGCCAATCAGTATTTACATCTGTTCTCTTCTAATTCAAGTCAACAGTGAAAACAAACAATTCAGTAGATTTAGCAATTTCTGCCTCCTCGTCAGTCAGCTGAGCTTTTGTGAGGGTCTGTCGTCCGTTGTCTGTCTGTCCATTGCCCGTCGGATACTCTATAACAGTGATTCAATCACTTTACTTCTAGATTCATAGATATCACAAAAACAATATAGGACTACTTTCTACTTTTGCCATAAACTCAGCTGATGAACTAGTCAAAAAGCAAAGATGTTCACCAGGTAGCACTACTGTGGATTCCTGATATTTAAGGATTTTTCTTTCAGTTCTGGTACTTATTGGTAAATGCACCTTTTCTGTTGCTTATTATGCAAGTTAATGGGCATTCTAATGGTAATTCACATTTTGGACTTCTCTGAAGAAACTGTCCATCAGATTCACTTCAGACTTGGTGGCAATGTACCTTGGGTGGGTCTCTACCAAATTTGTTCAAATGGTCACACTCTAGTGATTTTTGGAATTTTTATGATTTTTTTTTGAAAATCTTTAAAAAAAGTTATAATAGGAAAGTTTAACATGGAAATTTCTTGTAACGGTTATAACTGAAATAATTTTGGCCAGATTTGTGCCAAACTTGGTAGGGATGTACCTTTTATAAGTGTCTACCTATTTTGTGCAAATGGTCATGCTCCAGTGATGTTTGGATCTTGACCTCATTCCCAAGGTCACAGGACAACTAACACAAGGTTTATTGTTCACTTGATAACTTGAGATATGTTTTGAGTTAGGACCTTGATGTTGCACATGTTAATGTTTCTCTATGAAGGTCATTCTTAGACAGTATGTCAGTGACCTTGACCTTGTTTGTGGGGTCACAGTGCAACATACATGAATTTTACTCTTCACTATAACCTGAGAACTACTTGAACTGGGACCTTGATGTTGCACATGTTAGTGTTCTTCTATAAAGGTCAGACTTACTCAGTACATGGGTAACCTTGATCCTATCCCAAGTTCACAGAGCTGCAAGTGTGATGAGTGTCTAGATCAGCTGAGCATGGGCTGTTTGCACAGCCCTCTTGTTATTTTATTTTTGGATTTTATACTGTAAACATTGACCTTTAAATTTGGGGTCAATCGCTGTCACTCAAAAAAAAGTGACATGGGACTTGCGTGACGTTGGCGAACTCATTATAGCACTAAATTTTAGCCACATGTAGACCATATATTAATACTTTAATCAGCTCACAGTTAGTTACATGTGGGATCTCTTTCCTGAATGTTGTGTACCATTTGAAATTTCATGATTCCTGCATATTTGTCTGCTTGGCAGACTTCCACACCTTTGGCTGACTGGGCCCTTAATTGCTGGCAATCACTAGAAGAAATGTTAGGCTGGACAGGCACCAATTAAGGGGGGGGGGGGGGGGGCAAAATTGACTCATTAAACAGGTGGGGAAAAGCTCCATATTATCTGCACTAAACTACATACTTGAACGTAGGTCTGTTTAGCAGGCAATGTGTGACTGGGTGGTCCATGATATAATGGATGTCTGAGGCTCTGTCAGAAGTAAATAAAGGAAAACGTCTGTGTTGGTGCCAAATAAAAGAACAACATGCAGTAATCAGCAAAGGAACTACTCAATCAGAACTATTTTTTTTTTAGACCAGACATCATTGATTTTTATAAGTGGCCAGGCATGTGAATTACTTTATCAGTTTTCTGTATGCTATACACTTACTTATATGTAAAAATACATCTTCATTGCAAGAGACAGGTGATATTTTCAAGCCGGTTTAAGTGGTGCTGAGAGGCAGAAAAAATTCCTTGCAGTTACTTTTTCAGTGCCGTTGCCCAGTCTTCAGAATTCACATGTTGGTCGCCTGCAATTGTCCAGAGGACCACTGTGGGATCACCTAACAAAATTATCCCAGATGAGTGGAAGAATACAGTTAGGGGTAATATATAGATTTTGATAAATGGCAAAAATTACATTAGGGCCATAGTTTGAACAAGTTAGAGTTTCATTAGAGTTGATAGATACAATACATATAAATGTGCCACATAGGAAACTGTATTACAAATTGATTTTTTTTCCATTGCCCATTTTGGCAATTCCATTTCCAAAATCCTTTTGAAAAATAACCGGGTGGGAATGGATTCTCATAAGAATGCTGTCCATGTGAAGGTTTGCAAACTCCTGAATAATGCATAGAATGACAACTCTTTGTGCTCTTTTGGGCCATCAAGGTTGTGTACCAAGGACGACCCCACAAGGCCCTCTCCAGACCCACTAGGATTCATTATATTGGAGGTCTGTGGTAATGTGTGGATGGGCTGTTGGTGATGCCAGCCGAGATTCTCACTCTGACACCTATTTGTGCAAGGTCGATTCAGTTGGAAACCTGATCGAGTGAATATTAAGGACTGGACTTGACAGTGAGAGGCTAGGAGAGCATCTAAATAGCTAAATAAAGCACATAATAGTGCATGTCAGTTACTTCAGGCATGTGTTCCTAGCTTTGAAGTATGTGATTGTTATACCAGAAGAATGGGTAACTCTTGCCTACTTAGCAGAGCTTGCAATGAACAATTGATTGACAGGTATAAATGTGTATCATGGGACTGGCCCAAGGAGATTTTATTATCGTGGAGATGGCTTTGTTGTATGGGATTCCTGATTGCTATTCTGTGAATGTGTTCTTGTATACGCCCTGTTGACTCTGTATATAAATTCTTCTCACATTCCTCTTCTATGTTCTAACTTTGATGGAGACTAAACATTGGAGAGGTACTGTTTGAAGGTAGATATATGGGAGGATGGGGCAGTTGTTACAGGTACTGGAAGGAGCTTCATGGCAATTCTTTAACACCAGTGTGCACACAGACAGCATTCCCTATTAGAACAAGCAGAGTCATAAGGGAGTCACCAGGCCAAATTAAAGCCACTTAGCTAATATTCATGGACCATGCAATGAGTTGTGTTGGTCAATGCATGCATTATAAGAAGCAGTGTACAAAGTTTATAACCTGGAGACAGTGGAGTGACTCGTCAAATGTCTGTAAACTGTCGGCCATGTACTCAGCACTGTGCACACTAAACGTTTAACCATGTGAGAGGACCTCGGGGAAGATGAGCGTACTTCGGAATACTGATTGACCCTCAGGAGCTTGCACAGACTAGTAGTCTACATCATGTGTCCACAAGATAGGCAGACCATTGAGGACCATATATACAGTGATATTCTGACCAAAGGTCTATGAGTGTCAAAAAAAAAAAATGTACTGAGCAAGCAAGTGATAAAAAGGTTACATGGCAGCCCAATAGCAATATTAATATTACTTCTAAAAGATCACCCTGAATGTACAAGAAACCCCTGTGAGGATCACCAGATAGAGCTGCAGAAAAGATGAAAGAAGCAACTGTTTATCAGTGCTCTGCCAGTGATTGAGTATGTACAGTGGTGTCTAGTGCCCTTGCTTAAGACCGTCAACTTTCATGCTGCTAGCACAAGGTGGTCTTGCACTGCAGGGGGTCTTAAAATGCAGGTTTATTTAACTAAGAGATAGAACCCAGTTTCTTCAAGGAGTGGTCTGATATCACAGATGGTCTAAAAATGCAGGTTAAGTTAACAAAGAGAACCAAATAGCTTCAGGGAATGACATTAACTCATTCCATACCAGTCCCTGATATTTCTGTATATTTATGTAGATTTCAGGCGACAGTTGCATATTTAAATTCGTCATCAAAAGAGCTTTTTTTCAAGTCCCAACATGTCTATAGTCTTAAGTCAGTGCCAGAACCACTGACCAAGGCCTGTGACTATGGTATGGAATGAGTTAAACGCTATGTGGTCTCATGGCAGGTGGTTGAAGTAATAGGCATGCACAATAATTTCCTGCCACAACTGCATACATGGTCATCTTAGTAACTATAATCTCGCCAGGCGAGATGCGCACCGCTGCCTGTGCGGGGAAGCAGGATATTACTGATATTTTGGAAATAAAGTATACTTGGTACTGGCAGATGGATTTTTTTCTTGTAACCCATTTAGGAAGCATTATATGAATACGACTTTAGTAGTTGTAAACTTAAATTTCTCTAACAGACTCTAATTTTGTGAGAAAGCAGTATCTAGCCCTGTCAGTGACAGTGATATGCCCACAGTGAAAAAGTGTTACAGCAGGAAACATCTGCCTGTGTGTGGAGGCAATAAATAGTGTAACAATATGGCTTCAAGGAAGATGATTACAAATGTGAACAGGGTGAGTGTAATACTGTTTCTATCAGCATTCCACTTATGTAGAAAATTAACATTGTAATTTCAGAGAAATCACAGGTCTGCAGAATTATTTTGTAGCTAAGATTGGTTCTTTATTGCGACAATTTTGAATTTAACAGCCGGCGCTATTAGTGGGCTGCCATGGGGACTACGGTTGCCCTATCAGATGTTGATCTTTTGATACAAATATAAAGCAGGATCAGTGCTCCAAGCACACCATGATGACACTTGCAGCATGGTGGAGGTCTAGTGACGGCATCTTGTGCATATAGCATCATGGAGTACAGAGACTTAACAGGATTATAGAAATCATGCATTATCACAGGTTCAGTCACTCCATTGTTAAATTCTCTGTCGCACAAGATGACAGAGTAGTTCAGGGTTTTCCCCAATTTTTGGAGAGCAGAAAGGTGATGAACCTGATGGCAACCTAGAATTTCTTGCTGCAGGATAGATATTGACCAAATGTTGCATAAATATTAATAATAACCTGGTTTTTAATGAATAATTTGTAGACACTCTGGTCAAACAAGATGATTCTAGGACACTGGACAGAA
This sequence comes from Hermodice carunculata, assembly GCA_964020975.1. Classification (NCBI taxonomy): domain Eukaryota; kingdom Metazoa; phylum Annelida; class Polychaeta; order Eunicida; family Amphinomidae; genus Hermodice; species Hermodice carunculata. The sequence goes on from OZ026617.1 coordinate 65,796,085, forward strand.
CACTCTACACCAACTTGACATACAATTACATTTATTATATTTTTAGTGATAATAGTCAAAGATGACTGGTTAAATTTTTCAAAATCTGCAGCCACACTGAATCACTTACACATTCAAACACACAGTATTTATTCAAGAGAATAATATACCAATCTATGCCATACATTTGATGGTGGAGACATTATTTTGGTACACATACCTGCACTTTCGATCAACACATCCAAAATAAACAAATTGTTGTTGGTTTCAAAAGAGTGCAGAAAATGTGAAAGATATTTTAAGTCTGATTCAAAACTAAATGCCTCCCAACACTAGTCTGGGCTCCTGCAGGGTGGTGCGTGAGTATTCCATCCCTACCACACCACCAAGTGTGGGTATCACAACAGACTGTGCACCACAGGAAGAGTGACAAGGACATCGGCAGGGCATACTTACCATAAAGGGCTTGTGCAAAGACAATGATGTATTTTTAAAAGTTTTTTTTTTTTTTTAAAGGGTCCGCCCCATGGGGGGGGGGGACCCTTTATGTTTTTGGGTTGTCCGTCCATCCAGATGTTTGTCTGGATTTTCATCTGTCTGAATGTGCACGTTCTCGTCACTGCGATAATTACAGAGTGCCTCCATGTACTTAAGAGATGCCAACATTTGAAAAGCTGCTTTAGGGACAAAGAGCATGATGCGCATGTCTCCACATATTTATTAGGGCCAGAATTTCGCAATATTTCGCAAGAACCTATTTTGATTTTTGTCAATTAGTTTTCTTTTTAAAGAAAGACAAGTTTAGGAGAATCTTTACAAGAATGGATTCTCGGATTCTCGCCGAAATTCTGGCCGTTTATGCTCGGCATGGGCATTAAGTGACCATCACATAAGCTCAGCAGACTTTACATAAAATGACCACCTGTAAGCTCAGCCGACAATTTAAAACTTTTGATTAAATGTTGTCTTGTTGCATTCAGTAATTCACTCAGATGGCCTACATCACTCAGAGATACCACCTTGTCTGGATATAAATTTATGATTCAACAGTTTGAAAAATAAATGTCTGAAAATCTGCAATCGCATGTCTTTATCACAAATCAATCAATTCAAATAAAATTTCAAAAGTGGCATATCTGAAATGTTAATCATCATAAGTTGTGCTAAAATTCAAGGAGAAAAAAAAAACTTTTTAAATCATTTATTACTAAGACATTAATCATCAAGAAACTGTGAACTGTGTACACCTCTGTAGAATAATCATTCCTGAGTACCATCAGATGCAAGATTAAAAGAATACTACATGTTTTCCAAAACAAGGCACCAGTATTATTTGCACATGTTCCGGGATAATTATTCTCAACCAACCATGTTGTGAACAGCACTTTTGCATCGGTAATGTCTTGGTCCTTGTCGGTAGATTTTCTGGCAAATAAGTTTATCACACTAGATGTAAAACCTCTGGATTTTGCTTTGCTGATATGATGCTCACCTGCAGTGTGTCTTTATGGATCATTCATGCCACAGTGACCCGCTGAAAATGCGCAACTGCAGATCTTACAAAATACATGATGCTCCTTCTGTTTCACTGGCCGTAGACACGGTCACGGGTATTTCTCTGAAATTGCGACAGAAAATCTGGTCATCCTCTTCGGTGGTACATTCTTGTGATTGTCCAGGTCTTTTGCATTTTCTAGACACGATGTTATGTAGATGTAATGACCAGCAGAGTTGTTGAGAGTGTATCAGCGACACAAGTCTGTCTTTCACAATCACTATTCACAATATGGCGGACGATAAAGGTGGCGATAAAGCATCTCAGCTTGAGCTGGGCGAGGTGTGAAAGTGTACACCAGCTACAATATTTGCAACCGCTATCCATTCAAACGTCACGTTTAGTAATTTTGATGAAGTTTTTCTTTGATGCGGGACAATTGGGCAAGTTTGCTACTTCAGTGCAGGACATGGGACTGAGACCGAAATTGCGAGACAGTCCCGGACGATCCGGGACAGTTGGCATCTCTGGTATTTTGCTCAAGTTTGTAATATGCTTATCTTACCTGGCAAGATGAGCTGATTAAATTTTGGTGTCACCATGACCTATTTGACCAAATGGCGGACCCTTTAGTCAAGGCTTTGCATTGAAGGTATGTCTAGTTTTTAAAGAGGCTACACTACCACCTGGTATGTTGGAATAAAGGCTTTTTCCAATGATGATATGTCACAGAGAGCGCTTTCATTATGCAAGAAAAAAGAGATACAAACCAACCTCTTGGTATAATTTTGCCAAGGAAGACCATCAAAGTGTACATGTAGACATTAAGAGTCCAGACACTGGAACACAACCTGACTCCTGCAGGACTAAAGAAAATAGAATAGCTGAGGCTTAGACAAAAACATTTCTGGATTCACCAGTTGTGTACTATGAAACCATTTGGTTTGAATGTCATGGGGGAAATATGCAGGCTCGCTAAGTCTTAAGCAAATCTTGTCAGTTCCCATGCTTACTTTTCCTTGACATGGTTTGACAGAATAATTAAACAAGAAGACTTTAACCTGAATGGACATGGACCATACTTTATGTTGGGACTTGCTCCTGTCCCAATGCAGGTATAATCACTGTAACTATCTCTCATTTGCAATAATAAAAAAAAACCCTGCAGAGTTTTGTCCATAAATCTCAGGAGCATCACTGGCTCTCTGCTGGTCTTAGACCAGCTAGTAAATATCCTTCGGGTGCAGATGTGTCAGAACTTTCAGTCATGCAATGAATACTGGACATCAGGTGACAGGCTATTGTTGTGAAGCTGAGTGAAGACTGATGTAGTGAAGACAGAGTCGATGTGTTAACTTCAACTTCCAAAACTTTAATCAATGACCACTAAACATACAAGGAGTTTTGTACCATCTCGCTTAGCGATATAAGGTTGTTAGGTGAGAGGAATGCCATTTAACCAATAAATTTACAAGTTAGCCCAAACATATCCCAGCATGCAATACATACTCTTAAACCAGACAGAAACTGTTCCCACGATGCACCAAATACTCTTGAACCAAATAACTTTCAGGTGTCAAATTAACTGTTCATGTCAATCTAAATGCCAAACATAATAACAGGGGTGGGGTTTCCACATATGAAGAATAAACAATTGTGTACTGGTCACTAACTACAGTAGCCAATCAGGCACTGGCTAGTGGTTACTAGCCATGCCTGGTCAGCTACTATAACAATGAATCATTAGCCCCAGGAAAACAATGAAAGTTTATCCTAAACATGGGGATGCCATGCAGGAGGTTACCAGCCAGGTTGACAAACTGTAATAACCCTGCCCTGGTATGGCAAACTACTACTGGTGTGTATGACACCTCTTAAACCTGACATTGACATAGCTGTCACCCCTTTGTTCCAATATTATTTATAGTTTATTTTTATGTTTTCTAATAACTTACTTATCTCTTATTTTGAAATAAATATAAACAAGCTATCAACCGTTGACTGGAAAAATATACCACACAAAGTAAAATAGTGAAATATGGTCATTGACTTGAATGCATTTTACACATCCAGTCTTATGGTGTAACTACCTACTCTTTATATACAATCCATACAAGAATAAAAAAAAAATGAAGTCAGTTGAAGATAAATAACACAGCCATATAATACGGAAGATGTTATCTAAATACTTGCATAATCCCTGATGTTTTAACAATATAAGATCTTAGCATGAGGAAACTGCAATGCTACAAACACAAAAACTGTCTATGCTAAATGTGAATATGTATTGACCTGTATTTGCCTTATTTATGCATGATCATAGGATAAACTTTCATTGTTTTACTGGGGCTAATGATTCATTGTTATAGTAGCTGACCAGGCATGGCTAGTAACCACTAGCCAGTGCCTGATTGGCTACTGTAGTTAGTGACCAGTACACAATTGTTTATTCTTCATATGTGGAAACCCCACCCCTGTTATTATGTTTGGCATTTAGATTGACATGAACAGTTAATTTGACACCTGAAAGTTATTTGGTTCAAGAGTATTTGGTGCATCGTGGGAACAGTTTCTGTCTGGTTTAAGAGTATGTATTGCATGCTGGGATATGTTTGGGCTAACTTGTAAATTTATTGGTTAAGGTAGCGGCGGGGATTGAGCTATAACGGCAAAATCGTGACCCGACAGAAAATGAGTTTTTTCCATTTCCGTAAAGTTTGGCACTTTAACTTTCTTGTCACCAAACATGAATACTAAAAAAGCAAAATTTATGTGATAAAAAAGGGAAAAAACATGACAATGTTTTAGCCGGCTGCAGCATGAGCATGTCTGTTTACAAATGTATGCTAATTAGTCCGCCAAAGTTTGGATAGCAGTCGGCTGCTTTCCACAATCCAGGACCGTAGCAACGACAAGCGACCAACTGTGACATTTTGAGGTGCGCTCCTACCAATTCTTGTATAAACTGCTTGACAAGATTAGGACAGATTAATGGGTTTGTTGTGGTGACCAAATGGCCATGTAGATAATTAAATCGATGGGCTCATGTTTTCCTTCTCAGTGTGATAAAAAAAAATTAAAAAGTAAGGGACGATAAAAGGTGACGATTGTCAAAACGGCACCTGGCGATGGACGTGAGCCTCAGTGTGTTTTCAATGAAGGCGATTTCAACCTATGCGTAAATTGTTACTAAGAATCATGGCATTGTATACATCATAAAGGCTTACAACCCTTTCTACAGTCTTGCCCTATCCAAGACCAATTTGCTTTTAATGTTTACTGGCAAAAAATACGCATGACGATCGAGGAATCCGAACACTGGACCACTTGGCTATAAATATGCCGCAAACTATAAAAGCGGGGATTTGATTCAGCGTAAATAATTATATCTGCCTTCAATAATTATATGTCCCTTTACCTGAATGTGAAACAGTGAATAGCATTAAATGTTAACCTTGAAGTAAATTTATATGAAGCACACGCCTCCACTAAAACTGGTATCGTCTGTAGCGCTGTCCCATTTTTTGGAACTGGAAGACTGGCACATTGCACATGCACGGACTTGCCCACTTCATACGGGCGTGTTTCGAAGTACACTGAGCGAGGGGACAGAAAAAAAAAAGCTTTAAAAATTTGACCATCAGGGGGATAAAATAATCAGATTACTGTTAAATGACTGCGAAAAGCGACTCTGCACTCTGCTTTTAGCTGGTTGATCGGTCACATAAAAGTATTTTGTCTCACTCTGCGCGGCATGTTCCGATACCACTCGCCCGCACCCACCCATCAGGAAGTTTCGGTTTTGTGTCTCGATCAGTTTATTGCAGTTCAAGGGTGAGCCAACTATCTTTCAGTGGGCTAGTTATCTCCACAAAATAAAAAAATATGTTACATGAGTGGCAAGGTTTCGAATGGCAATACGCGAGAAAAACGTGGCAAAGTGAATGGCATTCTTTATCACAAGGAAGGCGCTAATATGTGGAGGAACCAATGAAATAGGCTTGGCGTATTCTATTGTGCTCCCGGCAAGAACAAAACAAAACAAAACAAAACAAAAAAAGCGCACAAGCCAAGGCCACGAAGAACACACTGCCTCACGATGCCCATCCCTTTCTCAATTTTGTGGGAATTGGAAACTTTCTTTATTGCCAGACAGACTCGCTCTGCGTAATTGTTAAATTGCGCTTGAAGTGCATGTCGCCAGGCAAGCAAACACAGTCCGTCTTAGCAGGCAAGAAAGTTTTACCCTTGCGCACGAAGGTTAGCGTCATCACCTTACATCTGAGCGTGGTCTGGTGCATTATAACTAATATTGATCTATGTAACCGTCAGGGTCTGATCAAAGACTACTTCAGCAAATCAATGGATTAGGTTTTTCAATCTAGCAATACAGTTTCATCACCAATACAACGTTGAAACTAATTGATTCTCAACACATATGAAACATTCGCTTTATGTTTTTTTTTTTTTTTTTTTTTTTTTTGTTTTTGTTTTTTTTTTTTGTTTTTTTTTTGGTTTTTTTTTTTTTTTTTTTTTTGTTTGTTTTTGTTTTTTGTTTTGTTTCTTCTTTGAAGTATAATTTATCCTGGGAGTGTTTGTTTATCAGTAACAGGACTATTGTCTTAAATGTTACGTCACGATCATGACCGCCTATCTGGCATTTATAAGCTACATTGAAGTCGTTGACTGTGCTGAAGTCCGATTTACCCTCGGACTCAGTCCTATCCATATTCCTGGTCGTCAACACTTTTTTTCACATTGTCATCCATCTGCTTCCTTTTCTTCCGTGATCGTGGCATGTCGATTTTTCCAACTTTCTTTTCGGTAAGGTCGCAAGTAGTCCAAGACACTGAATGGCGAATGTCCCATCCATGCCGTTAATAAAGCCATGTTGTTCTTTGATCCAAGGTGATGAGAAGTGAGTGAGCAACTCCTGCCTACCGGGCTCCTTCTGAGTGGAGCAAGCTGTGAAACTGCAACCCGTTTGTTCAAGCGGCGCCATATGCAAACAATGTTGCTAGGGTCTAGGTGATGGCACCTTCGGGTCACGTGGCTAATCCGCTTTTGAATCCCCCTTTGAAGCTGTCCCATTCACGTGGAAACCCGAGTGACAAGCTTTCAAGTGTGGCTGCATTTGATGTCATTCGGGTAAAAAACTGCTTTTTTAAGCCAATAAACATCATTGTATGTTGGAAACTACACATCAAAGATGTTGATTGACATTTCTTCGAAGTACTGAGACCAAAACGGGCCGAATTTGGAAAGCTGTATTGTCATTATGGCCAACAATGTGCGAAAAAAGGGCCTCAAATCTTTCAACGACGATTTCTCGGAATGAAATTTTCTGCTTATGAATCAATTTTGTGGACAGCGTCAATAAAAAGCTAATCGATCGATCTGCTTCAAATAATCGTCTTTTGAAAGATAAATATATTATCTGGGAACCGTTTTTTTTGTTTTTCCGTCAGATGTCCCCTTCCGAGACTTTTGTAGCCCACAAAATGAAGTAACTGCTGAAGTTTAAAATGATGATCAAAGAATTCGATAATTCTGTTATTATGTATTTTATTTGTAAACAAAAAATACGGTTCCTGCATATTGGTCTATACTTTAATTTTACATAGGTAATACACTTTTGCATCGATTATTTTTAAAGAAATGCTGACAAAATGTCAAATCTGATACCCTCTTGTAAACGGGCGTATAAAACCCTTGAAAATTATCGTATCGATATGAATCTTCTTTCTAACAAATCTAGATGTCTGAACAATTAATAAAATATATGGTTTTGTGGGTGAAATGTGAAACATAGTTCATCTATGCAACGTCAAAGTCGCGGGACCGCTGCGCGAGGCTCAATCCCCGCCGCTACCTTAAATGGCATTCCTCTCACCTAACAACCTTATATCGCTAAGCGAGATGGTACAAAACTCCTTGTATGTTTAGTGGTCATTGATTAAAGTTTTGGAAGTTGAAGTCAACACATCGACTCTGTCTTCACTACATCAGTCTTCACTCAGCTTCACAACACTATTCTCAACCAAGAGCAGAGAAACGCTTATCCATTTCTTTTCATATAAAGGCGGTAAATATGCCTGATTGTCTCTGGGTTTGGGAAGGGTGTCACTTCAATATTTAACCCTTGAACCAGAAATCTTGTTGGGCTGTCATTTCACCAAGGTTTGCCTTGGAACTGTAACTATGGAGGTAAGCATTTAAACAAATGTGCGATTAGCAAAAACGTTAATTGGTTTTGACCCCATTTTGTATTGATAATATTACTGTCACTGAAGTTACCTTTTAGCAAAATGACAGGTACAGTGTCAACAAAGCTTTTAAATATCAGAGACAAGCCAGGGAATAGAGCCAATATAACATGTAACTCTGTTAGATTTGATTTACTGGTCCAAGACCTACTGGGTGCTGTCTTCACACAGGGGGCATTTAAATTAGGGGACATGACTCCCAGTTGACATTACATCATACTCAGATCATGTGACACCCTTAGTTCACAGATTACATATGTGTGCTTGTTGGGCCACTGGTCAGTGTGTTATTCTAACTGTTAATACATACATGTATATACATTTCCTTAATCATGTTTATGTACATATATTACATATATGTACATAAATAGTGTGCAAAGATGGTTACATGACCATTCAAGAAACAAAATATCAGTACCAACTTCAGAAAAAATCTCGTGGACGGCATAGTTCAAACATGTAAATCAAAAGTCAAATGCAGTCTTCTATCTATTCAAAAGTCTAACTAACATACTATCTGGGTCTAAAAGATCAAAGACTTGCATGATTTATATGGGTATCATGCAGCTGGAGTAGCTACAGACTCATCACAGTTTGGGATTCTATTCCTATAAAACTAATCCATCAATCTCCTTTCCTGATCTATTGATTCCTATTCTGAGCGAAACAGATAATCTTTGTTTCCATGGAAACCTGAACATTTCAAGGTACAGAATAGCATAAATTCTGATGCCCTGTTTCAAAAAGATTATGAGTCTTGAATTTCTCAGGGGGGAAGGGATTTGTGAGACCGAGCAACCATGGGAACTAATTAAGTGGAATAAATCGAAATGTTATCGGATGTAAGGTGGATATTAGCACATGGGTAATGCAGCTGAAGCTCATGTTTTCTTCTTCTTCATCTAGAAATCCTTTCAAGAGGTTGGATGATGTGCCGAGCATGCTAATAGAGCAACTTGGAAGTAACAGGGGACTTCATGGGCCAGAAGGATACACATCACCTGGCTGATTAGGCAGTGATAAATAGTAGTCCTGTTTCCCATTTGTGTCCAGCGATTTTTTTGCAGATATGGACTATGAGCTTTTTTATAGTTTGAAAAAAAGGGTGGGGGTGGGGGTGGAGATATGTATAGACAGGTGTATGATCTGTCACAAAAAAAAAGGTACATACAAATTGACATGCAAGAATTTGTCATTGAACCCTGGGACATTCTTTTTCCTGTTCTTTTTTCCTCCCTTTCTTCCCTCCTTCCTTCCTCTCTTTTTGGCATTTGCCTTTTATCAACAGATTTTTTCATGCCAAGAGACATATTGTGCTGCGTTTTTTTCCCCTGAAATTTCACATTTTTTCTCATGTAGCTATTCAAATGTCAATTAGAATGTATAAGGCAACAACTTTCCTTTGTAGACACACAGACAGATTTACTTTGAAGCAAATCTTCTTTTCTAGTTTAAATTTTCTTGGGGATAGAATGCATGGCCCCGAATTTACTTAGTCATTTTGAAACTAAACTTTTAGGAAAAACAGATGTGTTACAGTTTTCTTCAATGGTTAAAGATACCCAACATGACTGATAAAAAAAAAAGAAAAAGAAAAAGAAATGTTTATGTGAACATGAATATTCTCACTTTCTCAGCACTGCTAGCTGCAGGCAGATTTAGTCAGAGGTCAACTTGTTAAATTACCAGTAGTACCCCATTGTGGATGTTAGCCTGCCAATGCAACCTGGGAACATATATCTCAGATAAACTTTCCACTCCAGTTTTGTCATTGGGTTTCTGCCATTTTGGTGTGTTGTACACTCTCAGAAATGTTTTCATGCTTTTGCCATCACAGACCATGTTACCATGTGAATTTTGCATCACTTTGTTGCTGTCTGCTCAGTGTACCAGATGAAACCTTTGGTCAGCCTCTCTCATTGCACAGTGGGGTTTCAGTTGGAGTTTCCTTATAGTGTTGCCACATTTTCCATCATGGTGGGTCCCAGGGCAGTTAGGCAATATCTGTCATGTCTTAAGTCACCCACTTGTATCTTGGCACACACCTTCTGCCTGTAGAACTTGTCTATGAGAAGTAACATTGTTGTGTGCTCATGAACACCCTACCTTTCAGTGGTAAATCTCTGTCTGCCAAATTTTCAGGAAGCACAGCTTTTCCATTTGCATGTAGTTAAACAACTTAGCTGAAATTGTATACTTCCATGTCAAATGAGAGAAATGTGTATTTGATGAACTTTGAGCTGTATGGAGGAGAAACCTCATTTTGCATGCTCAGTTAACGTGCTGATATGGCTTTTTACATGTGCTAATTCATGCAAAACAACCCACCTGAAATAATTATGGACAGACAATGCATCATCGTGGTACAGACTGTTATGCTACAATTGTATTTGTGTCTTTTTGTCCAAAACCACTTCCTAGTAGTCTTTATCCTATTCCGCAGTCCGAACTCTGTACTCTCCATAAGCTAACCTGTCCCTGTCTAACTTATATACATAGAAGTTCTATTGTCCATATTGCACACGTTCCTCTGTAAAATTTTGACATAGGCTGTATTAGCCCAAATAAATTAAAGGGTCTTCAGCGGGTAACTACTCAACATATTTCGGAGCCTTTTACCCGTACATGTCTCTCTGAGTGGCGGCTCCTTGTCTAAGCTAAATATTCAGCAAAGACAACCCACATAATAATGAATAAATATGAACGTGGCAATTGATGAATTAGCTAAATATGTGAATGGCACATATCAGAAATGAATACAGGGCTTGATTTTGGCCCTGGTTTCTTGTCCTGTGCGTTATGTCTCATTACATCACACTTGCATGTTGAACTGTTCCCAACTATCACTTCTCCATATCAGACACTGAAACTTGTAGGATTTGTCAATGAAACATGTGCAAGTGCAAGTTGTGTGAAAGTGGAATCACAGATGCTTCGAAGACAACATATGGATTTCCCCAGTACAAAAAAAAACAAACAAAAAAAACCCCAACCCACTGTGAAGCAACATGGATTTATCGGATATTGCCATGGTTGACATCTCCATAAAACATCAGCAGCAGAAGGCAGAAAATATATGATGTACCAGAATCAACACTACTATTTGTCTTTGCCTTGCACGTTACAAGCCTGCAGAAGAAAATTGCAGACATGTGCCCTCAACAGTGCAAGCATCACTTGGTTGGGGAGGAAATTAATCTAGAAAGTGCTTTCATCTTATTTCACTTTGCATGAAGGCTGAAGGAGGAGGGGGCCTTCAGGTCCCCCACATTGACAGTGCCAGCTTTGCCAATGCATTTTATCATAAAGTAGAGAGGTCCTGAAATAAACAACATGCACCAATGAAGTCCTGAGTGAAACATCAGCAAGGCTGAGAGCTTTGAGTTTGAGTTGTCATGGAGCAAATTTGATGAATTTGTTTGCAGCCTGTCACATGCCTTGATGCAGACACACAAGTTATTGTCACCTGAGACAAATCTCTCTTCCCTACACACATCGTTTAAAGAGCATAATAAGAGAATATAAAACCACAAATTTCTGGGATGTGTGTCAAAAAATATAATTATTGTCGAGTCTAATTTTTTTGCCACCCCTTGTCAGTCATAACTGAACTGTGAAGATTGTTTGGAAGGGTGTTTATGTGTGTGACATGAGTGATGTCCGAGGTGTTGTATCAGTTATAGTTGGCATTTATGTGCATAATGTTGATATATTAGTGGAATTCTTAATGATGTTGTTCCCCAACATGTGGTCAGTAACAGTGCACAAAAGAAACAGGTTGTAACCATGCTGGTTTATTTATGTACTCCTTGTGTTGTGCATCATCTTCCAGGCATAAAATAAAGTTTCAATTTCAATCAGTTGACTTGATGAACAAGTATATTTTTGGTAGGTAGATATTTTACAGTTCCATGCAAGTCTCAGCTCTGGCAATCTCAATGGGTGTGGCAGCTTTTATACAAATTAATTGTTATGCCCCCTCTCCGAAAGAGGAGGGGGCATGCAGCAAATACTTTGTCTGTGTGTCCGTGCGTGCGTCTGTGCATGCATGTGTCCGTCCAGGCAGTTTTCACGTGATAGCTCAAAACGTTTCTGACATAAAAGTTTGATATTGTGCATGCATATTGTCGTGCACCAGCTCTCAGACAAGTTTGAAGATGGGTGACCTTGATGCAAGGTCACAGAGCCATTTTAGTCAATATGGTTTTCACGCTATAACTCCAAAAGTTTTTGGCTTACAGCTTTCATATTGCAATTGACTCTAGTCCTGCAAAAAGTCTATGATAAGTTTGAAGATGCGTGACCTTGACCCAATTCCCAAGGTCACATCCATTTTTGTGCATGTGGTTTTCACATATCTCAAAAAGTTTTTGACGTAGGACTTTCATTGTGCATCTTATTGCACATGCTTATAGTCCAGCATAAGGTCTCAGACAAATTTGAAGATGGATGACCATGACCAAAATTCCCAATGTCACTGAGCCATTTTTGTGAATTTGGCTTTCAAACTTGAAAAGTTTAATGCATAGGGGTTTCATATTAAACATACTTATAGTCCTGCATAAGGTACCAGAAGAGTTTGAAGATGGGTGACCTTGACCCAATTCCTAAGCCAAGGTCACAGAGTGGGGGGCATAGATCTAGCAATCTCTGATTGCATTTTAATTATAACCAGTTCTTATGTATGTTAAAAGTCCTGGTTTGGAGACTGGTTTGTAAAAATAGATCCAGAACTTGTTGCCAACTGGTTTTTGCAGGTACCATGTGTAAAAGAAGAACAAGGTAATTTACTATCATTAGAAAACTTCAAAGTAAGATAGGTATTTCCTGGCCACAGTAGAGATACAATCAAACAAATTGTTGCAGTTAAATTAAAAGTTGTGAAACAGGATGCAGGTGGGGTTTCTTTTAAATGTACAGTTTCAGATTACCCGGTTACAAACAGATTTCATGAAGGATATTTTACTTTAGGATATTATCAAATTTACTTTTTTATTTATTTAACCATGAAAAAATGTTCTCCTGCAGTGCCAAATATGCTTCAAGGTTACATGAGTCGCCTACTTGCAATGAATACTCAAATAGCGTATGGTTGTACTATGTAAATGAAGCTGTTATTTAAAGTACACAGCCCCAGTATTAAGATTTGTACAGAATTTCAGAGGCTTCAATACTTGAACATGGACGTTTCCATCTTGACATGGAATTGCTGTCTTTGACAAAAAAAAAGCGAGTTCCTGGGATTGATGTAAAATCTGGCAAATGTTAAGTTACAAATTAAGAAACAGTATCAGAATGCACTGTTTGTACAGTGGCCAATTCCCTGTGTTTGCCATTTATTTGTTTAGAAGCCATCTTCAAGTCCAGTATGTTACCTAGCACTGATATCTGTTTGGCCTACATGTATACAGTGTGCTGGCTTGGTTTGGAAAAGCAAGGTACCAGTTGACTGGTCAGTACAACTCATAGACTAAACAGAGTGGCAGGAATGGTGGTAAAGGGAGAAGAGTCTTGTGAATACTTTTCTTTAAAAAAAAAAAATGTCCGGTGCGATATATTGTGGCCAAATTGTGTTCAGAAAATCCATGTACAGTGGTCCCCCTCTTATAAGGCCACCCCAAAAGTGGCCAAAAGTGGCCTTATGAGAGGGTTGGCCTCTCTTGAGGGGGAGAATATAATGGAAGTACCACACTTCCTGCACAAGAATGCTGGCCTCTCAAGAGGGGTGGCCTCTGATAAGAGGGGAACCACTGTATTCTCTTCCCCCCCCCCCCCCCCCCCCCCCCCCCCCCCCCCCCCCCGATCCGGGCTCCATGTTGTTGCCAAGAGTGATACAAGACATTTTCAGCATAAAAAAGCTTGCAGGATTTACCATGTTTACTTTGGCTTGCTGTACTGCAGAAACTTCCATCAAGGTGACTAATGTTGTTTTAACAAGCCCAGCTTGCACATATTTGTGCTGGAGAGATGACTAACTGGTCAGGCTCAGCCAAGTTCAGATAAAAGTTTTTCATCGATTTTGATTCCTGATTCTTCAGGTGATTGCTAGCACTAAGTGTAGGTAATGAGTGCATGATCATGTGTCTGACAACACATTTCCAGAGGAGCGTGGAGAAAAGATCTGAGGATATGTAGCCATGTACAATTCCGGTGGAGCAGTGTCCAAACACATAATACTGATTATTTGCTACCTATAATGACTGGCAAGCAACACGTTAATCCTGTAGGTGGCATGCAAGGTGTCTTGAATGACAGCTGGTACCATGATGGGAAATAGCATCATGGAGTAGGGTACACTTGTCAGCAGGTCAGGTAATTACAGTATTTCCCTGTTGAAAATACAGGGATCAGTGTGGTTTAGGGTTTGGTGTTAGCATTGTCTAAAATCAGCCAGGTTTAATAGAGTTTTTTTTTACCATGCAGCTTCTAGAGGACTAGACAACATGGTGAAGTGTCATAGAAACTTGAGGACAATAAATTTATAAAATGATTAAAACAGTGTCCAGAGCATTTTGAAATTAATTGAATACAAGATTGGTCACTATACAGTGAACTGTTTCAAAATTCTTTGTAAATATTGGCAAGAATATCCATATCCATACATATACATGTACATGCTATATATGCACAAAAAAATCCATATTTTCTCTATGTGACAATATAATTATCCAGCAAGGGAGCAGACTGGGTATCTTTGAATCAAGACAGATCCTTGTGGAAATTGAAAGGATTTTCAGATTGTCAAAATAGTGGCTACTGGAATTACTGCAAGAGAAACTGTGTCAGGATTTAACCCTTTCCCCCTTAAACCAGCCAAAACCGGCTGGTGGTCGAATGTGGTCTGCTTCAGTGTTTTCAACTAATTTCAACAGTCATGAAAAACAGTTTGACTGAGAAATGTACGTGAGACTTAGCAAGATCACATGCCCCAGGTCAACAGCTTTCCTTGGCATGGGTTGGGCACTTAGTGCCCAACTCTTGTCAAGGAAAGCTGTTGACTCAGTCTTAATTCAAGGGGGGAAGGGTTAACTGTTTCCCCCAAACCAGCCAAAATTGACTGCTAGTCATATGTTGTCTGGCTTTAACTACAACAATAATAATAAAGAACAATTTGAATGAGAATTGCAGATGAGACCTATGAGAGAACATGGCCAGGTCAAGAGCTTAGGCTAGACAACTCAGGGGGGGTATTAATATGACAGAGATAAAACACAATTTGTCTCCTGATGACTGAAAAAAACAAGTGAATATATTCTGCGTGCGTACAAGTTCATAAATTTTGATATGCTTGAACATGTATTAGTGAGTTGTTATTAGTTGAAAATGTTAGTGTTAAGTAGAGTGAGTAATTTACTTGAAAGTGGTCTGTGCAAAGGTCATGTAACAGGCAGTACATGGTATCAGTTGCCTGGTCTGTATCTTTATAAAACGCTAATGGTGATTTCATTGTTCTTTTTTAAACATATGGAATACAGTGGAACCTCATTAATCCGGACCTCATTAATCCATATGTCTCATTGATCTGAACACTTCTCCTGGAGCAGAATTGTTCATTTTAAGTAATAGTGATTCAGTAATCTAGATGCTTCATTAATCTGAACAGTTCACTGGGGTACAAAGGTGTTTGGATTAACGAGGTTCCACTGTACCAGACAGGGTTTCCCCATTCAGATTTTTTTTTTCCTTGGGGTATTTCATGTTGTTTCAAGGTCGCAGAAGCAATGCACCTCAATAAATGATGTTTTTGTGATGATCACGTACCTGAACTTGTGGACATGTATTTCAAT
This sequence comes from Hermodice carunculata, assembly GCA_964020975.1. Lineage (NCBI taxonomy): Eukaryota > Metazoa > Annelida > Polychaeta > Eunicida > Amphinomidae > Hermodice > Hermodice carunculata. Next base: position 65,811,612 of record OZ026617.1, read on the forward strand.
ACTGTGTCAGAAACATTACACAGACAAGAGTGTATATAGGGTGGCATTATTGGTGATAATTAATTTGAACTAGCATCATGGATCTCCAAAACACATTAAATGCATTATTGTGATAAAAAAATTGAGATGAGCTACAAAATTTACACCAAATATGTGCTAGGCCAATGGTCAAATTTTGTAAAATTTTGAGTGACTTCATTATATTTTGCAAGGTCATCACACACTTATTTAAAAGAACAGGACAGTAAGTTCAATATGTAGAGAAAGACTAAGGTTAACAATGCCAAGTATACCACAAATGTGTATCATTGTGGAAGTTTGATATTACATAATATAGATAACCTTGATCAACTTTCTCAAGGTCACCAAGTGAATGCATTTCAGGTTATTATTTTTTGTAAATGTGATTAGATCTTAATGTGTACATATCCCAAATACTATTTATAGGGCTGATGATTTTCCATTTTTCTCTGAAACCGAACCGAATTGTGCATTTTTTTCATCCTGGAAACAGAATTTGATATTTTTTCTTATATGAATTATATATAAATATATAGCAGTGAAACTAAATTTGAAAATTTTTTACTGAAAAAGTGGAATTCCTCGTTTTTGAAATGGAAAATCATTGGCCCTATATTTACTAATCACCACCTTCAATCCATCACCCCCACCCATTTGGGAAACTATCCAAACCAAATGGAGGACCTTGGGAAGGTTCATGATATGCTGAAGTACTTGTCAACAAATTAAAGAAATAGCAATAGGGTTTAAATGCACAGAGAACCTATGTGATTTGTTAGTTCATTCAAGGCTACAAAACACAACATCCACCACTCACAACCCTGCCATCTCAGGCAGAAAACGCGTTAATGTTTGCAAATGTATACTGGACCTGTCTTAACACCAGTGGACAGGCCCCATGCACCCAAACTAAAAGGACATAGCATTGTTCCCATCTGGAGGATGTTGTGAGAGCTCCAATCTCATTTATCTCTTTGCCTGCAAAGTTTGTCACACACAATATGTCGTGCAAACCCAGTGCCCCCTGAGAGACAGATTGTGAGAACACTTCTGTTACATTAGTAACAACACAGCCACTGGGACGACATTTTTTCCAAGTCAATCATGGTGAATGGAACCTTGAAGTCCACATTTTAGAGAACATCCAAACTCCTCCCAGATTGGCACGCAGCAGAAATTTGCGACTTATCAGGGATCAATACTGGATCACCAACTTCGCTCCTTTGAACCATTTTACTTTAATATCAAGGGAAAGTGAGCTTTCTTGCTCAGTCTCATGCTAAAATATGATTGTCTTGGCTTGCTTTCCAATGATATTACCCCTATTTTGACACACAAGTGTCGAACATTAAAAACTGCCAACCTTTAAATGCAGGTAATTAAGTGACCCATTTTTCACTGCAGTCCCTATCCAGGTCATCAGAACAGCCCCTCAGTTGCTATGATCCAACCAAGCATAATTTTAGCAGCAGATGATCCAGCTTGGTGAATGCCCACACTCTCCATATTTGGAAACTCCCTCCCCTTCCAAAAATTTTCATTTTTGAATCCTATTGATGACAACTCTGTCACTAACAGCGAGCTACATTAATTCATACGTATACGTAAACAAAAGCATGTGTTTAACGTAGAAGTGAATGTAGCTAACCTTGGGGTATATATAAGAGGGGTCATCAATGGTTTTTAACAGTTGTTCCTGATAAGAAACAGTAAGCTTCTAAACTAGTCAAACTGCCTCCCTATTACGACCATTGCTCAGTCGTATTTGCTCATTACAGTACATGTACATGTATTTATTTACATACAAAGAGTCTGATATGATGTGTATATTTTGATAACTTGTCACAATGGATGAGATGATACAAGAAAATCTGAGTCGTGAATGTGTACATAATTGGTTTGTGACATATAGAAGAGTGTTTTGGGAGTATAGAATGTAGCATCTGGTGCAGTGTTTCAGTTTAGATTTGTTCAGTACATGGGGCGGGGGAGTCCATTTGTTGTGGGTAAAATACGCATAGGTATACTGGTCAGCAAACTGCTAAAATATATTGCAGATATACATGTAAATAGGAACTTTATGAATCAGGAATATATATGGGAGCATTGCTATTGTGGAGGAAAATATATGTCAAAGCATTGCTATTGTGGACCTTTCCTGGTCAGACAAAAGGGCCCACATGAGACTGGTGTCCAGTATCTTTATGTGATGGCCGTTTCTCAAGGAACAACCACCAAGCAAGTCAAGACAATAATACAACAATGAACAATATCAGGGATGGGAATTGTCAGCCGATCAGCAGATTTTCAGAGTTTTTTTTGTTTCAATATGCCAGTACTTTTCTTTGTTACACACTTATATTTCGCTGTTATCCTCCTCGTTTCAGAGTTTTTTGCAAAAAAGCATTCTCATTCCTTGCAATATAATCACAATAACCATGAGTGATTGTCACTGGATAGAGTTTGTATCAATATGGAAAAAAATTTGAATAGAAGATCCAAAATAATGGAACCAAGACGTTGCAGATATGCTGTATGATGGTAGGAAAGGCGGTCTTACAAGGAAAGGATGCTGTCCTGTGTAACAAGTGTAATGCTTTCCACAATTGGGACTGGCCAAAGCATTAGTTTAAATACTATCCCAACCATCCAAGTCTCTGAATTTTTCCCAGTACTTGGGAACAAGGTCATGGTAGGATTGAAGAAAGCAGAGGATCTTAAGGATATTTTAGTTCGATCCAAAGGAAAATATCCACAGACCGAGCAACAACATCCATATTTAACAGAGTAAAAGTGAATTGGTGTGACACAAACAGCTGCAGATACTGGGAAGGAATAAACTGTAGTGGTGCAGCAGTCAGTCGACATACTGGTCAGACCTACAATATGCCTGAAGGAGGTATGTGCAGACCCATTAATTTGTGTATCTCTAACCTGTGACATATGCCAAAAGCAATATGTGGACCAACCATAGTGTCCACTGAGAGACAGACTGAGAGAACACTTCTACTGCATTAGGAAAGGGGACATGAATCAACCATTGGGCAGATGTTTTGCACAACAGGATCACAATGGACTTAGTCTCACTGTCCATTCTTCTGCTGTATCCCTGTGCCACCACAGCTGGAAAAAGCTGAAACTTCTCAACTGCAAAAAGAGTGTCTCATTTATGCACCACCTTTGTACTATGGAACCATTTGGTCTGAATGTTGTGGGGAAGTAGGCATACTTGTAAAGTATCATGTAAGATTTACAGTTCACCTGTCTACACCCATTGTCATTGTGTTTTACTACTTGGCAGAACAGTAAAATTCTGTCCCAGAAAGATTTCTAATTAAAACCATTGATCATGAGTAGGCCACACCACTAAGCCCAGGTTTCATGAATTTTGATGAACCAGTCCATGTGTAAACCAACTTGAATTTTTACATTCTGTTCGTATGTTCAGCCTGAAACATAGCTTTTCATCGTGGGTAAGCCCATGCCTACAGGAAGCTTCTCTAGATCTGGAGGCAGGGGAAGGGGGGTGGGAGGCGAATGACCCTTCCCTGACAAGAGAATATTTGTAAACATAAAGACGGGGATCCTAACTTGACCAGTATATATCAATCTGATAGTTGGTTCACCCAACATAAAAATGTCTTGCTTTAATATCATCTGTGTCCGCATGGAAATACACTATGTAATTTATCCCACTGTCAAAAAACCTGACAGCACTACAGACAAGACACTCTCACTGTCATGGCACTTTGCTTGTTTTTCTACATGGTTTAAATACTGTGTATGGTAGCTGTACAACTACTAGCCCTTCCCCCCCCCCCCCCCCCCCCCCCCCCCGAAACGGGGGGGGGGGGGAAGGGAGGGTGGAGAACTATATATAAGTTTGCACCCTGTTCTTCTGTCCAAAAATGTTGGCCCAAGCCATATATCCTATACTGTACTCTTTTTATGGCCAATGATTATCCAGTTTGCTGAAAATGGACAGAATTCACGGAAATAAGTACCTCAAATGGAAAAACTGATTTTAAACGGAAACTTTCAATTTTATTGAAATTGTTTGTGCATGTTGATATACTTTTGCACGCTGTTGTCAGGCACACCCGACGTGTATTTAAACATCATTTGCCACTGTTGTCAATTCAAGACGCACGCAACGCAAGCCAACCTTCATAGCTTTCTGCAGGCCTGCAATGTTTATTTACCTGCAAGTGTGCATTGTATAGTAGACAAACTTCATTACTTGTGGATGAAAAGCATGTTCATATCAAATGGATATAAATCACACAATGGCCCTTTTTCCCTGACATTTTGAACGATACAACTGCAAAATTTACACCAAAACTTACTGATTTTGCACCTGTATGGTCACAGTGTTTTGCGTCGTCCACCATTAAGTTTTATACTGCTGGAATCCTGAATCTCTCTCTGTTGCAAGCTCTCTTATTGGCTAAGGAAAAAATATTCCTGGGGGTATCCTTCCGAAAAATAGCCCAGAATGGGAATGGAGACATCATTTTACCTCATTATAAATGCTCTTAGGAATTTCCAGGCTCCTCATTGGGTGGATGTGATCATGTCCCATTCAGTGTCCAATCAAACTCGTTCCCCCATTTGCATGTCCACAATGGTGGGAAGGGTTGTATTAACGCAAAGATTATTGGACTAAGATGCTAAATTTTCACATCATATTTTCACAAAAAGATTTTCATTGAATAAATCTAAACACAGATAAAGGCAGGAGTGAAAATTCCTTATGGAAAGCAAGGAAAATATGCAGTGGATAAGCCCTATTTCTAGGCCTGTGAGTCAACACTTAGGACAGCATTTTTGTTGTGTTCAAGTTCAACATTTTATAACCAAACGAGACAATAGAGACCACTTCTTCCCCTTTCCAAGGGTCATATCCATGATAAAAAGGGTGGGAGAGAATGTTTCACCTGGGTTGATATAGCTATGCAGTGGAGGCGGGGACAGGTTATAGCATTGATGGAGGAAGTGTGTTTTCGTTGTAACATTGACTCAGAGAAGGGGTCCTAAGCTAAGCTGACTCAAATGTATGTCAGCATTTAGGACAGTGTATTTTTCTTATTAAAAAAGGATGTACGTTGGGGAGGGAGGGGGGTGCATCGATAGTTGGCACTTGGTGAAAGGGGAACATATACGTATTAACAATAAAACCACTGAAAAGTGGTGGAACAAGTTATGACAATTTGTGAAGAGTGGCACTTCTTTTTTAATAAGAAAAATGTACTGTCCTAAATGCTGACATACATTTGAGTCAGCATTTAGAACAGCATATTTTCATTGGTACAACCCAAGTAAATTATAATTTGTGTGAATTACAGGACAGGGTTGACAGGACTTTGTCCCCATTCAGCCACCCACATATTTTTCTAACCGCCATGAATATCCACTGCTGTTTTGTTGTGTGTGTCCTGATGCATGGTGTCACGGTAGGACTCCTTACAATTTTTATTCAAATGTTTTCTCATGATGAAAATTTAAACTGAAGCACTGTAGTAGGTGACATTTCACATCTGGCCACTTTTGTATGATTTGAGCAGAAAAGAGTTAACATCAGTTGTTGAGATGGAGTTGTGTGTTTGATACATCAATACAGGGTATCCTTTGAAAGTGCTCAGCATTTCACTCATAGTTTTCCAAACAGCTGTTACCTGGAAACTGTAGATCCCTCCTGCTGTCATTCAGCTCTTACCTTGGAAGTGTAGCTCCCCCGCCCTGCTGTCATTCAGCTCTTACCTGTAGCTCCCTCTTGCTGCTGTCATTCAGCTCTTACCTTGGAAGTGCAGCTCCCTTCTCCTGCTGTCATTCAGCTCTTACCTTGGAGGTGTAGCTCCCTTCTCCTGCTGTCATTCAGCTCTTACCTTGGAAGTGTAGCTCCCTCCTCCTGCTGTCATTCAGCTCTTACCTTGGAAGTGCAGCTCCCTTCTCCTGCTGTCATTCAGCTCTTACCTTGGAGGTGTAGCTCCCTTCTCCTGCTGTCATTCAGCTCTTACCTTGGAAGTGTAGCTCCCTTCTCCTGCTGTCATTCAGCTCTTACCTTGGAAGTGCAGCTCCCTTCTGCTGTCATTCAGCTCTTACCTTGGAGGTGTAGCTCCCTTCTCCTGCTGTCATTCAGCTCTTACCTTGGAAGTGTAGCTCCCTCCTCCTGCTGTCATTCAGCTCATACCTGGGAAGTGTAGCTCCCCCACCCTGCTGTCATTCAGCTCTTACCTGGGAAATGTAGCTCCCTGTTCCTGCTCTTATTCAGCTGTTACCTGGAAATGGAGCCTCTCTTATTGCTGTCATTCAGCTCTTACCTAGGAAGGGAGTCCCCTCCTCCTGCTGTCATTCAGCTCTTACCTGGGAAGTGTACATGTAGCTCCCTCTTTCTGCTGTCAGTCAGCTCTTACCTGGGAAGTGTAGCTCGCTCTTCCTGCTCTTATTGAGCTTTTACCTGAGAATGGAGCCTCTCTTCCTGCTGTCATTCAGCTCCTACCTGGGAAGTGTAGCTCCCTTTTCCAGCTCGTATTCATCTCATACCTGGGAAGTGTAGCTCCCTCCTGCTCTCATTCAGCTCTTACCTTGGAAGGGAGGCCCCCTCCTTCTGCTCTCATTTAGCTCTGTCACTCTACAAGTGTCAGTCTGGCAATTTTTGCTGCAAACAAGCATTGAAGGTAGTTATTTATTCAGAGTCATGTTTATTTTCCAGCTTTTCATGATAAAAATATCTAGATGTGATGTGGTAGAAAATAAACCTCACAACATGCACTGAGTGATGGATCCCTTTCTGTACAAAGTCCATCTAATCTGTGTTTGATATGATTTCGTTTTTTCTCGCCAGGCCCAGGGAAGTGTGTACACTTTACATGATTGCGATTGTCTATGAAATTAAAGTGGCTTGTTCCATTCCCACGCAACCCTTTCTAGGTTGTCATCCAGGGGGTGAATTTGTATAATGTACATGAAACTCAACTTCGTGTTTATCCCTGCTATGCACTAGCTGTTCCTCACAGTAGGTGTGGCACACTATTGTTGCATATCATTTGATATTAACACATCTGTATGTAGGTTGAACATACAGATGGTAATTTTGATAACTTAGTCATGTACATGTATTGTATATATTCCTTATCTTGCCCACGCCTTTATTAACAGTGATTAACAGGTAAACCGGTCAAATCATATTTGGTGATTCATTGACACATAGAGCTGGCAGAGTCTTGCACCTTGTATGACACTAAATTAGGCTTACCACTGTGATCCTTTGAGTTTAACCCCCCTCTCTCTCTCTCTCTCTCTCTCTCTCTCTCTCTCTCTCTCTCTCTCTCTCTCTCTCTCTCTCTCTCTCTCTCTCTCTCTCTGTCTCTCTCTCTCTCTCTCTCTCTCTCTCTCTCTCTCTCTCTCTCTCTCTCTCTCTCTCTCTCTCATATTATATGTGTTAAACAGGCAGATGACAGAAAATGTCATCTGCCTCAGTGTGTGTGTTTTTTGTGTTATTAATTGTAGTGTTGATGAAATGCAATTTGAATGAGAATTGTAGATGGACCCTGTCAGATTAGCATGGCCCAGGTCAACAACTTTCCTGGGATATTCATCACTGCCAAGTAAGGCTATTGACTTGGCTCACCTGAAGAGGGAAAGGTCAAATTAAATGGACACATTCTGGTCAGGTTTCAGAATGAGTGACCTTGTGTTACATGCTTACTGCATGTAACATGTATCTGTATAGCTCACTGAGAATATCCCTCAACAGAATACCCTGTATGCAAGATATTAACCCTTTGCAGGGTTAAAATTAGACTCAGTTAACAGCTCCCCTTTCTCGTGTGTGTTGGGTGGCAGTATACCCAACCCACATCAAATTAGCTGTGACATAACATGATAGCTTTGTATCATTTACAGTTTTCATTCCAAATAATTTGTGCTTCAAAGTTTTAGTATAGCACTTATATTTTAAGACCACTTCTACTGCTAGCCAAGAGTGGTCACATTGCAGGTAAATCTAACAAAGGAATAGAGGCTAGTGTCTTGCAAAGGGTTGTCTAAGAAAGATATATGGTCTCACATTAGAGGTGAAATATGGCAGGTACATGTACCACTCTACACATTAAAAGAATTCAGAGGTGATATTTGCCATACGGGCAGTTATGGGATGATACTTGAGCAGGAAAGGGCTATACTTGCTAAGAAATACAGGCAAGTGTCTTGCAAGGGCTAGCTTACATGTTTGGTCTCACATAAGAGATGATCTTTACAGCAGGTACCACTGTAGAATTCAGAGGTAACCATGTTTGCCGTATGATGGGCATTTATGGGACGATACTTGAGAAGGAAAGGGTTACACTTGCTAAGTGTTAGTCCACTGGTCTGAACACTCATGCCAGGCTGGAGACTGATGGGGATATGTCAACATGGATGATAACAGTACGAGCTGTGACGAGACTAACATTAGTAACAAGTAAAACACAGTGTTACCATACATTAATCATACACTGTGTTCCTGAGGCAAATACAACTTGGTCTCCCTGAATGTGAGTTGAAACGTTTTCATTTAGGCCATCCTTGAAAATAACTCTAGGTTCTTGTATTAAACCCACTGAATTTCAAAGTTACCTCTGAAATAAGAGTAAAAACATATATGCTTTCCTTCACAATTGAAGTATTTGATGATCATTAAGGAATTTGCTCCCTGGTGACCTGGAACTTTTTTCAAGGTCACAGGCATCCACTTTGTACAGATCCATATGTAGTCAATCATGTTGATCATGGCATTTGCTCATATCTACTCAACTGAACTATTCTTTTTTGAGAAGGGGCAAATTTTAAAGGATGGGGCTGTGGCCAAGTTGATATTTATGTTTTTCAGCCAGGTGATGTAGATCTAGATAAACTTTATTGCAGTAAACGCCTGAGCCGGGCCACGTCATACAAAAATACAAAAATGGTGCGCCCTGTATTGGGCAGGCAAATACAAACATCTAACTACAAGTGCTGACATACATCATGACAAGTAGTGGCTATCATCTGTTGGCAACGCAACATGGTATGAATATATCTTGAGAACAAAATCACGAGCTACTGAGCACAGTCCGTTTTGTGAATGTTGAAAGTGGTGGCATGGCTTGCCTCTGAAACTAGTGGCAGACTGTCACTGTATAAACAGTCCAACAGGCCACACAGTCTTGTTCAGTGCCGGGGGTTAAAAAGAAAACTGAAATGGGCAGGATCCCTTGCTTATAAAGCTAAGGACAGATTTTTGTGAAGCGGACAGTCAATAAATTATTGTATTCAGTAGTAAAACTTGACATTTTTTTTTTCATGAGGCTACTTTGTTTTGTATCACTACATAGTGCTAGCGAAGAGGCTAATTGGCTACCAGCATACATGTAACACAGCGAGGGAGCATGCAGCAGGAAATCTGTGATTCTGTTTTCAATTGATATGTTGCCAACTGAAGCCCTGTGTGTGTGTGTTATGCATGGGCACTAAAGTGTTAAAGGTATTTGGTAGATTCCTGAAAAACACTCTTGCCCGTGGTCTCACATTGATAAAACTGGTCAATATGGAACAGTGGAGAGTATGTACATAGACCTGAGATGGTAATTGGTAGGCAAATCTTGCAAATAATAATCCTGCTGATGTTTTATGTGGTATATTTGATATGCACGTAGCAATAAAATTTGCTGTACATATAGTGCGCATGAAATATGAACCATCAAACAGTGTCTTTTTTCACTGAAGTTCAAATCTGACACAGTTTGCTTGGAGAATATGACAGAAAAAGGAAATTTCAACAGAAACACTATAGTGCACACTAGTAATTACCAAAGCCTTTTTTACAAGTTTAAAAATGGAGCCAGTCATTTGGATAGCAATAACCACCTGTATTTCATATGAATGAAACCTTTAGCTTTTGGAGTACATCACACACAATACCACACTCACAGAAACTAGCTTAATATTTGCTTTGTGGGTTTGGCCCATTTTGATCGTCCCATGTGCACTTCCTTTTAAACACCAGGGTGTCTCTGGAAAAGAAGGTGCTGATGCTAATTTTAGTGTTTATGACGTCAGTGAGAAATTATCTCCTGGCAGAAATGTTTCTCTAACATTGTATTACCTCAATTATTATTAAGACTTATTCCATGATTTTCACTATGGTCTTGATCTTGTCGGTACATTTTGCAAAATGTCCATGTAAAAACTCTATGCAATAGGAGGTTTTCGCATCAACTGGGATCCTGTGCTGCCACCTAGGTTGCAGCAAGGAACTTGATAGGAAGCAGGGCAGGTTCACATATGAAGCTGAGCGCCAAAGTAATCTTCTATGAGAAAAGTGACAACACAGGAAAGAAAATCTTAGGAAAAGTAATTTGCGAAGTTTTAAAACATACGAGATGCTAAACGTATGCATATGTATATTTTGAAAATTTCATTTGTCAGTAGAAAAAAGTGTCACTGCAGGAGGGTCAGGTAACATATAACTGGCACAGGTGCCCTTGTCATAAAGGAGACATTTGTTCTGTTGTCTAGTAACCTTGGGGACCAGAGCAGGTCTGCAGTCAATAATCGAAATGTGAAAACCTCCTATTCTGGAGTGTATCATGTGCTGTTTTCTGTAGCCTTTAGTCTTCTGGTGAGCCCCCATGGCACTGATTTACACCATGGTTATGGGCTTAAAATTGGCAAAAAAGAAGTTTTGATACATTTTGAAACTGCCAAGAGAATAAAAACGCACAAGGTGTAGATGGGAGTGGAAGTGCACTCAGTTCTGGAGAGACAAATGTTGAAGGGGCATAGTGACAGACGCAATGCCAGACTGCAAAAGGTGTGAACACAGTGCATGGTTCAGATAATTATATCATTATAACTCGAGTAAAACATGCAAGAAAAGCAAGTGTTTCTGTGGGTTCTCTTGGGAGTTGATACAAACACGTTTAAGTAGATTGAGCCCAGGCCACAAAAGTAATGTGGTAGATCAGTTTAGCATTAGGTTGATTGAAGTACGTACGTGGCAAAAGGTTGGATATCTTGGGCTTTGTTTACAGGGAGTGGTAGGTTGCCAGGATGTGGATAGGAAAATATTGTGCCATTGCAAAAAATTGTCTAAAAAAGAATAAAGATACAAACAAAGAAACCAAAACAAAGAACTCCAGCAAATTAACACGTTATGGAGGGAAGGAGCAGCATGATAAGAACGATTTGTGTTGTCTACTCACAGTACCCTAGATGCATGTACATTAACCTGTCTGATTGGCCACGTCACTGGGTGGGCACCTGTCTTAAGTGGGCGTTTTTGCACAGTCCCATTTTATTTTCCCAACATTTCCCATGTGAATGGACCAGTGTTAAGGGGGAACCACATGTCTTACGTGGTAAATGGGTACTCTTTAAAGGCTTTTGTATATACCAGATATTTCCATTAGTGGACACCATAATTCACCCCGTTTTTGGTGAAGAATCATATTACAAAGTATGAAGAATACACAAGAATGTTGTTTTCTGGCAGTGTGGAGAACAAACATGCATAGCAGAGTATAAAGAGTGATAGAGGACTGACAGTATGATAGAGGTTTGACAGTATGATAGAGGTTTGACAGTATGATAGAGGACTGACAGTATGATAGAGGACTGACAGTATGATAGAGGATTGACAGTATGATAGAGGACTGACAGTATGATAGAGGACTGACAGTATAAAAGAGGATTGACATTATGATAGAGGATTGACAGTATGATAGAGGACTGACAGTATGATAGAGGACTGACAGTATGATAGAGGACTGACAGTATGATTTGCTTCCTGTATTCAAATAGAATATTACTGTATAATCATAATTTTTTTGCAAGGGATAAATATATATCCCTAATTTTTACTAGTACAGTGGTCCCCCTCTTATAAGGCCCCTCTCACCAGAGGCCACCCCTCTTGAATGGCCAGCATTCTGGTGCAGAAAGTATGGTATTTGCATTATATTCTCCCCCTCAAGAAAGGCCACCCCTCTTTTAAGCCACTTTTTGGCTGCATTTTGGGTGGCCTTATAAGAGGGGGACCACTGTAGATCCTTTTCGGGAAAACATGTATCAAACTCGTCAAAATTCTAGCAGATTGTATCTAATAAAGTCACAACACAAAACACCCTTTACTTAGTACTTTAATTAAAATACAAAAAGAAACTTTCACACATACATATGGGGGTATCATATGATTAATCCTTTTTTATGGTTGTAATTCAGGAAAATAAAACTTGCAAAAATCTCTTTTGAGGGTCATTCAGGAAATTATTTGCTCAGGAATAGAAATGATTATACAGTATTCTGTCTACTAACATATGTGCCTTACATTAGAATCCTGTGAGGCAACCCTCCAGAAATTGGGCACCTGGCTTGTCGCAAATAGACATTTTTGCCTGTGCCTAAGTGTCCACCTAACAGAGGTTTTGGTGTACACTGGAAGGTGCCATGTGAGTTTAACATTCATCTATCAAACTACAAACAAATATTTGTGTTAAAAAAACAACAACCCAAATGTGTATGTTACTCTGTCTGCTGCCCTAAATGATAAATTTGCTGTCCCTTGTCTTCTTTGTTATTCATCCAAGTAGCACTAGTCATTTTGGGACTAAAGTTTGTCAACCAGTCCCCCCCCCCCCCCCCCCCCCCCGCTCCCCCGAGATTACCATTTCTGAGGAGCTTACAAAATCATCATGCACTCAGCTCCATGGAAGGGTATGGTTTGGCATTGACATGTTAAGTTCTTAGTTGCTTGTCTAACATTCACCTTTGCTGCAATGTAGGACAAGTCCTGTGTAAACTCTTAAGAGAACTCAATGTTTACTTGTCCTGATTCCTTCCACCCCCCCACCCCCCCCCCCACCCCACCCCCCAAAAAAAACAACAACAAAAAACTTGCTCCGTATAATGAGAGTTAAAAAGAATACAAGGAATTTTGAAAGTCTAACTATGCTAACCAATGTGTTTTATGATTAGAGGCCCATGTAATGTTACAATATGTGGAATAAGAATAAACTAAAAGCTTTTAAACTGATTTAAGGGTTAAAGGGTTATACCTGAGAAATTTGCTATTTTTTGGCTTTATTGTGTGTGTGTGAGACCAACATTGCATGTGAATATGTCAGTATGGTGTCTACCTTAAACCTACAAAAAACAAGTTTTTTTGCTGAATGTAAAGTACATTGTATGGAAGTTGCCCAGTGGCAACTTTGAGGCTTCACTGTCATACCTGTGACTGGCCCTAACCATGATGACTGTCTGCCAAACTGGCTCAAAACAATTTACTACATGTTGAACCTTTTGCCATTTAATCTGGCCTATTGTGGTGATTTTATACTGATTTCAACATGAATAAAAACAATTTGAGCAAGAACAGGAGAGCTGCGTATGAAAATAGCATGTTTGAGGTCAACAGCTGTGCGTGATGTGGTTTGTCTTTACCAAGCAAAGCTGAGGAGTGACTCAGGGGGGAAAATTGTACGTGACTTTTAAGAAAAATGTATGAAAGAAAAAGAAAAAAATGGCTGATGCCGTTGATTTACGCTAAGCAAATTGATTTTTTCTCCCCCCTCAGCAATGGTTTTGTTGCTGAGTGTGGGCAAGAGCGTTTCATTCACAAATGGTGGAACATGTCTAAAACTGTGTTCTGGCCTGATCTGTTGTGAACTTTGCCTGCAAAGTATAATGAAGCGAAGTGTAATGGTACAGAAATAGGTACAGGTGGCAGATTCAGTTTTCAAGTCGAGTGTATTGTTTTATGAGCACAACACGCACGACATGATTCCTCCATCATGGTGTGCTTGAGAATATGTCGGTGTTAACGTCCACTGGTGCTAACTGTGGTACTGTTGCCTAGCCTACCTCATTGTCACATCACAGGACCTTACATAATGTTACCAAATACATGTTCTCTTGTGTAATTTCACAGATCTTGAGTGAGAATGTGTTTAATAAATCACAGAGCTGGTCCTACTGATACTCTGTAGAGGTCCCTTGAGTCATTGATTGGTCAACAAGATGCAGACATTTCCAATGTATGTAAAACACCTTAATTTCCAAGATGTCATATTCACTTTCAGTACACAGTAAAATATACATATAAGTATCATGTTTTGCTCAAAGGTTGAGTTGAGCTCTTAATGCCAATGATTTTCCATTTCAAGAAAGAGGAATTCCGCTTCATCAGCAAAAATTTTTCAAATTCCGTTTCACTGCAATATATTTATATATAATTCTATTCAGAAAAAATATCAAATTCCGTTTCAAGGATGAAAGAAATGCACAATTCCGCTTCGGTTTCAGAAAAAAACGGAAAATCATTGGCCCTAGGCTCTAACCAAATTACACGTGAAACAAGTCTCCATTTTGGACTGGTACATGTACTTTGACTGTTACAAGTGTAATACCATAAAATAATGAACAAATGATAGATATGTAACCTTATATTCACTTTTGTGTGTGTGTGTGTTTAACAGAGCATGGGTGCTTATTAGGAGGAATGTGGTACCATGTCCATGCGCTGTCCCAGCAAAGAGCAGGTGCTAGTTGGTGACCACAAACAGCAGAGTTGGTTATTGTCACTGTAGCAGATGTTTACTAAGCAGTGACCACAAACGGGGTGCTTACTTAACAATGGCCACAAACAGTGGGTGCTTACTTAACAATGGCCACAAACAGTGGGTACTTAACAAGGGACACAAACAGTGGGTGCTTACTTAACAATGGTCACAAACAGTGGGTGCTTACTTAACAATGGCCACAAACTGTGGGTACTTACTTAACAATGGCCATAAATAGTGGGTACTTACTTAACAGTGGCAGCAAACAGGTGGCTCACATGGCATGGCCACAAAAACAGGTACATTAACATTCCCATCATTGCCCCCAAAACTAATTGTGCTCTTATTCTAGGTAAAATATTCTTGATATTTATCATTTAGGTCACTTTGATAGTCACTCATGATCTGTGCTTTCATTTACAGGCAACACAGACCAACTGAGTGAGTGACTATGGGCAAGACATTAAGCCGTATATTCGGAATAAATTTCGCCATATTCAGACGAGGAAATAGACCTGTTGGTAAGTTGGTGCATATGTCATAAAGGTGAACATGATGGGACTAATGGCAGTAACTTAACTGGTCTCACACACTGTCATCGGAAACATAATCAGTCTATAATTTTAAAAGGGTTGAAAGACTCTGAGAGTGGTTGAAATATATGATTTTGATGCAGGGATTAAGCATATATCACTCACAGTGTTGTATAACTGATTTATCCAACCTCCAATCATGAAATTCCAATTAGGACTTATAAATAAAAAATTCAAGGCAATTGCTGGGAGGGGGCAAATTTTAATTTGGCTGTTACCTATAGGATTTCAGTGGATCGACAAGTAAGCTACAACAAGCAGCAAATGAAGTATTGAAATAATTTTCCATGAGCACTGGAACAAGAAAAAAGAATTTGAAGAAACGACAACTGAAGTATTCAAGTAACTTTCAATAAGGACTGGAGCAAGAACAAAGAACTTGAAGAGACTGCATGATGTATG
This sequence comes from Hermodice carunculata, assembly GCA_964020975.1. Lineage (NCBI taxonomy): Eukaryota > Metazoa > Annelida > Polychaeta > Eunicida > Amphinomidae > Hermodice > Hermodice carunculata. The sequence goes on from OZ026617.1 coordinate 65,827,204, forward strand.
TGACAGAAAAACGTGAATGATATCTGGATATGTATTGTCATATGAAACAGCCAAACAGAAGGATAAAAACTGCTGCAATCCCATTTATTGATCTTGTCAGTACAGTGGAGTCTGAGTCCTTCACATTTACTGTTGACAATGCTGCATGTTAGTCACTGTGCTCCCACAGATGCTAGAACCATGGGGTGGCACCATGCTTCCTGCAGGCACTAGGACCACAAGGTGGCACTGTGCTTTGTGCAGGTCCTAGAACCAGAAGGTGGTGCTTCGCCTCGGGTAATACAGCTGTCTTTGGGAGAGATACTTCCTGTATTTCACACTAAAACAGTGAATAACTCATATTGTATCATAGCTAGGTCACATCTTGAGTCAAATGAAGTTCACGGTGGGATAAGAAAAATAACTAAAATTTGTCATATTTGCCTGTAATATACGGGTTAAAATGTGATAATCTTGTGAGTGCAATGTCGTCCACAGTTTTCAAGTTAGGCCCAATATAACTTTCAGGACATATAGGGTGTATAAAAATCTAGATTAATTTTGATATTGGTGACGCCACCTACAATATTATGCAATGTAGGGGTTAAAATATGAAAATCCAATGAAACTCTCTAGCATCTTTATTTTTTTGGCAGATCTTCACCAAAATTGCTGGGATTGTGTGGGAGGTCAAAGTCTAACACCACCTATAATTTGACGGAAATTATGAGCCAAAATTAGTTTTAAGATATAAAATTCCATGTCTTGAAAAGTAATTAGATTAGACTTGCCAAATTTGAAGGATATATAGACAATGTTCAAGGCCAGAATATGATATAATATCACTGAACATTAGGCCCATGGGCCTCTTGTTGACTAGTTGAGTAACTTATTCCTCAGCCACTTAAAATTTCGTTTATTCTATGTTATTCATGGCCAAAAATATGCCCTAGGCCTACTTTCAACGCGGACCTGGTGTGCCATGTTTGTTTACACTCATCATAGTTATTCCATATCATGTGTGACGCATAATCAGACATCCCACATGCACATTTGATTTGTCTTAATGTTAATGCACTATGTCACTGATGCAGATGCGTCACAATTTTGGTTGTAACAATATTTAGGTCATGTGATCTTCAGTGAGTTACTACTTGTGAATTTTGCTCTAGAAAATGGTATTTCACCCTCAAACATACTCTAGAAAGCGATAATTCACCCTCAAGCATAGAATAAAAAATCGTTTTAAATATGAACCCAATAGCTGTCTCCGCTCACACCTTATAGTGTTTCTGTTACCCCCCAAAGGAGGGTATATTATAGACTTTAATACTATCCATCTAGTGATTGTATGGATTCTATGACCGACGTCCTATATCATAAGGGAAGTATGTATTGCTGAGGTCATGATACCCGACGGAGGTCATAGAATCCACACAGTTGCTAGATGGGGAGTATTACAGTCTATTGTGGCTAGACTTAATTAAACCTTAATAATTACCCCCTATGCAGTACTTTTCACGTAAAACAGATGTCTACCACTCACCTTGCTGATCTGCCAGTAAAGTGGTACTTAAATGCAATCATTTCGCATTGTGCTGAATTACCATTCTGAATTCAAGTGTTTGTAAGTTAATGCGATGGACAACTTGGTGTTCAACTTTTACTTCACATTTGGGATCGACTAGGAATGCCAAATACGGGAAACTGCAGGTCAAATATTTCAAAAGGAAATTTGCAATTCTGTCAACAGGTGGAGTTGCATGTATGTATACATGGCGTTCCGGCCTACCTCGAAAAATTTTAACACCCCAAACTGTTTGTTTTTCATGGAAACAGAAAATTATAGTTTCTTTTGGCTAGATAAATGTTAGTCACTGTCATAAAACAAAAAAAAAAAAAAGTTCATTATAAATTGCTTGATGGAGCCGTGGTAAGTGCAGATACTATTCTAGTTAAAGATCAAAATGCAGCCAACTGATTGGCTGTTGCCTGCTGCCAAAGATAGAATACCTTTTTGAAACCTGAAATTTCCTCAGAGAAAATTCTAAAGGGTCACAAGTATTGTTTATTTATGTGTAAAATTGGCGAAAGTCTAGTCTTCTCCCCTGAATTTTCCTCCTTGTGACCCCCTGAAAAAGGTCCTAATGGAAACACTGTATAACATCACTGGAAGAAGTGCTTGGAGAATGGGTTGTCTTGTTGCTGTGGTTTCTGTGAGGCGGGGTTCTGTTGGTACGCCATATTGATTTCCTTGTCAAGTTTTCATGGTGGTTAGCTGTTATAGGCTTTTATTATGATAGAATTGCATTGTTGTTATCAGGTGTACGAAAACTACATTTTTGCTGCAGTTTTGTCTCCTTTAATGTCAGATCGATGCAAGCAACAAAAGCTACGTTTAATGGTTGAACAAGACACGCACAGCTTTCTTCATCTCACTGCGGGTACCATAGTACATATCTCCTTCAAAATGTCCCCTTTGTATATAATAGTTGTTATTAAAATGTATAGCTTCAGAACCATAGCAGATATCGTGAGAACAAAGTAAACATCAGCATTTAAAAAGCTCATGGTGACGAGCATATTTCAGCTCATGTTTTTGTGAACCTCTAAGTAAATAAAGTCTGTCTGTTTGTCCATTGATCTGATCATCTGTCCGTCTGTCCACTCTTAGTTCTTGAAGTGGGGCCTTTTGAAGTTAAATCCTGGAAGCACTTTAGTAAAAGATATATTTTAACCACAATGTGCTGTTTGAGACCCATGGAGTTTTGCTGGAGGGTATATCACAAGGCTTGCATGCTGGCACCTCCACATGGATGCTAACCATGTTAACAACAACACTAGTCTTGTCTATGAAAGCAAGTTCATGTCGCGATGTGAAAAAGTATCAAGACTACAGTACAAACGATTGCCTGCAGTTTCGAAAAAATCTGGATGTGCATGTAAGGAAAAGAGAACAAATATAATACAGTGTTGTGTACCAGGTTTCCCTTCTCTGTTCAGACAATTTCAAAACAAGAAATTTCAAGAATGAAAAATTAAGTTTGACATATATGTTGGTGGTGCAGCAGCCATGCTGGTAACAAAACAGTTTGCAGTTGCTCCCTACCCCTACCCCCCACCCCCACCCCACTCTCTGTAGTACGATTAATATTTTGTTGCCTCTACGTGTTTTCTGTCAGCAGTGAACAGTGTATGTGATATTAATCCAAATTATATGTAAGCTTTCTTAGTAAATGTGTTCAAAGAGTGCTTGGTGAACTGAAACTTATAACACGAAATACATGACAATGCGAATTTGAAGAAGAAGCTGATAAAAAGTGTACATGTACGTCATGAATTCCTTATCTGTAGGGAAGTGATTTTGAAATTGCCTTTCAACACTTGTGTACTTGAGGTAAGTGCATCGAAACATACAGAGTTTTAATCATGTGGAAAACAAAATTTGATGGAACATTAGAAAACCAGGCAAGACCAGAGGTAGGGGATGTCCAGAGGCAAGAGGTTCCCCCCTCCTCCCCCCCCCCCAAAAAAAAAAAGGTGTAAGCTTTTAACATGTTTTGCTTTAAGAATTGAAGAGAAAAAGTATGTCTTTGAGCTTGTGCAAAAAGTTGTATGTAGGCCACTTGTTACACTGTGCTGTAAATATGTACCGATGCTCAGGTGGTACCACATGCTGCCTGGGTCCTAGCATTTCTTTACACAGTTTAACAGTTTATTGCGTGCTTGCACCTGAACTTCCTTGTAGTGGATCAAATTACAAACTGTGTGATCAGGTGGACCAGATGGGGGGTAGTAGTTTCTGATTGGATGTTACATCCATGTTTTTGTGGTTGTGGCACTCCGTTCCAAATCCAAGTCATTTGCAGGCTTCTTAGAAGAAGAGTTACAAACTTTCTCAGTCCTGGCATCTTTCCAGGTGCAGTTTTCAATGATGATGACAGGATAAGTATTGATACATGTCATTCAGCCAACAGTACAAACCTCTTTTATAGCCCAAAATTCGGGAAAATTTTCCATAACTAAGGGATCAACACGAGAGGGGTTCATATAGGCATTGGCTGCTCCCCAATCATTTTTTTCTTTGAAGAAATAAATTAAGTTTAGCTGTTGTCCTTCGTACGTCCATGATACAAAAGCTAGTTTCCTTGATCTGGATATAGAAATGAAGAACAACCAGTATGTAACAAAAATATTTTACAAAAGAGACCAGTTCAATTTTGATAGTATCTCCTACCCTGATCTGACAGGAAACATTCCAGAGAAACAAGCATATGGAGTTTGTATTGGACAAGTGATACGCATTGCTAGAAACACCACACGTTTTAGCGTTTTGTCAATAGAGTCTGAACTTTGTTGCAAAAACTACAACACAAAGGTTGTAAAAAACAGCAACTACACAAAAATCTGTTGAAATGTTTCCAGAGATATGACCAAATACCTAATAAATACAACACTAACTCAATAACATTAGTCAAACTGTGTCAAGATGGAGCTTCAAATGACAAAGCGTAGTCTTCAAAGTGTTTAGAGTGGTAAGAGGGAAAGTACCTGGGGTAAAGTATACTTAACCCACCTAGGGAATTTTGTCTAGTCCGTGTGAAGTCGGAAAACCATGATCACACTCACTTTTTGCAGGATTTCTTTCTTTTCAATCTTCATCCAGTATAGTGGCAGAGGTGGGTTCCAGCTAATACCTTAGTACACTTTAGCTCATAACACCTCTAGTCAACTTTATGGTGCAAAAAATTGTATTACTATTTACTTGTTTTGCCAGTGTCGGTATGGTGGAATAGTGTATGAAGCTTTTAAGTTTCAAAGGAGACGTCCGTTGTCCGTCCACAATTCACATTTACACATTTTCGACTTCTTCTCCAAAAGCGTCAGCCAGATTTACCTCAAACGTGGTGGGGATGTGCCTTGGGTGGGCCTCTACCAAGTTTGTGCAAGTGGTCAGGCTGCAGTGATTTTTTTATTTTTTGTGAATTTTTTTGTTCTTTTTGGGGACAAATCTTAAAAAATCTTCTTCTCCGAAACGGCTCACCCAATTGTTTTGATATCACACAGGGACACTCCTGGGGACTCCTAGTTCTGAATTTGTTCACCAGGTGGTGCTGCGATTGTTTCTATTTTTTATGATCTTTTGTGTGTTTTTACTATTTTTGACTTCTGCTCCAGGACTGTCACTCAGATTAAGCTGAAACTTGGTTGATATGTTCCTTGTGGAAGGTCAAACAAAGTTGTTCACTAGGTGGCACTGCTCTGGATTCTGATTTTTAACGATTTTTTTTCAATGCGGGTACTTATTGGTAAATGCAGCTTTCCTATTGATTACTATGTAAGTCAATGGGCATTCTAGTGTTAATTCACATTTTTGACTTCTGTGAAACCGTTGATCAGATTGACTTCAAAGGTGGTGGTAATGTACCTTGGGTGGGTCTCTACCAGATTTGTTCAAATGGTCACGCTTCATTGATTTTTGGATTTTTAACGAATTTCTTTGTTCTTTTGGGGGAAAATCTTAAAAATCACAAGGATATATGTATATGTCAGCTGAGCACAGGACTGTCACAGTCCTCTTGTTTTTCTGCTGTTTTGTTTGCATAACCGAATTACTTAAGCTGTCATCAATAATGTTCCCATACCAAATATATATCTGCATTTTGCTCCCCATTAAAACTTGTTTTCATGAGTAAAATTTGGTTTTTATGGGAGAACTACTGCCAAAAAGAAAAAAAGAAATTTTAAAATCTTTGTTTTCCTAAAATACAAAATAAAAAGATAACAACTTGTATCCACAGTCCCAGTCACTATCCTATCTTCATTGGATGTACATTACCCCGTAGTTGTGGCTTGGGTAACGTGGTTGCACTTCGGTAATGTGATGACTTGGGTGGTTGCATTGTTTGAAATACCAGGTTGCAAATGATGGAGAGTTAATGAAATGATAATTACTGGGGCTTGCTTGATTGACATTATATTTTAGTTGATGCATCAACAAAAAGTAATAATTGGTAGACCCACAATAAGCCAATGGAGACATGAACCAACGATAATTGATTCTCTGTACATGGACGATACATGAACAATGAGCAAGGGATTGATTCCCTTCAGGTGTATGGGCTGCTAATGAGTGCTTGACTGTAAAGTTGGAATAACTTTGCTGAAAATTACACACAGCAGTGAATTTAATAGGGTGCAAAATCAACAATGATAACTTCAATAGGTTAAAAATTAAAGTTCATGCTATTTGTACCAGGTTTTGCAAGTGAATATTTTTGCACAGTGAAACCTCATTTTATTCTGTTTAAGGGTGAATTATCATTTTCTAGAGTGAAATTCAAAAGGAGTAACTCACTGTAGATCACATGACCTAATCATTGTTACAAGTAAATTGTGACACGCTGCATCAGTGAAGTGATGTATTGACATTTAGACAAAATCAAATGTGCACGAGCGATGTTTGATTATAGGTCATGTGTTATGTGGAATAACTGTTACAAACGTAAACAAACAGAGCACACCAGGTTGGCGTTTAAAGTAGGCCTAGGGCTTTTTTTTTTTTTTGTGATAAATGCCCAATTAAACATAGAATAAACAAAGTCTCACCTGGCTGAAGAGTGAGTTACTATTTTTTCTCTCTCTTGGTATCGTTGTTGGTGTGGAAAATCACTTGTGACCTGCAGTCACTTGTAATTTTCCCACCAACAAAGATCCCTCCTGAGAGAAAAATAGTAACTCATTGTCAGCCTTGTAAGATTGTGGTTACTTGTGATTTTCCACACCAACAATGATCTGGAGTGAGAGAAAGATAGTAACTCACTGTCAACTATGTAAGATTCTGTATATAATGATGCCATATGCTGCCTGCAAAATGTTTTGAATACCTGAGCATGTCATATAGAAACAGGCAGACACAAACAGGTACCAGTGAATGAAAGATTGTGTACACAATGTAATATGGGCAAGGTTGAAGATGAACTACATTTCCTCTTTGACTGTAAAATATGGTGATGTGTGTGGAGATCTCCTTAATCAGGCTGTGAATAATACTACATGTAATAGTCATTTTAATACAATGCCGAAAGAACAAAAGATATTTTATATATTTAACTTTGAACTGGCACTCTTCAAAGCACTTGGATCCTATGTAAAAAATAGTTTTTACCTGAAAATTGTATACATGTAACACAGTACTGGTGGCATGTGCAACAAATGATAATATGACAGTTATGAACAATGTAGCTCTGTATGAAGTATATACTTATTCATTTTCCTTTTGCTGGTTGATTATTGATATTTATGTATTATAGTCTACTAGCTGGTGTTAGATTGCTTCTTTCACCCTCTGAGGGCAATTTTTTATTATGTCACAATTCTTTTGTAACTGTAAGCCCCCAGTGGGCAGAATTTTTAAATAAAGAACTCGAACTATAATGAGGCAAATGGCAAAGGAAAACTTTGTACAGTAGCCTGTGTAGTTTTTCAAATGTTGATAAAGTTGTTAACTGAATATGCCAGACATCACAGTGTCTTTATACCAAGCTTTCATTGAAAGTTGATAAAATTCTTGCGTGAACATGATGAAATATCCCAGTTCAGGAAAGTTTAAAAAGAAAATGTAGTTTAGAAAAATAATGTAATACTGTTTTTGGTTGATTATATGGGAAAGTTGTGAAAAAGCAATCTAAGTGAATCTACATGAATGAAAGGTCCATACATATGAAGAGTATAAATCTGCCATTCCTGTTCAATACAGGCCATTCATATTATTTGCAGAGCTGCTGTAACCTGTGTTAGTCAACAGGTACCTATATGTACAAGCAGATACCCATATATCAACATAGCAAAAAGTGGTGCTCCTCCTGAACCAGCAACTTGGATTAAATGAGCTGTCTAAAAAGTCATAGTGATACATGTATTCTCCAAGCAGTCGCTGACGTGACATAGTGGTCATACGTTTGGAAAAAGTACTCTGTATACATGTAAATGTTAGTAACACCCTTAGTTTTTCATCAGACACTCATATCATGGTGGCTGATCGGCTCTGTTGTCAGCTTCACAATCAGAGGTTTTGCTAGGAAATTGATATGCATGTCCTGTATTACAGCATAATGCACGCGTGACCCACACAGGAAGATCTGATCGTACTTATTATGATATGATCTAAAATGACAGAACAATTGTCGCAGTGTGAAGCACTTAACAACTGTGTATCATATAGTACGAGGTATGAGCTAGGTTGACTGGAACAAAGGGTGAGAGTGCCCCTGGATAGGGTCTGTGCTGCACGTCCCCTTCATGGAATAATGATAATTACTATGACACATTTCTGTGTAATAAGAGGATGATGGGATCTAGGGCCAATGATTTTCCATTTCAAAAAAAGAGGAATTCCGTTTCATCAGCAAAAATGTTTCAAATTCCGTTTGACTGCTATATATTTATATATAATTCATATAAGAAAAAGAATCAAATTCCGTTTCAAGGAGGCAAAAAAATGCACAATTCTGCTTTGGTTTCTGAAAAAATGGAAAATCATTGGCCCTAGGGATCATTCTGCTCAAATACACATATTTGGATGGCTGCTTATAGTATTTGCATATATGGTCATCAAACACTTGGTTGGGAGTTTGATTATGAATACTCTGAATTCATTTAATTTCACTATGTTCTTTTCACTTATTTCACTGATGCTGTAAACAGATGAAATTAGGAACACAGTGAAAGTAGTTTTTAACATGGAATTGGGTAAGAAAACTGCATAAAATAATGGATTTAAGTCTCAGTTTAAGGTCCAGCATGCAGAAACTGAAAATTCGTAGCTTGAAAGTGCATGTATTTCCAGAACCTACAACTTAATAGGGGGATCTTTTGATATTAATCTGTACATGGAATAGACATTGTGTAATTTGCAGAACTCTTCTGGGATAAATGGTGTTCAAATGAGTATCATCCCTTTCCCCCTTAAACCAGCCAAAACTGGCTGGTGGCCAAATACTACTCTGCTTCAAAGTTTTTGACAAATTTTAATGAGAATTTTAGTGAGAATTACGGATAAAGCCTATCCAGATGTCAGACATCTGCCCCATGTCAGCAGCTTTCCTTGGTGATCTCAGGTGAAAATAAACGAAAAAGAAAAAAAGTTTGATGCAGTCAGGAAAATGACTATTTGCCTTCTTGATCCTCACAGAAAATAACGAAGACACTTCTTGGATAGTTAATTAACTTTGCCATGGGGATGACTGCCAACACCAGTGGCTGCCTTGTTTTGACTGGTTTCCTCATTTGCCAAAAAGGCACAACATTGAATAAGATATCTGTACAAAAAAGTGATTATGAGTCAAAAAACCATGTTACAGGTGGCAACTTTATTGAGAAAAATAAGACTTTAATATTATACGATATGAGCACTTATATTGTACCAAGTCCTGACCAGGCCATTAAATTCTCCCAACTGCAGACCCTTTGGTCTCGCATAAGGTGAGACTTTCTGCTGTGACAAAAGACATGATACAGGTTGCTGTATTTATGTTACAGTAGCGTTTGTGATTGTTTTCAATTATATTCTTTCTATTATGGACCTTGAGGTTGAAATAAAACTCCCTGAATTGAAATGAATAAATTCTCGCAACTCTTCACCAAGAAGATTGCAGCAGCTCTATGCATGATGACCTTTCCGCTCTGTACTTCCTAGGAAGTACGTGTAGGTCAGCGTCGGCAGTGGCTGACTGTTGTGAATAAATTGATGTCTGCTGGCTTCTTTTGAAGATTTTTTGCTCCCCCCCCCCCCCATGGCAGTATGCCTTGTTTTCTTTTGTTTTTGCTTTTTTTCTAAACTCCAAAACAGTATTTAACAGTCTGTTTCACTTACTGAAACAAAATAATGAAAGTTGATTCATGGACTATGACAGTCTTTTATTCTTGTATTGTATGTGAAGAGAAAGTAGCCATGTTGGAGAAAATTGTGAACTTGGGCACCAGATTAGCCACTTGGGGGGGGGGGGGGCATTACCAGTATAGGGTTAAGTAGAAATACAGGTTGCAAACTTCACTGCTGTATGATAATACAGGGTATATTAGGGACTTGAATAGTTTACTTGCAAGTTTAATATTATTATCTATTGGGAATTGCCTCAGCTCGAATAAAAATCTTGAGCATGATTAAACCAAGGAGGCTATACAAAGCCTCCTGGAATAAACATTGTTGACAATGTTGTCAGTGAACCTTCCCACCACAAGGGGCTAAGTTTATCTGATTATTCCCCTTGTAGTCTGGGAAGACCCATTTGGGAGATGGAGCAGCAGTGGTAGATCAAAATACATCTGTCATATGTACACCCAGATACCTTTCCTACAAATTGCAGGAAAAGTTTACATACACTAATTTATTTTGTTTATTCTGTACTTTGGGTGTTTCCATTGAGAAATCATTGATGTACCTTCCTCGTCTGCTTGGCCAGTTGTCTCTGCTTTGTCCTCACACATATATTGCCTCTGTACCATGCATCATGTAGATGTATATGTTGAAGCTGGACTTGCCAAATATTTTCTTTTCCTGATCTATAATCCCCGTATTCCACAGGGCAGGTAATCGTTATTTATTTTAGCGGTCACATGTTCTAATTGATTTGCCCATCCATTTAAAACGTTCAAAACAGATTTTTTTTATTGTTAGCCCCAGGTCGTGTGCCTGGAAAAGAAACTTAAGTCTGATTTGTACCTGGCCGGTGGACATGTACATGTGACACCTGTAATGGAAGCATGCTTCACCGATGTGCATTTTCACACGTGATGGCTGCCCTTCAATGTTAACCCTTCCCCCCCTTGAATTAAAACTTCAGTCAACAGCTTTCCTTGGCACAGGTTGCCCAACTCATGCCAGGCAAAGCTGTTGATGTGGGGCATATCATCTTAACTCTTTCAGTGCCAAGCGTGGCTACAGTTGATCTACTTTAAAAATCAATCTAGTCTGAATTATTACAAAGATCCCATATTTGTATTCCTCGTAGAAAGACTTTTCATTCAAGTACCAGCATGCCTATAGTTCCAGAGAGAATATCCCAGGTCAACACCTTTACTCAGCATGCATTGGTGCATTGCACCCAATGCATGCTGAGAAAAGCTGTTGACTCAGTCCAAAATTTGACACTGAAATAGTTAATAGTTCTCGTGTGCAATTCTCAGTCAAATTGTTTTTCATTACTGTTGAAATTAGTTGGAAACATTGAAGCAGAGGACATTTGACCACCTGCCGGTTTAATGGGGACCATCCTTCTATTATTCCTACCAATTGTTCATTTTGCAAAGATCTCGGTTTACAACACTGCTTGCTACATGCATTAAGTCTCACTGTGGAACTGCACACCACGTGTGTTACGGGCGCCATGTTGTTTACCTCGATCTGCACCGTGGTAAAAATAGATCGAAACTTCGTCAGTGTCGGTCACTGATTCATGCAGCAGTGCAGGCAAGCACATGTTTGAGGGGTTTCAATCTAGTGAAAGTTAATTATCATCTTGTTTTAGTGACAGTTTCTTTCATCTTTTCTGCTTCCTCTCACTTCATTTGTCTGTGGGACTCTTTGTGATCACTTAGCTTAAAATTCTAAATGGTCTCGTTTTTACATAAGTTGGTCACAGGATTCACGGGGGTCTTTGTAGGACCAATGCACAATTGTAGTATGTGCATCTGGGGTTGCTGCTTCCACAATGTGAACAGGTTGACTTGTAATGGCTTTGGTAGGAAAGTTCCAACTGAAACATATAAATGACTAGGAACTTGTCAAAAAGGCAGTCCAACAATGTCAAAGGCTTTGGGTGGGTGGACAGATTTATCAGAAAATACATTTTTGGTTTCTGAAAAGAGCTTTTCTGAGAGAGTAGTAGGATTTTCCTGAAGGAACTATAGTGAAACCTGTTTTGAGTGACCACCCATAGGGCAAGCCAAAAAGTGGTCACATAAGGCAGGTGGTCTCTCAATAGAGGTATGATATGGGAAAAAGCTCAAAAGGGACATAGGAAACATGGTCTGAAAAGGCGGGTTGTCTTTCAACACAGTGGTCTCTCAAAACAGGTTTCATTGTATTCACTTTTGGCAACAGCCATTTCTCCTCTTTGTCCAACATATATATGTTCTTACACACAAACACAGTCAAGAAATTGATATTGTAATGATCCCATGATGTGTTAATTTGTTTATTTTTTTTCATTGAAGGTGGTGTTATCATTGTCAGCTTGGCATTATTAATCAACCACAGTCACTGTATCAAGCAACATAGTAGTGTTTTGTCCCAAGTCCTAGACTAATGCAAAAAGTATAAATTCAGTAACTGGGAAGTTTGAGTTGGGCTATGCCCATCTTCACGAACACTGTGATGTATTTGTATGCATGAAGCACTAGCTGGTATTGGTTGTATGCAGGTAAACAGACACTTGCCTGGGGAATTGAATACACAATACAGCACTCACTATGGCATGGATGCCATGCCTGAAAAAACATGAGGACGTATAAATGGGATTCTACTCTGGCCCTGATGAAGTTGTCACATCAAATACTACGTTGAGCTCTCAAAATCAGACTAGCTTTGGTGATTCTGGCTTCTGCATGCCAGCAGGGCAGCTTTATACATGCAATATTGACTGCTCACTCGCCTCGTTTAATTTCATATTTAATGATCAATACAATAGGAAAATTCCACCACAACATTTCAAAGGATCCATAAGACACCAGGGAATGATTTTTCCTGTATATGGATCAAAACTGATTGAGCTGGAAGTTGTCAAGGCCATGTTTTGCTATTTGCTAAGGTTATAGTGGAACGTGGTTTATGTAATATTCACATGGCTTTCTGCCAGGTCATTTTCATGGTTATTTATATATATGTGCTCAACTTTTTTTAATTGATTACTTTATTTTGAAGTTTGAAGTTCAAAGTATACAGCATATCAGAAATCATGCTGCTGTAAGGAATTGAGGAAGTTATAGCCATCTCAGTGTACACATGAATAAAACTTAGGATGAGATTTGTATTGTCTCCATATCAGACGTGGTTTTATTAACACATGGGTACTGCTGTATGCCCCAGAAAGACACATCATGTTGAATGCTTCTTCTACTTGTATACTTGCACTTTTTGCAAAAAACACATGGCCAGTATGTTTATTTGTCCTAAAATTTATCATTGGCATATTTATCCTCAAAAGGTACAATAAATTTATAGACACTGTGTGTACCTGATGTGCTGCTGTTGGTATATAAACCTAACAGTGCCAGCAGCAGAATGTTTCACAACCTGACATATGGGTACAGGCTCTGAAACATGTTCTGAGTGGTTACCCACTGAGGACCCTTTAATTTATTTGGGTTAATACAGCCTATGTCAACATTTTCATAGAAGAACGTGCTCAATATGGACAATAGTATGTATATAGGTTAGATGGTGACAGACTAGCTTATGGAGAGTAAACAGTCTGCACTGTGGAATAGGGTTATGACCAGCACTAAGTGGTTCTGGACAAAAAGACATGTACAGTATACAAAACTCAACCTCACTTGCCCATACTCATATCATGTCCGTATATAATAAAATTGAGCGCAACCCATAAATGGATAGTGCTGAAAAAAAATTGTAACCCTTTTTGCTTTGTGTAACGTATGCGCTATGTCTTGTTGCCTCAAGTTGCGTAAACAGTAAATGGATTACACCACTGCCAAACTGCACAACCATTGTGCAAACAAAAATATGGGTTATGCAATATGTACATGCCTGGGTATTGCTTCCAGTAAGGGCCCCTGCTCTAATAAGGGCCCCCTACCTCCTGGAATCTAAATGACCAAAAGTCTGACCCCTCAAAAATCCAAATTTTGTCCACAGTATTTTACAATGTTCAATGTGGTGTTTTAAATTGACAGATTATTACATTGTAATTTTGGTAAAGGTCCTGGGCACTTATTGGGATGAATATAGTATTTCGATGAATTGTGGGAATGTCATCCAAGAATATAGCCAACAAGAGACCCCCACACAATATTTCAGATATAGCATTGGGTCTGGGCACTCTTGAATTATTCAAATCTTTTAATGTCAGCAAAGTAACTTTAATTGCTGTAATGATGCAGTGTATATCCCTTTCCTGCCCAAATTGCCCCCAAAGCTCCCAGATGTAAATTGTTATTTGTCTTTGAACATTTTTACTAGAATTTTTCATTATTAGAAAACATTTTTGACAAGACTTGTATGTAAGACCATTCATGATGGCACGTCTTGGGTCAATAGCTTTCCTTGGCATGGGTTGGGCATTATGCACCCAACCCATGCCAAGGAAAGCTTTTGATTCATTCATACTCTGACCAGGAATGAGTTAAGGCCTTAATGAGGGACATTTATATTAGGTACAGTTGTAGTATGGCCTGTATCATTAAACAAGGATCAAAATAGAGATGTACATTTCAATTAGCTGCAGTGCTGCCCTGGCCTGTGTCTTTAAACAAGGATTGAAATGCACATATGCACAGACCCTGTATTAAACATATGGCAAAGCATGTACTTCTTGCCAAACGATGGCAACATTGAACAAATTAAATGTTCAAAAATTCAGTGTCATGTTCTTCAAGCCTACACTGAATTTGAGATAAGAAGGAGTCATCGTGTACATGTTGGAATTAGCATTCTTTATTTCCATAAATGTTAGTGACACCCTTGGTTTTCCATCTGTGTAACTGGCAGCAGGGTCAGGGATTTTGGTGGGAAATACATTAATTGTAATACAACACGATGGTTTCAGCATTCTTCCAAGATTCAACAGAGTGCTTGAAAGGCTAGCTAGGTTGTAGATGATCTTTTCCCTTGTACGTGTAATAGTTAGTTAATATGATAAGGAGAGTATTTTTTCAGCTGGGAACCTCATGGTTGCTGTGCACATTTGGTACACAGTTAAAAAAAGGTTGGACTGTGGTCATTATATGCCTGATCAGTTTAACTGTTTATTAGTGATAGAAGGGACTCACAGGGAATTAAGTGAAAATATAGAAACTGTACAGTTCTCATTCTGAGCTTTAAAGGGTTGTCACCAGCAATAATGAAGTCATGCTCCAGCTGCCCTTGCTGCAGCTTAACTGATTCCATACTATGGTCACAGGCCTTGGTCAGTGGTTCTGGGACTGCCTGGCAAGTCATGCTGCAGCTGCAGCATGACTTGCCAGGCAATGCCAGACCGCTGACTTAAGTCTATTGACATGTTGGTAATTGAATGAAAGCTCTTTTCATGAAGAATTTAAATATCCAATTGTCATCTAAAATCTAGGTAAATATACGGAAAAATCAGGGACTGGTATGGAATGATTTAAGTATAACTGACCAGGCAGTGGACCCCCATAGATGCTGTCTTTAGTCTGGATCCATATTTGGGGATACATGTACTTCTGATGAGTTTTAATGATGGAATTTCCATTTAATTAAATGTTTAAAAATGGAAATGTAGTACAGGTGTAAAATGGGTTAATTGGAACAGCTTGGTACTCAGCTGCCAGAGGCCGTCTGCAGGTATACATGTAGGCCACTGGTGGTGTACTAAATGCAGTGACCTGTGTGTTAATTAAGCGAGGTCCCATGCCAGATGGCAAATTGGCACAGGCAGCATCCTCATTCAATAAAATAAAACCTAGCTTAGACCTAGTGACTGTCTTTTGACATAAGATTAGGAACCTTGTACAGGGACATATCCTACCATGATGGCACCTCCTTTTGGTATGCCCCCCCCCCCCCCCCCTTCGTAAAGCCTATCCAATTCACAATGTCTCACTGTAAAGGCTGCTTGCACTCAGTGTTTCTATTAATTTTTTTGAAGGGTCAGCTCCATAGATTCCTGCCCATCCTGTCATGCACATTCTCGTTACCGTGATCTGCAGTGCTGCCATGAATTTTGCTCAAATTTGGCAATATGCTTATCTTACCAGGCAAGATGAACTGATTAGATTTTGGTGTCACCATGACCTAATTTGAGCAAATAGCGAACCCTTCAGTCAATGCTTTGCATTAAAGGTACATGTATGTCTCGTCTTGAACAGAAATCATAATGAATGAGAATTAGAGCCACATGTAAGATTGATCTATGGTTTAAACATATTTTATTGCAAAAAAATTGGCCAACAGGCTCACTAGCCTCTATGAAGGCCTCTTGTACAATAGATTGATCTATGAGGATCACAAGCTTGTGTCACAGGTGAAACTTTTCATTTGTGTGGAGTGTCATGCCATGGAAGGGTGCAGACTGCCTCTTTTTCAAACCAGGAAGTGTTTTACTGATCAATGCATGCTGGGTCTTTATACACCACTCCAATTAACTGTATTTTTGTCGGTGTCCAGGAACGGATAGGAGTTTGATTGTTTACACGAAAGTTCTCAGAAAGTCCATGTGCTCTGCTGCCTGGGGTCACTGGGGTTTGTTTAACCCTTTCACAGCTGATCTTGACAAGGGGTGCGCCCATCTAAATTATAATGGCTCCAGATTCAAAGTCCAACTTTCAGTCAAGTCTGGATATGTCTGTAAAGCAGATAAGGATGGTCCAGGTCAACAACTTTCTCGTGTCACTTCTTGGGTACAACACACCCAAAGCATGATAAGGATAGGTGTTGACTCAGTCTCACGCTTGACACTGGAAGGGTTGTCATTCTCTGTGCTTCATAGAGAGAACTGTTGTGGGGTTTATAGATGTTCACATGTTAAATACCAATCTGGGAAGCAGTTGGATAACCTGGAAGACTATGGAAAAGTCTGGGATGTGCGCAGACAAGTCATCTTGCCAGTATGGGATGGACAAGTCAACTTGCCAGTATGGGATGAACAAGTCAACTTGCCATTATGGGATGAAAAAGTCATCTTGCCTGTATGGCATGGACAAGTCATCTTGCCAGTATGGGATCAACAAGTCAACTTGTCAGTATGGGATGCACAAGTCAACTTGCCATTATGGGATGAAAAAGTCATCTTGCCTGTATGGCATGGACAAGTCATCTTGCCAGTATGGGATGGACAAGTCAACTTGCCAGTATGGGATGAACAAGTCAACTTGCCATTATGGGATGAAAAAGTCATCTTGCCTGTATGGCATGGACAAGTCATCTTGCCAGTATGGGATGGACAAGTCAACTTGCCAGTATGGGATGAACAAGTCAACTTGCCATTATGGGATGAAAAAGTCATCTTGCCTGTATGGCATGGACAAGTCATCTTGCCAGTATGGGATCAACAAGTCAACTTGTCAGTATGGGATGCACAAGTCATCTTGCCAGTATGGGATGGACAAGTCAGCTTGCCAGTATGGGATGGACAAGTCATCTTGCCCGTACAGGATGGACAAGTCAACTTGCCAGTATGGTGTGGACAAGTCATCTTGCCAGTATGGGTGGGATGAACAAGTCATATTACCAGTATGGGATGGAAAAGTCATCTTGCCAGTATGGGTGGGATGAACAAGTCATCTTGGCAGTATGGGATGGACAAGTCATCTTACCAGTTTCGGATGAACAAATCATCTTGTCAGTATAGGATGGACAAGACATCTTGCCAGTATGGGATGGACAAGTCATCTTGGCAGTTTGGGATGAGCAAGTGATCTTGCCAGTATTTGTGAGATGAACAAATCATCTTGCCAGTATGGGTGGGATGAACATGTCACCTTGCCAGTATGGGGTGGACAAGTCATCTTGCCAGTTTGGGATGAACAAATCATCTTGTCAGTATAGGATGGACAAGACATCTTGCCAGTATGGGATGGACAAGTCATCTTGGCAGTATGGGATGCACATGTCATCTTGCCAGTATGGGATGGACAAGTCATCTTGCCAGTATGGGATGGACAAGTCATCTTGGCAGTGTGCGGTGGACATCCTGCCAGTATGGGATGGACATGTCATCTTGCCAGTATGGGATGCACATGTCATCTTGCCAGTATGGGATGGACAAGTCATCTGGCCAGTATATGATAGACAAGGCACCTTAAGCCACCATGGGGTAGACAAATCATCTTGCCACAGACAAAGGGATACAAGTCATCTTGGCAGCATGCAATAGACAAGCCATCTTACCACTGTCGGATACTGTAAATTGCTTTAATTTCGCTGTATTCTTATTTTCGCTTATTTCGCTGATGGCACAAAACCGTGAAAATAAAAACACAGCGAAATAGTATTTTAACATTGTTAGAATGGGAATTATTTGCAAAACAGTGAAATTAAAACTACAGTGAAATGTCAAAAATACTAAAACCGTGAAAATTTAAACACGTGAAAATAAAGCAATTTACAGTAGTCAAGTCACCTTGCCACTATGACACAGACAAGTCATACATGTTGCCACAAAATGATAGACAAGTCGTCTTGCCCTGTGATATAGACAAACCGTCTTGCTGTTTGGGATAGAGGAACCATCTTGCCCTATGGGATAGACAAAGTGTCTTGCCCCTGGACTTGTCCAAGTTTTGTATGGAGTTCAATAGGAACAGCACTATTATGTCTCCTGGTGGAAGTGGGGGGACATATTGTTTTAGTGCCCGTTTCTTCCGCTTCTTAATCTTGTTGTTGTTGTTGTTCTGGTTCTTCAACACTTGGTTTCTGTGCGATAAGTCTTGAAGGACTTGACAGAATTTGATGAAACTTGGTAGGATTATGTATCTAGGCAAGACCTAGGTTGGGATTGTATTTGGATGACCTTGAGCAAATTCTCAAGGTCACAGGGTCACTTATGTGAAATTGGTTTCCGTGCGATAAGTCTTGAATAACGTGATGGAATTTGATGAAACTTGGTAGGATTATGTATCTGGGCAAGACCTAGGTTGAGATTGTATTTGGGTGACCTTGACCTAATTTTCAAGGTCACAGGGTCATTTATGTGAAATTGGTTTCTGTGCAATAAGTCTTGAAGAACTTGATGAAAATTGCTAGAGTAATGTATCTAGGTGAGAGCTAAAATAGGATTGTAATTTTCAAGCAATCTTGGTCATTTGTAATTTGTTATCACCTGTAGCTTATTCAGAGACGTAAGTGTTCCACCGGGAGACATTTGATTTTCTGTTGGAAAATCAGTCTGTTCTAGTTTTCACTAAAGCTGCCTATTTATGAACAAAGTGATAATGTCCTATATCTACCACCACAAGCATGCATCAAGTGAAAAATACCCCTATTTCAACTTTCTATAAGAGTGCATGGAGTGAAAGGTATCCTTTTTTGTGTGTGTACCTTCAACAAGAGTGCATGGAGTGAACAATGTTGTTATGTTTCATACTGCAAGAGTGCATTTAAACTTAAAAATTGTGCATATTGATGCTCCTTCCCCCCCCCCCCCCAAGAAGGAGGGAGCATATAGCAAATACTTTGTCTGTGCGTGCCTCAACCCCTGCAGACAGTTTTCATGGGTAACTTAAAAAGTTATTGACATAGGGCTTTCATATTGGGCATGCATATTGTCCTGCACCACCTCTCGGACAAGTTTGAAGATTGGTGATCTTGACCCAGTTCCCAAGGTCACAGAGCGATTTTAGTTAATTTGGCCTTCATGCAATAACTGGAAAAGTTTTTGATGTAGGCCTTTCATATTGCACATGTTTATTGTCCTGCGTCAGGTTTCAAACAAGTTCGAAGATAGGTGACCTTGACCTAATTCCCAAAGTCACAGAACCGTTTTAGTGAATTTGGTTTTCACGCAATAACTCAAAAAGTTTTTTGCCGAGGGCTTTCATATTTCACTTGCTCATAGTCATCATTAAGGTCTTGGACGAGTGTGAAAAAGGGTGACCTTGACTCAATACCCAAGGTCACAGAGCCATTTTAGTGAATTTGGTTTTCACACGTTAACTCAAAAAAATTTTTGCTTCCAGCTTTCATATTGCACATGCTTATAGTCCTAAATAAGGTGTTGGACAAGTTTGAAGGTGGGTGAGCTTGACCCAATTCCCAAGGTCACAGAATCATTTTAGTGAATTTTCATGCAATAACTTGAAATGTTTTTCGCTTTGGGCATTCATATTGATTACAGTCCAACATAAGGTCTTGGGCAAGTTGGAAGATGGGTTACCTTGACCCAATTCCTAAGGTCACAGTTATTTTAGTGAATTTGGTTTTCACACATAACTTGAAAAGATTTTTGCATAGGGCTATCTTATTGCACATGCTTATAGTCCAGCATAAGGTCTCACAGAAGTTCAAAGATGGGTGACCTTGGCCAAATTCCCAAGGTTCCAGAGCCATTTTTGTGAATTTGGTTTTCATGCAGTAACTTGAAAAGTTTTGTGCATTGGGATTTCATATTGCACATGCTTATATTCCTGCATAAGGTCTCACAGGAGTCCGAAGATGGGGGACCTTGACCCAATTCCTAAAGCCACATAGCCATTTTAGGGAATTTTGGTTTTCACACGATAAGTTAAAAAGTTTTTAACATGGACCTTTTTATTGCACATGGCTTTAATCCTACCTAAGGTCTGAGACAAGTTCGAAGATGGATCACACTGACCTAAGTCCCAAGGTCACAGAGTGGGGGGGGGGCATAGATCTACTCTGATTGCATTTTGTTTTTACTTTGTATAAGAAATCCTGGAGATCCTAGGCAGTCATCCAGTATTTGGTGTGTAAGGTTGCTCTGTACTGCTTACAGACACAAGAACACTGGACCAAAAGGTGGGAGGGGAGGGGGGGGGGGAGAAAAATATAGTGTGATGGGTTACTGTCATTGAACTATACAATAAATTTGGACAAGTCCAGATTCAAAACAACTGGTCTGTAAGTAAATTCTCTTGGCTCCGACAAACAGATAAGCTTTATTATTAATGCTGGTAATAACGCTTGTCAGACTCTAAATATAGAAGAATTTTAAATAAATAAACACTGTTTTCTGCTCAATGGATATTCTGTATGTTACACTGTACTCATCCCAGACATGCCACAAATTCCTGTCTGTCAGAGGTTTTGCTCTGTCATAACCGTACACTTTAGGGGTGAGGGGTAAAGTTAAAATTTTTCAGTCCTTTTGTTGGGGATGGTTCAACAATATCATCATTTTCACAAACGTACAAACCATATGCTAGGGGGAAGGGGGTTAAAAGGTGTTGTACACTTTTAATGATGCAATAAAATGATGATTGGTTCACTCACTCAAGCTGGTCAGCTCAGTTTGAAAATTTGGAGAATAAAGCAGCACCATTTTTTAAAGCAGTGACACGAACAAGTTCGAACAAGAAGATAAGTGCAAAGTTTTTAACCCTTCCTCTGCTATTTATTTTATGGGGGTTAATTGTCTATCACACTGAATTTAATCCTGGGATCACCCCATAAACACGATCTACAGGACTATGGATGTTTATTTATGTAAAGACATTGTATGCTCATTTCTGGTCAATCAAATTGCTTAATTTTTGCTGCAGAAACAATTTTTGCTGCAGAAACACTTTTGTTGCGTGAATATGACAATTTTATTCACACAGACTTCTAAATAATAATTTAATCAATTTTTCGGTATATTTGCCGATAACAATACACAAAACTGGCAAATTTGTGTATTTTGCTGCCTCAAACTTCGTACGATTCTTTTGCTGGTTCCAGGTATGTTTGGTATCAATGGAAACATCAAAACCTTGTCAGTATCGTCATGCTGCTGTTCTAATGGCTTTAATGTTTTATTCCCACCCACCAAACGTGGTCTTCTTGCATAAATTTACTATCTCCGAGGTAAAAATCAAAGAATAGAAGGCAGCTACATTCTCCCCCTTTTTCAGCGAGATTTCACCCTATTCGGTTGGCTGACAGATCTTGAAACAAGTTTGCACGTGGTTAAGCATGTGCAGTGCACACTTTTAACAGACCAGCATGGTGGAGTTGATCATTCAAGCCAACCTTACTTTATGTTTTCATGTCACATAAGTACTGAAATTTAGTGACTTATTGACAGTAGATATTAGGAAAACATTTAGAATGTCCCTGGTGAACCACTGAAAAAAATACAGAGTGGAAACTGCATGCAATTGATGTTAAAATGGACAACTCATGCACCAGTATGCATTAATTGGCAATCAATTTCCATGATGGTCCATACTGAATCAAGTGTGTGCGTGTTGTGTTTTTTGCAGAGACACTGGAATATTTATACAATTTTGGCACTATTACTCAATAGTTATTGTGGAAACCATTTAATATGTTGTACATCTGCAGGAGAATGCACCATATTGCCATACTGAAAGTAGATCAACACATTTGCTACATTGAGCACATAAACTTGCCTGCGGCAAGGGAGAAGCAAGTATTTTCGTGCGGGTTTTCTTGCCTGCAGCAGAAGAAGGGTTAAAAGCCTTGTTTACCCGGGTTGAAAATGTGGCTATCAGAACAATGTAAATAAAATAAAATCCTGGTCTCATTGAGGTGATCTTCAGGCTGTCTGCACTTTCAGACAATTACATCCGTCTATTTAACATAGACCTACCTTGAATGCAGGAGTGGAGAAAGCCATGTCTGGTTTACTGCTGGGGGCCTTGCTAGTGTTCAACATTTTTTAAATGTTGAATTGTACTCTTTTGGGGAGGGGGGAGGGGGGGTCATGAAAAAGAGTACTCTGTGCACGCTTGTGAAAATGATGAAAATGTTGAACCAGAAGTAATACTGCTATAACTCATAACTATCTTGACTGAGTTTGCGGAAATTTGGCACAAGACAAAGATGAACTGACTGTAAAGTAAATTTTTGGGGCTTGCAGGGACCAGAGGGCAATGTATCTAGGAAGGTGTCAGTGTAGACCCAACTTAAACTTAGACTGTTTTGTGTTTGCTCCAAAAAGCATATAGTTGATAAAATCAGTGAAAGTAATGAAAAACATAACATACCAATCCCATCTTCCTACAAAGTCCCTCAGCTGAGAACCCACACAAACCAGTTGATCTTGACCTCACCTGTTGAACAAAGCAGGATACAATCCTTCTTAATCATGTT
Organism: Hermodice carunculata; assembly: GCA_964020975.1. Lineage (NCBI taxonomy): Eukaryota > Metazoa > Annelida > Polychaeta > Eunicida > Amphinomidae > Hermodice > Hermodice carunculata. The sequence goes on from OZ026617.1 coordinate 65,850,155, forward strand.
GTGCAAAAATGTCAGGAGAACAAGAACAACGAAAAAGGTAAGCGTGTTGTGATTTATCTAATATATCTAAGTTCTGCAAGATGCACAAGTTATCAACAAAAAAAACGAAAAAAAACATTGCTCAGTATATGTATGATTAAGATCCCGACACCACAACAAATACACTCGCTGTTCATGGTACCATTTCTTGCATCATTTGTTACTATTAATTTTAGACCATACATTCATGGGTGTATGTCAACACACATTCAATGTGATTAATTTTGTGTGGGAGTGGCTAGGTACCTGTCATCATATGTGTGTGTTAGCCATTGCCATAATGCAGATATATACATTGAAATTGAGATAATGCTTGCACATGTTGATTTATTGCAGGCCGCAGAATTAGGGGTTTTGAGAGTATGGTAAAGATGACCAGAGTTTGTGCATGAGCTAATGCTTCAAGAGAGTTGTTAAAGCATGGAGCCAGGGGGCACTTGCCCTGATGCCAGGCCCCAAGTCATTTTCAAGGGCTGCTGGTGTTTCGTTTTACCAATGAGCGTTTTGCAAGGTGACTGCAGTATATGCAAGATCAATTGATTATATATTGACCCTTTTGGCTGCTCAGGCAGGGCCTTTAACACTTTACCTTCCAGTGCAAAGTCGTGCTTATTTTGGGTATATTGTACTGATTCCAGATCCAGATTCCTCTTCATTGTACGTTTCTGTCCAAGCAAAAGCTTGCCAGTGATACTTTCCACACTCAATAAAGAATGCTTTCAGCCAACATTTTTCTTCCTGTTTCTTAGGTGCATTACACCCAAATTGCAGTGAGGAAAGCTGCCGGCTCATTGTATAACCCAACTCTGAGGTACACTTAAGAAATACATCTAAATGACCCATTCCCCCTTGAACCAGCCAAAACTGGTGGTGGTCAAATGTCATCTGTTTTGGTGTTATCCGGTAATTCCAACAGTAATGAAAAACAATTTGACCGAGAATTGCAGCAGAGACCTAGCAAAATCCCATACACCAAATCAACAGCTTCACTTGGCATGGGTTGGGCACTGAGGGCCCAGCTCGCATTAAGGAAAACTGTTGACTCAGTCTTAACTCAAGGGGGAAGGGTTAAGTGAGCTTCAATTGCATAGGCTAACATGTATGCCGAGTATTGTGTCTAATTCTAGCAAATAAATGATGCTATAGTGGGAAATGTTTTAGAACAGCATTATTTCAGAATTCTTGACGCAGCAAAGTGGGTCTGGATGGGCGTTGGAGTGCACTTATTTAAGATGGATAATACAATACTTTATCAGAATTTGTTGTCTTTTAGCAAGCACATTCATGCAGTTAGGTCCCTTGTTCACTCCCTTGTCTTTCTACTTCTGTTTCCCTGGCTACGGTGATATTTTAAGACAGCTACACAGAACAAAGAAAAAGTGATAACTGTAATTGAGACTTATTCATTGAAACTGGACTTACACTGTCAAATTGATATTTGCAGTAGATAACACTTAAGTTATGCCAAAGTCAAGGGTATACACAGCTGAAGATGAAGTCAAAGGTGACTTTGTTTCGACTGGACCAGCTCCAGTGGTAAGTCACCAGTCCAGAAAATCCAGGAAAGTCCATGCAAGTGAAGCAACTCAGCCAGGCCTAAAACACTCAAAGAAAAGTGGTAGTCATAGTAACAGTGGTGGCCATGGCAACAAGACAGTTGAATCAGGTGGCTCAAAGCATGGAGTGGGTGAGAAGGTACATGGGTCCGTGCCATCAAAACACAGTGGGAGTAAAGTGAAGGAAAAGAAGGAAGATGGAAGAACGACTCTACCCCGACGTTTGCCAAGTTTAGACCCTGCAAAGAAACCAGTGAAGAACAACAAAAGCAGGAAGGGCAAGCAAGCAGGAGGGAACGCAGTAAAAGACAAAGGCATGGAAGTGAAAAAGAGTGTTTCACGTTCAAAGAGGAACAAGGACAAGAACTGCAGTAAGAAAACATCAATTATATCGGTAGCTCACTGCATGAGGCCCAGCAGTGTCTGGTGCCTGATGTCCACCAATGTCATGTACTGCTCCAATGGGCAAGTCACCAGTTGGTTTGCATGTTTACCTTGAAGGAATGCCCAATTAAACTATTAGCAACCAATGCCTGTGGACTGTCTCACCAATATGACTTGTACCATGTATTTCTTTATCTTAGAAGTTTATTTCTGTCCTTTTATTACTTGTTGAAATGTCACTAATAGGTCATTACAGTAATGATGTCACGAGAGCACCAACAAGAAATCATCTGATGTCTGCATGATCAATGCAAGATGAGAGAGATAGGGTGAACAAGACATGCATTATGCATATCCAGTATTTATCTATGGATGTTTTGTGATGTGTTCACTTTTTTCAACTTTATATTTGCAGCATGTCAACAGAATTATGTTTCCTTGAGGTTATTCAGCATGTTTAATGGGCGACACTGAGTTATACATGCACAAGGAGTTGCACAACGCAATAAAGCACTATAACCCTATACACATTATTCCGTCATGCGCGCACAGATGCGCTGAGTACTTGTGTCCATATAATTGAGTATTGCCCTTTAATGTATAAGATTCAAATATAACCCAGGTTTTGATGGTTATATGGCAAAAAAATTACACTACTATATTGTGCATAAAAGGTTCACATATATTGGTATAACCGCCTCAATCCTTAACTACAAGTTCCAAATTTTCTGGCTGATATCAGTACAGGTTTATATATATTCAGTGGCTTCGTATTCACAGTATACTGCAATGTCTGTTCTTTGTGAGTTCATGAATGCTTCCAACATGGACCAGGTCGGAAGGTCTTGTTCAACAAAGGTATACATGGAACAGACAAACATGTCTGTTAACTGCCTGAATTTATGGTGCAATCTCAGCCTTGATGGCAGGGAGTCTTGCAAGAAAGCTGTTTACAGAACAGATTTCAGTACCATATGGCCACCTTGATATTGTTGCGCTTTTCCTGATTTTGCATCTTTCTGATTTTAATGGTAAAGTATTCTCAATTGATTGAATTAAGAGGCGAAAAGGTTCAATAAATTGGTAGTGGGTGGTTGACATTGCAAGTAAAACACTAAGGAGGAGCCCATTTAATGTGTCAAGCAATGAAAGAATATGGAGGTGGGGGCAACCACGATGGTCTGACTAACATAATGCACAAAAATAAAAAAAAAAGTGCAGGTGATTGTTGTAAAGAAAAAAATTACACACTTGGTTACTGACATTAAGTATTTCTGAAGATTCTAAGCACACAAGATGAAAATAGTGTGACAGTAAGGCAAATGGGTATCGGTAACAAGGACTGTGAGCACACTGAGGGAAGTGGGCCAGGAAGGCACTAGGCACACCAAGGGAAATGAGTGATAAAATCATAAGGATGATTTATCACAGCAGGAAAAAGTAGGCACATGTAACAAGGGCCACAGGCACACCAAAGGAAATGGATAACAGGTACCATAACACAGAAAGGGAAATGGGTAAAAAGGCACACCAAGAGAACAGGGTAACAAGGGCTGTACGCATGCATACTAAGGGAAGTGTGTAACAAGGGTCATAGGCACATGCACCAAGAGAAGTGAGTGGTGAGGGCCATTTAGCACACCAGGAAAAAAGTAGGTACATGTAACAAGGGACATAGGCACACTAAGGGAAATGGGTAACAAGGCACACCAAGAGAAGAGAACAACAAGGGCTCTAAGCACCCAGACATGTTAAAGGGAAATGGGCAATGAGGGCTGTAAGTGTACAAGGGGAAAGGGGTAATAAGTCCAGGGCCAGAATTTCGCAAAATTTTGCAAGACTCTATTTGGATTTTTGTCAATTAGTTTTCTTTTTAAAGAAAGACAAGTTTAGGAGAATCTTTATGAGAATGGATTCTTGGATTCTCATCGAAATTCTGGCCCTGAAGTCACACCAATTGAAGTGCGTAGCAAGAGCTGCAAGTAGTCCAAAGGAAACGGGCCACAAGGGCTGCAAGCACATCAGGGGAAATTAATAACAAGGGCAGTAAGCATATCAATAATAATGTGAGTTACAAGGGCAGTATGAGTACATCCATTGATTTGAGTAACAAGGGCTAAGTAAGCACACAAAGGGAAATGGGTTACAAGGGCTGTAAGCACATCAATTGCTGTAGGCAACAAGGGCTGTAAGGCCACTGATGTATGTGGGTAAGAAAGGCAGTAAGCACATCAGTCCAGGTGGGTAACAAGGGCTGTAAACACACCTAGGGAGATGGATAACTAGGACAGTAAGCACACCTGAAGGGAAATGGATAACAAGTCACGTCAATGGAGGCTGGGTAACAGAGGTCTGTAAGCACACCAAAGGAAATGGGTAACAAGGGCAGTAAGCATATTAATTGATGTGGGTAACACAGCATATTGATTGAATATGTATGTGGTAAAAAAGTTGGATCAAAATGGCAATAACAAATGTGAACACTTTTCCATTGTGAGGGAAGTGAGTGGGTTTGCCTTGTTTAACTTGGATCCCTGTAGCAGTATTCTCAACACCTGCTTAGCCTTGCTTATCAAATGTATTGATCCATAGTGCAAGGAGAGAAATATTAAGAGGGGCTTAAGGCATCCTCTTCTAAGTTTCTCAGGATGCTTAGTGCAGGTGTGGAGGCTTAAGCAGGGACAGTGAAATCTGGAATCAACATGGCAAAGGTTGATAAGGACAGGAGCTTAATGGGTATTGAGGGGGAGGCTGGGCTTATGGACAAAATCATCGGTAATTCTCCATCTGGTATTTCAGCAATTCACTCTCAAATAACATGAAATTGAACCATCTTTGTGGTAAGATACTGAAATGATGCACACAAAAACAGCATTTATTTGGGAAAAAGGGGTATCCTTGCGAGTTTACAGGTCAGTATGTCAGATAATGATGGACAGATTCGTTGAGAGGTTAGAAGAGATGTAAAACTGCAAAATGTACATGTATATACAACATGGCCCTGTGGGTCTAGTCACTGGTTGTAATCCACTGAATTATTTAAGACAGCTTTTGTGCCGGCAAGATTAGTGCCTGCCTCAAACCACTTGCAATTATCAATCAAATGAAGGTCAAAATGAGTGGAGAGGGTGAAATTAAACTGGACAACATGGGACAGCGATATTGATCAATATTAAGCAATGGTCATTATCAACAAGCAAAAACCAAAGGGCGGTCTTGAAGATCAAATGGCAAGGTAGTTAGCAAGTATTTTGTAAAGATCTCATCCTTATGTTGTATATTCACTTTTTGGAACAACAGTATGTACAAAAGAGGAGGAACTGTCACATTTGTGCACCATGCACTGTATACGAAGTCTTGGCAGCTTTCCAGGAGAAAAAAAAAATCCAGCCCCATAGTATCCTGTTTGCCAGCAGCTCAAATCAGATCTTATTAACATCATTATGATAATGATGTCAATAAGTTCTGGTTTGAGCATATAGCAAATATGATATTTACATTCAGTTTTTATTGTTTTTGTATTGGAATGAAAGGGCTTTAATTCTTTGATGAAGTGCTCGGTGGACAGAGAGGCAGATGAGATAACATACATTAGATACGGATGTGATATGTAGTCAGGTATGTTTCTTTCCAGCCGTCCATCACACACCCTGTTTACCAAGAGGGCTAAATATTTAGCCTTCTTGAGTATACTGCTTTTGCATTAAAGAGTTTGTTACATCAAAAGTAGTAGGTTTGAATTGCATATGGGAATGGAAATATAATATTCTTTTACAATTAAGATAGACGTACTAAAATTTTGCCATTTTTACAGAGGAATTGATTGAGACAACGAATGTAAATATAGGAATTCGGTGTCATGTTTTCTGTATGCCATGAACATGCTTGGGCCATATGCATATCTAAGTGGATACCTAAAGCAGTTCACATTTATGTACATGTGACCCCAGTATGTCAGTGTAACCCATATGTCATCCAGGAAACAGGATGCTCGATTCTTAATTTAAGTGAAAGAATATGTCATGGACACCAAAACATTGGAGAAGGCATGAGTATGATAAATTGTCACACAGAGTAGCTCACAAAATCACCATGACAACATAGCTTTTCATTTTGAGAGTAGCCTTCTACTTTCTTATTTTTCAAAATTGGAGATTTCCCTGTGAGGTTGTCTTGCCATATGCTCTACTTTTTGATGTGTCAGCATCACAAAATACTGTAATCAAGGTTTTTGAAAGAAAGCAACATTCAGTAGAACTTGTTCTGCAAGAATGATAAAATCCAAATTTATGTCATATGATTTTAAGTTAGGGATGTCACATAGTACATTGTATCATATGTTGGAGCAAGTTTCCATTTAAACCAGTTGTGATCTGTCAGTAATATCAAGTGTTGAGTATATTTTTTCTGTGCTACTTGAATCTTGTGCACATTTTTTCATTAAAAAAATCTGATTTTTGAAAGTTTAAGAGAAAACATCAGACTAGATGATATACCATTAGGTAACTGTTTTTCTTGAACTTGCCCAGAGCATTACCACATACCAAGGAAAACTGTCTTCATTATTGCAATCGTCAGAATTATGACTGGGTGATGAACCTTCCAGGTGCCATTGAAGGACTCTCTGTCATTGGATCTTGTCAGCAGCAGTCGCTTTATTACCTCTAATGGGCCTGATCTGCAGTCTCTGGTTTGGCTGTTGAATGCTTTATACTGTTTGGGATAAATGTTAATAATAAATACTTGTCTCCAGAATCACTTGTTGTTTTGTTTGAAAAAAAAAGAGGGGGGGGGGAGGGTAATTGTTTGCCAAACTATTGATTTTAAAAATTTTTGTTCATCCACCGTGCTGTTAAGTTGCCTCCTCTTTTGATCACCATCATAACATGATTGACCTGCCAAGTCTTCCCCTTGACACCGGTATCCCATGTCTCTGCCATAATACCTGAAGAACTTTCAACAGAAATTTTGTGCAGTTGCAACCATATTATGGATCCATTAAAATTTAACCACTTCCTTCCTGTTTCGTGTGAATAAAAAATCAGTCCATTGGCGAGACAAAAGTGTTTGACATCAAAGAATGTTATGAGGTACATATTGCTTGCAGTATATACGGGTAGAGAAATAGTTATTGCATGGACGAACGTGTCAAGGGAATGAAATATTAATGTAAAAGATACTTGATGACAATGTTTCATGATGGATGCCAGCATATAAGTTGATCAGGCATGCAGACACCTGTAAATAATACAAGCTTAGACGTCAAGGTCACCGGCCACCGCCCCGACTTAGTTTCAGTGCATACAAGCAAGTGTGTATGCGTGCACTCTGGTCTCTTTGGCTTTTGAAAACGACACATTAATAAAAAAAACTCCTGGAGTGCAAAAATTTATATTTTGGAAAGCCAATTGTTGTTTTTCTGTTTTATAAACATTTTCTTGTTTTGAGAGTCCGCTGTTCATGTTGGTGTGGGATTTGATGGGAGGTAACTGTGCAAGTAGTAGACTTGCAGTAAGTACCATCTCACCCTTTCTCCAGCATGTCTGGATCCACTTGGTACACATCATGCCCAAAATCAGCTAAGTGAACTATACGATTAAAGTAAGAAAAAATAACAAGAACAACCGGTAGAATCCTACATATGTATGTTTCCTGTAAATATGTGTAACACTAGTCTGCACTGCAACTTGTTGATGATTACATTCTAAAGAATCAGAAGAACCTTACATGTATATCGTCATACATGTGTAATAATAGACTGTACTGTAAATTATTGATGTTTACAATCTGCTTCATTAATTTATAGAGGCAGTTTCTCACCAATAATTGATCTATTACGTATTATTATGCCAAAAACTTTCCCCACATTTACCTTCAAGATTATTGTGGCGATGTCTTACCAATGCATCTCTTGCCAGTCATCTCAGATTTAGGGCCAATGATTTTCAGTTTTTTCCGAAACCAAAGTGGAATTGTGCATTTTTTTCATCCTTGAAACGGAATTTGATATTTTTTCTTATATGAATTACATATAAATACATAGCAGTGAAACGGAATTTGAAAAATTTTGGCTGATGAACCGGAATTCCTGGGGGTTTTTTTTCGTTCCCTTTCCCTTTCTCTTCATCAAAGTTAATTTTGTTTCCTTTACTTTCACTTTATTTTGTCCTCAATAAGGGCTGTATTCATTGGTTTTTGCATTGCCTGGCAAGCCATCCTGCTGCCTTCCTTGTGCACTACTCTACAGGACTCGCTAGGCAACGTAAAAAACAAATAGTGACTGGAATTTCATGTTGGTACTTAGTGAAAGCTCTAACTGTGGTGAATACGAGTTATAATTTCAGCTGAAAATAAAGATGAAAAGACTAGTAAGTCATGATTGAAAACATGCAACAGATAATCAAAGTCGGGCAGGGATCAGGCACAGCTCCCACTAGGAGGCAGGGATCAGGCACAGCACCCACTAGGAGGCAGAGATCAGGCACAGCACCCACTAGGAGGCAGAGAAACATTTGATTTTCATGCCAGGCAATATTTATTAGGATTGAGTCTGGTATGGCTTTCAACAGACCAGCTCCGATACCAAGTTAACCTCACGTCACCAGCTGATATATCTTCTGATTGCTCCTTCTTAACAAACATTGTTTTTTGTTTGACAGAGACAGAGCGCAAAATTAGAGCCAATGATTCGGAATACAACGCTGCCTTTGAGTATGCTGTGAGTACACATGTACATCTACATGTATTTTACAATACGACAAGCAGAGTGTCAAGTGACAAAATGTAACAGATGGTATTCAATTTGAATTGGAGGTATCATCACACTTTTATAGGGAAAATGAGAATTTTTCTTCAAACACCAGATATTTGGCAAGTAAAAATGTTTCAACTGCAAAGCAAAATTTCCTTTTTAGAAGTGAAATATAACAAAGTTGATTTAACAGACACCAGATAAACTGACATTTTAATTTAACCAATTTGCATCAAGTCCCTCAAAAGCCCTAAGCACTATTGTTGAAGGTGTCAATGTACTGGCAATGGATGCAGCAGGCTTTTATGGTGTCTCGCTTGAAGTCCAAAACGGACAAAAATTTTCAGCTGGAATATTGTCTGCACATATACATTACTTGATATCATGATCTTGTCCATACAAGGAACATGAACATAGTCAATAAAAACTAAATAAACATTGTATTGTTAAATCGCAGATCTTTTACCTGACAAAGTCTGGATTTTTGGTCCCTAATGCATTTATGCATGGATTCAATTGTTTATTTCAGGATAACTACATCAGCACATCCAAATACAATATCTTCACGTTCTTACCAAAGAATGCATTTGAGCAGTTCCAGAGGCTGGCCAATGCCTATTTCCTTATACTTCTCATATTGCAGGTAAGTGACGTGGCTCTAGGCAGCTTGTGTTTATCATCATACATCTATAATACATGTACATGCAGATAGTCATCACACAGATTTATTTACACGGTTGTTTGCTTGGATTTCCTCATTCACAGGAAGTAATGGCTTGTTCCTGATTTCCTGATTTTTTTGCCAAGCTGACTTGCCAGTCAGCTGAGCTTATAGGATGGGTAGTGATCCATGGTCTGTCCGTCCATTATCTGTCTGTTCATATTTTTTATTTCTCCAAAACCACAGGCCATATTCTCTTTGGACATGGTGGGGTTGTACCTCTGGTGGGTCTCCACCAAGTTTGTTCAAATGGTCATGTTCTCATGATATTTTGATTTTGTCTGAATTTTTTTGTTCATTTTTTTGTCTTCTCCGAAACAGCCAAACCAGTTGCTTTGAAATTGCATAGGGATACTTCCACGTACTCTTACACCTTAATTTGTTCACCAGGTGGCACTGCTATTTATATCCCCTGCATCCAAAGGATTTGGGGGATATATTGGTTTTGTGACCGTTGGCCCGCCTTCTGTCTGTCTGTCCATCGGGACGACGTTACCATGATAACTAAAAAAATATTGCATGTAGCACTGCCAAATTTTGGTTAGTGATGCACCTTATGATGAAGCAGTTCAAGTTCCAAAACTAGCTTCCTGTGATCATTAATTAATTAGTTAATTAGTTAACAAAAGGTTGTTAGGCAACCCGCAGACGACATTACCGTGATAACTAAAAAGGTGTTGCATGTAGCTCCACAAAATTTTAGGTAGTGATGCACCTTATGATGAAGCAGGTCAAGTAAGAAAGCTAGCATCCTGTGATCATTAATTAATTAGTTAATTAACTCAGAACTCAGAACTCAGAACTCAGAACAGTTTATTCAATATGATATGAAATGGGTTACATGAATTTCAACGTTTGTAGTGACAAAGTGGTAATTAAGCAATAACCAAGAACTCATAATTGAACTAAATGATATTAGGATGACCTTGGCTAAGGATTCTATGATCCGCTATCGCCTAGGCCACCTTTCGGTAAAATTGTAATTAGCAAACAACTGGCAAAAATATTAAGAACAGAGATTAGAAGCTTAAATATACAGGGTAAATATAAAGTCACTTAATTACCACAAACATAACAGTGTGCAACTGTACAAGTGTCTTTATATTGCTTCACGAAGAAAAGCTTTATGTAGGTTGCAAAACCATTATAAGAATGTGTGAAAAATTTATCTTTGATACAGGGTTGTGTGTTTTTTAAGAGGGTTGGAAGGTAATACCTAATACAATATTTTGTCGAATTTCTAGAAGGAATAGGAACCTGGCTGTCATTTCTATGTCGAGTGAAATATCGGTGAGAAGGTATTGTAGCTGCAAATATGTTGTTAAAGTAATCAGGGGTTTTATTTTCTAAATATCTATAGTAAAATTTTAAGGATCTTAACTTAAGAATATCTGGTACTTGTAAAAGGTTTAACGTTTTAAATAAAGGATCCGTGTGGGCATTATATCTTGCCAAGCAAACAAGACGAACAGCCTTCTTTTGAAGTTTGAAAATACGGTCACACGAGAAACCCCACAGAAGAATGCAATAATTTAGATGAGGAAGAAAAAGAGAATTGTAGATTTGTAATAGAATATCCTGCGGAAAATAATTTTGTGTTCTTTTCATAACACCAATAATTTTTGAGAGCTTATTTCCAATTTTGTTAACGTGTGAGTGCCAATTTAAGTTTTCGTTAATTCGTAAACCTAGGAAATCAAAATCACTGGTTTTGTAGATGGGCACATTCTTTATTTTAAGATTTAAGGTGAAATTTATTTTTCGTTGAGGGAAATGAAACACCATATATTTAGTTTTAGCAATATTTATAGATAATTTGTTGGCTGACAGCCAATCACAAACCTTGTTTAATTCGATTTCTATGCTATTTGATACAGAGTCAGTGTCCTTGAGAGGAAAATTGAAAGAACTAAGTGAATTGATAAGAGTCGTGTCGTCTGCATAGAAAATCGATTCAAATTTTGAAGATGCCAAATACATGTCATTTGTGTAAATTATAAAAAGAAGAGGACCCAAAATAGAGCCCTGTGGCACTCCAGTTGTAATGGATAGGCACTTTGAAGAAACATCGTCGAATTTGACGTAACAAAACATCGTCAGACAATATCCAGGTCCAAACGGCCATACCTTTGTACCTGTGACCCCTATTTGTTTCAAATTTAGTTCAAGTAGTCAATAGACCTGAGGAATTTTTCTAAGGTGGTCAGTATGTCCATCTGACTGACCGTCTGTCTGTTTGTCCCCTTGGTCAAGATAACAGATTTTTGTCTTTTTCTCTAAAACTAATGGTCAAATTGTATTCAAATCTGGTGGGAATGTAACCTGTATGTATACCCACAAGATATGTATGAGTGGTCATGCTCGAATATTTTTTGAAATTTTTATGAATTTTTGAAATTCAGAGTGATGGTAATAAGAGCACATTTTAACATGGCATATAGTACATGTACTATATACACGATGTATATAGTACATACATATAATGCTTCTGAACCCATTAGTTTCAAATTTTATGGAAAGACCTGTGGGGGTTTTTCTTGGGTTGTCAGTCTGTCCATCTGCCTGGCCGTCTCTCTGTGCATCCCCCTAGGTAAGATAACAGAATTTTGTTTTTTTTCTTTAAAACTAATGGTGAGATTCTCTTCAAACTTGATGGGGATGTACCTGGTATGTATCCCCACAAGGTAATGCATGAATAGTTATGCTGTATTGATTTTTGGATTTTTTATGAATTTTTGAAACCCAAAATGATTGTTGAGAGCACATTTTATCTCTAGTTTAATATGGTGTCTTGAATATGGCACCAAAGCACCAGACCATCATGGTCCTCATGTTATTTTTTCAAAGATATTTTTTTCTTACTCATTGTCTCATACCATTTTTTTTTTAACTATCTTGCATGAATATGGTGCCTGTGCCTTGTAGGGCCTGTGTTGCATTTATACGTTCTCCCTCATCCAGATTTGTTTGCATCTTGATACAGTCATCCATCCTTTGAAAGACCACTCATAGGCCAGGTCAAAAAGTGGTCACATGGAGTAGGTGGCTTTGCAATAGAGATTCAGTAACATGGGAAAGATAGCACTAATATTATGACAAAAGTTGGCTTTTGAAGATGATTTCTCAATTGGGAGACAGTGCGCCATGCGGGGGATATATTTGTTGTCGCGCCCGACGACTATCACTAACTTGTTTATTTTTTTTAAATGAATTTTTGTGCATTAAAGTGAATTTTTATTTTGCGAAAACTATTTCTTAGATTCTTTTGAAACTTGGTGGAAATGTTGCTTGCTGGAAAGGTCAAACAAAGCTATTCATTAGGTGATGAACATACATTCCCAATGATTACAATGCAAGTCAATGGGGATTTCAATGGGAAGTCACATTTTTGACTTCATCTCCACTATTGTCAACTAGTGTCACTTCAAACTTGGTAGGGATGTACCTTGGGTAGGTCTGTACAAATTTTGCTCAAATGGTTATGCTCCAATGAGTTTTGGAATTTTTAAGATTTTTTTGTTCATTTTTTTGCAAAAATCTTAAAAGTTCTACTTCGATGAAACCCCCAGCCAGTTGCTCTAAAATTGTATAGGGACACTTCTGGAGACCGCTAGAGCTTCTTCAACAGGTGGGGCTATTTTTCGCTTTTTAAAGAATTTTTGTTTGTTTTCACTTCCCTTGACTAAAATCAGTTAGGGGATATGTTCATGTCAGCAACACTGATGATGGTCTCAAACATAGGTGACCATGATATCATTCTGACGTTCACAGGGGCCACTTCAGTCTGTATATATAAGGTCAGCTGAACACAGGACTGCCACAGTCCTCTTGTTTTATGAAGTATCACAGAATAGGTGAGGTAAATGATTCAATGCAGAAGCATTCTGATGGTCAATATTATGACATGGATACAAAGTTATGAGTCTGCAAGTAAAGATAAGGATTCCAATAGTTGGTGTCACAAATAACACCTGTTATCAAGTACATGATACAGGGTGTATGTACTAGTTATTTAAAAGGGAGTTGGCCAAGCTACATTGATTTAAATGTTAAAAAAAATTCTGGAACTTGTGTCAGAGAAGGGATTGTGTTTTTGCCATCATCAAATTCAAAAGGAAAGGACAGAATACTTGAAAGTTAATTAATGTAAAGTTGATGTTCGATCAGGCAAATGAGACCAGGTCCTAATGGTAAGACTGCTGCTAAGATGTTGCTCAAATTTGATATTGGGGAATATGTACATGTATGTCATAGGGCAAAAGTTAATTGTGTAGACTTTTGGGTCAGTGTGACTATGGTGACCTTTATCCGACTTGAAGTAAGCCTTTCAATCACTGCACATGTCGACCCTGGCTCTTCAATTTCTGTCTAAAAAAAAAATCAGAATACAGGAGAGAAGACTGAGATATTGAGATGCCCAGTTGCATGCCACTGTCTCAGTGCTGCATTTTGACTGAGTTGAAAGGTTTCCTTGGCTTGCTTTGGGCACATTGCACCCCAAGGAAAGCCTGGTGATTGGGACTGTTGCCGAGGAAAGCTGTTGACCTGGGTCATGTTGTCTTGACAAGTTTCATCTTCAATTCTCACTGAAGCAGATGACATTTAACCACCAGCCAGTTTTGGCCGGTTTAAGGGAGAAAGGGTTAAAGGTCCATGTACAAAAAATTTGAATCTGGTACGTGTATCAGTATATCAATGCAGAGCACAGTGAGTTGTGTAAATAGACATACAGAATTTTGCATGGCTGAGAGTGAGTTACTATTTTTCTCTCACATGGGATCATTGTTGGTGTGGAAAATCAGGCATGACCACAGGTCACCACTGATTTTCCACACCAACAACGATTCCAAGTGAGAGAAAAATAGTAACTCACTCTCCAGCCATGTAAGATTTTGTTTATTGTATAATGTTAAATTGGGTATTCGTCACAAAAAAAATTCCCTGGGCTTATTTTCAACGCCAACCTGGTGTGTCCTGTTTGTTTACCTTTGTTGCAGTTTTTCCATGGCACGTGTGTCGTATAGTCAAAAATTGCTCGCACATATTTGATTTCGTCTAAATGTCAACGCATCACGTGACTGATGCAGGCGCATCATAATGTACTTGTAACAATGTTTAGGTCATTTGATCTGCATGTACAGTGACTTACTGCATTTGAATTTCACTCTAGAAAATGATAAGTCACGATCAAGCATCCAATAAAGTGAAAGAGTTAATGTAGCCTCATGTAATGTATGCATCTGTTATCTATGCTTTCAGCTCATACCACAGATATCCTCCCTGAATGCCATTACCACCATCATCCCCCTTGTTGTTGTGCTTTCGCTCACTGCTCTCAAAGATGCCATTGATGACATTGTAAGTACATATAATAAAACCTCCACAGCCGAACACCTCCATCACCTGAACACTAGGGATGTAGTGATTCACCAATGCAACGTGATACAAGAAGCCACGATATGCATATCAAATCATGAGCCTGTGTATCGCAAAACATGATACACATGTTTTGTCGGCATGACAGTTTCAAGACATATGGAAAAATGTACAAATGTATCGTTGCAAATATTCTCATTACCATATACCAATTTGTTCAACAACAGAATAAAGACCATATATATGTCAGTTTTGATTTATTTTATTCTCTGGTGTTGAGTCCAATGGGCAAAGAAATAGCTTTGGACAGGAGAAGTAAGCGGCAACATGGCAGCCGGAAGGAGTGAATGCATTGCCATTGAAGGTTGAACATTCATAAAAGGCCCTAAATATCAACAAACACTTCCATAATACATAAGATTCTGATAGATGTCAATATCAAGCTGTTAATGATCAAACCATGGTAATAAAATCTTTAAAATGTGTAGAGTAAAATCCAAATCCACACGCATGATTTCATGCAGCCATGTGCACAAGTACTGTGACACCATACTGTAGTTACATCAGTTCTGAATAGGGGGCAGCACCCTCATCCTAGCTGTATTGCATTTTGCTGTCTGCCAAGACAGCATTGAAGAGCTTCAAGCCTTGGTGGGCCTACATTAAGCCTGGCTTCATTAAATTTCAAAATGAATCTGTAGATGAATAAATAACAGCAGGATAAGACATGGTACTGTTTATACTAGTTATAAAACAGTAGTTCATAATATCATTTTGATGGCAATTTTGTTGGAAATATTTAAAGCTGAGATATGTTTCTGAACTTTTTTGAATTAGTGAGACTTTGAATTTGATAGGCTCCACATGAACACGATGACGGCAAAGAAAGCAAATGGTAATGATATTTCACTTGTACATTAATCATTATCTAGATCACAAATCTTTAAAGAATCTAAAATTGTAATAAATTTCATTCTCAGGCATTTCAACTTTTTAGCTTTACATTTCTGAATTATTTTACATTTGAAACATTTACCATATTATTTTACATAGGAAAATATGAAATCTGTCTTTAATTTAAAAAATGAAAAGCATGCATTTAGAATAAGTGATAAAAGAATGTATAAATTTAATTTTTGTCCATTTTCAGCTGCCTGAATCGTATTGTGTAGCGTATCGTGAGGAAATGTACTGTTGCAACCCTACTGAACACCTCTTTAAGTTGAATGCCCTTTATGCATCCCTTTTTTTGTCCGAGTGCCATGTGAATGACTTTAAGCCGAACATTATCTTTGGGCCCATAGGGCCAAACGGAGCACTGCTGTGCAGAATTGTCATATCAGGATAAGAAAGTGAAATGTACAAAATTAATCCATTATTCATACAATCCTAGGTTCAGGTCAATCACAGCATCTGCATGCTGCTTATCCAATTAAATTTCATCAGCATAAACCCTTAAAGGGCTGATTTAAGACTGAGTCAACAGTTTACCTCAGAATACTTTGTGTGCAATGCGCGCAAAGTGTTCCAAGGAAAGCATGTTGACTAAGACTACTTTTTGCTTGACACTAGGCTTGCAGGTACTTTAATGAAAGCTAACTTCATGAGGAATTTGAATCTTTTATCCATTATGTGCTTAATGGTAGTGATAAAATGACTATAGCTGTAAGGGTTAAATTTCAATTGAGAAATGAATGTTGGAATTTGAACAGATTTCAAGTGGTCATATAGCCTAGTTTCCAAAATGTGCTGCTGGCTTCCAGGTACTGTTCATTATATTAGATTTTGATTAATTGAAGCTGATGAAACATTTATATTGCTTGATATATGTGTGTATATATATATATATATATATATATATATATGGAAATAGGGCATTAAGATTGTAGTAGCAGAGTGGCTTTTTTACAAAGAGGTTTTAATAAGCAGATTCTATTGTATATGATAAGAATGAAAACTGCCAAGTATTAATTTAAAGGTTTTAGCTGTCTTGGTTGTCATAACAACATGTGTGTAGAAGAAATTCCTCAAGTTCAAATTACTGTATATTTGTTACATTTTATGTTACAGCAAAGACATATAAGTGATAGACAGGTCAACAACAGAAGATCGTACGTGTTACGGGGAGGCCAGCTGGTGGAGGAGCAGTGGCAGAATGTGGTTGTTGGTGACATCATCAAGATGGAGAACAATCAGTTTGTAGCAGTAAGTTTTATCATACCTCAGCAATAAATCAAGTCATTTGATTGGGAGGATCAAACCTTTCCTGATGTCCGCAAGTGTTTGTGCTGTTAACTGCTGCACATTTTGCTGCTAGGGGGCACTGCATACCTCACCTAAACTTGATCCCAAAAGGGGACAAACACCCTGTTTGCACACAAAGCAAGCTAGCACACCCTGAAAGGTTTGACTGACAAAACAGATGTTTTGTAGACGTCTTTTTCCGTGGCATAATAAAGATACTGCTGCCCTTGTTCTTGAAATGCTCAGACCCTTAGCCAATTAGCCAATGCTAATATTTCTTTAATTTGGCTAAACAAATATTTAAGTAGCAAAAATGTTTTAAAATGAATAATAAACCGTTCCCCCTTGAATTAAGACTGAGTCAACAGCTTTCTTTGGCAGGGGTTGGGTAATAAGTGCCCGGCCCATTCCAAGGAAAGTTGTTGACCTGGGGCATGTGATATTGATATGTCTGGTCTATAATATTCACATTCAAATTGTTTTTCATTATTGTTGAAATTAGTTGAAAACACTGAAGCAGTTAATATTTGACCATATTATCGGAACGGAACAGCATAGTGGAATGCACAAATGGTTAATTGGTCCTTGTGCTTAAAAAAAAAAGAATGTTGCGTAGTTTCTTCAAAGTTGATCATTAATTGAATATATCTAAGAAGATTTCCACACATTACTTTTATAATAAAATTGTGTTGAGACACAATGAAAATTATATGAAGACACATAATGCTCTTGAAATAGGAACAAATAGTTTGTTTACAAGCACTAGTCAATCAGCTGTTTCTCCATAGAGCTAAATTATTATGCAGGATTCCTGTGCATGATTCAGCTGTTCCCTGAAAAGCTCATTTTTTATGCAAGCATTTTCCATGTAACTCATTGATTTATGTTGTGTTTTTCAAGTACAGAAAAACATTGGCTATGCAAGATTTACATTTGCCTAACAGGTGCAAAATGCTCTGTAAGGTATTGATAATAAAAGTCTTATTGATGTTTTATCACAAATTTAAATGCTTTCCCCTCGACATGGTAACAGAGGCCTTATATTAGGCCATGAAATGTAACAATTTTGCTTGCTTTTCTAATCGAAGTTGATCAATCTTGTGACTGAAAGTTTTGTACACAGCAATTAAAATGGGGGGGGGGGGCTTTTCATTTTGTCATTAGTAATTGTGAATTGTTACTGGTTCAAAATGTAATGTGAAACAAATGTAAAGCTTATCCCAGATGTTAACTGGGATAACCTATCTGAGATAACCTTTAAGCGTGTGAGAAATAGAGAATCTGGCATTGCCAAACCATGGTGGATAATGTTTGGGGCATGAGTTGTTGGATTTTGTGGTTTTCGCTCGGCAAGCTGTGTGAAAACCACAACATCCAACAACAACTGCCCCAAACGTTATCCACCATGGCATGGCAATGCTAGATTTTGTTTCTCACATACCTCAAACTGACAGGAATTGCAAAAACACACTGCTAATTGACTTGCTTTTCACACTTCAAAATCGCCATCTTGTTTTGATAATTTCTTACATGCACTGTGGGCCACTTCACGCGTAAATGCAGGGCTGTAATTGCATGTTTAGGTGAAACATAGTTCCATGGTTCTATGGCGAATTTGAATGTAAAGATTGTCAAAAGACTTACATTAGAGCAATCTATTTGTAATAAATAATTATAAAGAGTGTTTCATATTTTATGGGTAACAAATCATTATCACTTCAGGACCATAGATGTTTATGAGGCTGACTGAAAACAGCTGACCTCATGAATATGCAAAAGAAAGTAGTCCTCACCACTTTCTAAAATAGACCAATCAGAAATGTCTTGCAACAATGGGTAAAGCATATCCACAATGTGGTTGTGGATAGAAACGTTAATTGCACAGGAACACCCCATAGGTATGTGAGAAAATTACAATAAAACATGCAATTTGTGATTTTTATATTATCTTGTTTTATTTCTGGTATATTTTACACGATCATTCTTCTTTGCTTTGTCGTGGATGGGGCTCATTGCCCCCAACCCATGCCAAGGAAAGCTATTGACCTATGACGGCATGCCATCATGAATAGTCTTACACACAGATCTCAGCCAAAACATTTTCTGAAAAAAAAAAAAAAGAAATTAAAATGAAAAATACTAAGACATATGACAATGTACATCCGGGAGCTTTTGGGCAATTTGAGTGGGAAGGGGTTAAATTTCCAGGTTGATCATTCTCATCCATATAACTACTACTTTTGCATGTAAAATTCATTCCATCTAATGTACACAAGAAGTACCTGTTCTGCAGTGTACCTTGTACATAATAAAGCAGCAAGTGATGATCTCTACATGGTCTATGGGTATGTTCTGTTTACAGGCTGATTTACTACTTTTATCCACCAGCGAACCTAACAGTCTTTGCTACATAGAAACTGCTGAACTGGATGGGTAAGTGGCTGGCTGTATCCTTCCACCTTATATGTCAGGGTACCGCACTAGCAAAAAAGTCTTGCACCATACCCACTGGTGGGACCACTCATCAGTACCATTGCCCACATTGTAACTGAAATGAAGTCCCGACGGGAAATCCAGGTGTGGGCCACAGACTGCCGCCAGTAGTACAAATTTAACTCATTCCATACTATGGCAACAGGCCTTGGACAGTGCCAGAACCACTGACTTAAGACTGTAGGCATGTTGGTATTGAATGAAAGCTCTTTTCATGAAGAATTTAAATCTGCAATTGTCATCTTAAATCCAGGTAAATATGATGAAAAATCAGGGACTGGTATGGAATGAGTTAATCTAAGCCATTTTCCTGGCGTCTGCCCAATGAGAGTCCCTCTGGCAAGAGCACTTCCTTGAGACCACCTGTGGGCCTCCAGGGGACCACTATAACATGGGTGCACGAGTTTCTTGTGGCACTGTACCTACAGTGCTCCCTCATTATAATGCTGGTGACACCATATGATAGGAGTCACAGTGAGAGTCGGGATATACTTATTTGACATTTACAGGCATAGGTAATGCATAAAAAGAATAATTTGGTAACAAAATCAAATGCTCACTTTCGGATGTAATTATTGTGTAGAAAAACATGATAGGGTCAGGATGACCCCAGCTAAGGACCATCTGCTATCACTTGGGCCACCAAGAAAAAGTGAAGAGACTAAATTTACATCTTTCCAATCAAAAACCCTAAAAATTAAAACACAAGAAAGTATACAATTGGGAATCTGAAAACTGTATAAACTAAGAATATTCCGTCACCTATTACATACAAAACAATCTGGCACTGTACAAACATCTTGATACTGTTGCAGAAAATATATTTTTGAATAATTCCAAAATGGAAAGAAAAGCTCCAAGTATTGACCCCTGGGGAACCTCAGTCTTTATTGGCAATTATTTAAAAGATACTGTATTAAATTGAACATATTGTTATTGATTTTCCAGATAATTTTTAAACCAGTGTAAATCAATACCTGTGACACCATAATACTGCAATTTGTTAACAAGAATTTTATGATCCAAAGTATCAAAGGTTTTTGATAGATCCAAAAAATACTGATTGGTAGTTTGCCCAAGTCCAACATCTGAATAATTCTATCTACAAACTCAAGTGCTTCTTTTTCTTTAGAATGCAGTTTCTTAAAACCATGTTGACTGCCATAAAATAAAAAATAAGTTGTGAAGTAGTCATACAATTGGTTATGAACCACCATCTTGAAATTTTTTTATATAACTGGCAATGAAGATATGAACCCATAACTTTCTACAAATGTATTTTCTTTTTTTGCATCAAGGTATGACTTGGACCATTTTTAGCCTGTCTGGAAAAATTCCACTTGATAAAGATTGGTTTATAATGATAGTTAATGGTTCTGCAAGAGCAGGAATATTCTTAATAAGTTTCGTGGATAAATCGTGTTGCCCACTACTACTTTTAGGCTTGAAAACATTGATGACGTGTTTAATATTAGAAGAATAGAAGAACTGACTAGTTTAAAAGAAAAAATATGTTTCATATTATTGCATAAGTAAGAAGAATAAGTTGGATTTGACAGCTACATTAATTTTTTGCTGCTAGTGTGGGACCAATATTAAAAAAGAATTATATTGAATCGGTCAGAAATTATATCTTTATTTGTCACCTGTAATCTCAATTAAGAAAAACAAAGGGAAATCCTTTTTATTTTTGTTCAAACTCAAATCTGTACTGCTAACTAAGGTCCCATGTTTTTTTTTCATCACATCTAAATTTTTGAAGTTCGGATGTATGGTTTTTTTTTAATTGACTAATATTATTCTTTAGTATTCTATTATACATTAATTTTTTAAAATTTGGCTTCATAATATCAAATTGAGGGTTATATTGGGGAGTTCTTTTTAAAAAATTTTTGTAAAGACTAACATGGTATTTAATTGATCTCAAAATACTGGCATATGCTTGTGTTTATATTTGTGAAATCTACGGTCTTTTTGGGTGAGTATTTTTCTTTGGCTGTATATTTTTTTCGTTAAATTTGCATAAGTAATTTTTTGATTTATTGGTACAAATTCTTCTATAAATTGGTCAATCTCATCATTAGTATCCCTGGGTGGTTGGTAAATATTACACAAAGTAACCTTCTGCTGCAATCTACTTCCAAATAAACCTCCCCAGATATTGCTGGAGGCATAGAGTCTCGTAATACATGTTGAAAATCATTGTGTAGATAAATAAGTAATCCACTGTGAGAACTGTGTGTGGCTGCGAGAAGTATTGCAGTATAATAATGGAGATTAACCCTTTCCCCTTTGAATTGACACTTGAGTCAACTTTCCTTGGCATGAGTTGGGCACTAAGTGCCCAGTGCCCAACTTATGCCAAGGAAAGCTGTTGACCTGGGGCATGTGATCTTGATAAGTCTCATGCACATTTTTCAGTCAAATTGTTTTTCATGACTGTTAAAATTAGTTGAAAACACTGAAGCAGACGACATTTGACCACCAGCTGGTTTTGGCTGGTTTGAGGGGCAAAGGGTTAATACATGTTGAAAATCATTGTGTAAATAAATAAGTAATCCACTGCTAGAACTGTGTGTGGCTCCAAGAGGTATTGCAGTATAATAATGGAGATTAAAGAGAGAGAGAGATCTGATAAATTTTGGTCAGTCCATTTCTCTTGGAGACATATAGCACTAAAAGCAAAGTCATGCTGTGCTACATCATCAATTATTATAACAGATTTGTCAAACCTAGCGTTAAGACATTGAATATTTAAATCAAGTATTGTAAAAGTATGTTTTAGCGCTTGAAGATAATCAACAAGGTTTTCTGATTCCACATGAGAGCTAGTTGCAATAGAAATTGAATTATTATGGTCATCCATATCATTTAATAATTCATTGAAAACCGTTGAATGAAACCCCACCAAAATTTTTCAAAATCTTTTCATGTAATGTATCAGAAGTGATTTTCAGTCCCTTACCTTTTCATTGTTTTGTGCCCAAAATATTTTCTTTACCACAACAACAACAAAAAAAACCCCCTGATAACTGACTTTGTCTGAAAGTGGTGTAAGACGAACCAAGAACAAAAAGATGACAACAGTGCATACACTTGAGAGAAAAGTTAGAAATGTTTAATGTAAGGAATGTGGAAATAAACTGTGGAGAAAAGTAAACATGTGTAGGAGTTACTCCAGGAGATGGTCATGGGTCCATAAAGAGTAGACATGTAGTAATGTACACATAGATAATAGACTATTGAGGCAAGTAAACATGTTCACATACTGCAACTGTACGGTAAGACATGAAACAATGTAACCGTAGTGTGCTAGGTAGCAACAAAAACTACAAAGTTAACAATATGAGTGTATAAACACAAAGGCGCATATTATATTGAAGTAATCATGGGCAAACCTTATCCTGCAATACTTTTGAGATGCCCACAGTAGGCTCGTAGACATGGCTGTATGTCATTGCACCATATACTCTGAAATTCAGTTGATTTATTGCATGTCTGGATAGCTGGTACACAATTTTAACTTTTACCCTTAAAGCACTGATTTAAGACTGAGTCAACGGCTCTCCTCTGGACACTTTGCACATATTGTGCACACAAGTGTCCCAAGGAAAGCTGTTGAATAAGACTACTTTTTGCCTTAGACTAGGCTTGCTGGCATTTGAATAAAAGGTTTCTTCATGAAGAATTTGAATTGTTTAATCATTATATGTTTAACCGCAATGAGAAAATGACTACAGCGGTGATTGGCACCTTAAGGGTTAAGAATGAGGGGCCTTATAAAGAGACGGGTGTAGTACATGTTGAGGCAGGTAGATGTACATTATGTTGTATTCATGATGATACTCCAAGCAGGATCCATCATGTAGCCAAAGCTATATCTATTATAATATGACATGTCATAGAATTGAAACAATTCTAGATTTCAAATTTATCTGATTGTGTTATATTTCATTGGCAATTTGGGCAAATAAAACTTTGGAAATTCTATCTTGGGTTCAGTTTGGAATTATGAAAAAAAATGTAATGAACACTTGAACAGAAGAGATTGTACTGTGCACATGTGCTTTGATTTGATTCGATCTGACTTTCCAGCTGGGTGTCAGTCATGAAAGTACAATTTAACAATACATACAATTGCTGAAATAAATGAACAAGAAGGCACTGACATATTTGAGGTAAACTAAAAACAAAACAATATCACAGAACTCAAATCATACTCTTATAAAAAAAAAAATAGTTGCAGATAATACATCATAAGTCAGACTCGGATCACATGCAAAAAAAATAAAAAATAAAAACATTTAGTACAGATGAGAAATACAACACAAACTCAAGATTGTATTCGGTAAGAAATATTACATGTACCTTGTCAGTGTTTGACATGTGTGTGCTTCTACTTTCCTTGGTTTACAGTATTGGGTCAGCGTGGTCAAGTGGCTCACACATGGGAGTAATAAAATGTATAGATGTCACAGTGAACAATGTTGTGTATTCAGCTTTATACATGACCCAATACACAGAATTCTTGTGGGCTAGAGTTGTGTATAGTCCTAGTGGATTATATTTTAAGGTAATGTTGAATAAACTGGTTACTGCTGAAGCTAGTGAAATATAGTTATTCAGAATCATTTAAGTTAAATATACACTCAGATTTACCTCAGGGAAATATCTTTTTATATGCTCCTGTTTTTAAGGTACCCAAGTTGCGAATTACAATGGTAAATAATCAGAATACACAACCTAGCCCGCCTAACTGAACTGTCCTCTTGGTCATCTCTATTGGTGTCTATTATGCTATCCTTTTGCAGGGAAACAAACCTCAAAGTGAAACAATCAATCCCAGAAACTGCAGAAATGGGAGATGACATAACAGATTTAAACAATTTTAATGGTAAGTTAGACATTACATTTTCCCTTTTCAGAAGGATTATCTTGCTGCTGTGACGGTGTAATGGAGTAATGCATCTGTTGGGTGTTATATTGAATAGATGCCCCAGTATGTCATGGCAGCAGAGTGGTGTGTTATAATATCATGTTGTTTAGTTCTTGTATGATTTAAGTGCGAGGTCAAAGAGTTGCATATAGATTATGATACTCATGAGAAATAACATGATATTTCTCTTTGAGCTGAATTGACCCCCCCCCAAAAAAAAATAAAACAAACAAAAAAATAAAACAAACAAAAAATAAAAGTAAAATAAAAATAAAAAATGTTAAAGAAATAAGAATGGGAGAGGAAAGGTACAAACAAGAATGAATGAACAAAAGAAAGAAATGGAAGTATGAATGGTTTAACTCTTTTTTTTACAGAATTAAAAATAAACAGCAAATGAAGGTATGTTATGAAATATCGTGAAACTAAAATCCATGCCGTGAGATGGAATAATTCAATCCATCTAAGTGCTCATGCATGTATTGAATCGTCAATAGCATTCCAAGTGTCTAAGAAAAACTGTTGGGATACAGTGTATTTCTTCAACATGTCCTTCAGCGTTTTAGTGTGCATGAGGTCAGCTGGAGCATGGCTGCCAGTCAGGACTAAGCGCGCTGACTCTTGGCATGGCCTGATGGTGCGACAGTGAAAGGGCTCTGTATCAGCATTTGACTTGTTTGGTCGTGAAATTGTTGCTAAAATTCTCATTCCCAATAATTATTGGAAGAAGGCTGATGTGAAATAAATGACCTTGACATGTTGAAAAGAATGTTAAGACATGAAATAATGACATCAGTATGTTTTGAAGACTGCTTAAACATGAAATGATGGCAGCAACATATTTTGAAGAGTGATAAGACATGATATAAAGTGCAGTTGGTATGTGCGTTTCCCATTTTCGGCTAGGTGATTGGTGCCGAAGGTTGCCGATTCGAGACCCAGCCGTTCCGTGGTGACAAAACATAATATATTTTCAGTGCTCCTTTGATGCTGGTGAACTTGCATATGAACAGTCCCCAATCTAGGACAACTCTGAATACAGTCACTTGTACTGTACGATGAACTGGGCCATGTCGATTGTGGCATTCATACGTGCCTCCATCGAACCATTCTTTTTAAGAATGGGGATTTGGTACAGTTGGTATGTGTGTTTCCCACTTTCGGCTAGGTGATTGGTGCCGAAGGTTGCTGGTTTGTCACCTGGCCCTTCCGTGGTCACAAAACATAATAAAGATACCAACATGTTTAGAAGAGTTCAAAGACATGGAATAATGATATTAACATGTTTAGAAGAGTGTTTTAACATGAAATAATGACCTCAACATTTCATTTTTCATTTTTTTTCCAGGAGATATAACTTGTGAAGCCCCAAACAATAATCTTAGTAAGTTTGAGGGTGTTTTAAAATGGAAAGATACAACTTATGCCTTGGACAACGAGAAAATCTTACTCCGTGGTTGTGTACTTCGTAACACCCAGTGGTGCTATGGTCTGGTGATCTTTGCTGGACCAGACACCAAACTTATGATGAACAGCGGCAAGAGTGTTTTCAAGCGGACAAACATTGACCGACTCATGAATGTTCTTATTATTGGTGTGAGTATATGGTGATGGGGATACTCAGAATGTTCAGAATGGATGTTTAATGCAACTGATCTATTTATCCACTAATGAATCTATTACTGTTGAATCTTTTGTTCAGAAATATGAAGACAAATAGTCTTAACTTTAAAATCTATTTAAATAAAATAAAATTCTTCACTTATTGCACCCATATGTTCATATATTTAGTTTATGCTATTCTTAAATGGATTGCTAGAAAACATGGAAGATGAAATATGATCTTGCGTATGTCATCATCTAAATTGCAGATATTTTTGTGCTTACTGTCTGCCTGCACAATTTGCACCATCGCCTGTGGTATCTGGGAGACCGCTACAGGTTACAACTTCCAGATCTTCCTGCCCTGGGAGACATATGTCCCAGGCACCACATTGGAGGGAGGCAAGGAAGGGACAGTTGCAGCAGGTGCCACCGTCATTGCCTTAATGGTCTTCTTGTCCTACCTCATCATCCTCAACACTCTAGTGCCTATATCTTTGTATGTCAGGTGAGTCTATAATGCAAATCTCTGTGTGTCAGATGTATCTAAATGCCTATATATCTGTGTCAGGTGAGTCGATAATGCCTATGTCTCAGTATGTGAGTTGGGTCTGTAATGCCTATATCTCTATATGTCAGGTGAGTATAATGCCTATATCTCTTATGTCAGATGAGTCTATTATGCCTATATCAGGTGAGTCTATAATGCCTGTATCTCTGTATGTGAGTTGAGTCTATAATGTCTATATCTCTATATGTGAGGTGAGTATAATGCCTACATCTGTGTATGTCAGATGAGTGTATTATGCCTATATCTCTGTATGTTTGTTGAGTCTATAATGCCTATATCTCTATATGTCAGGTGAGTATGATGCCTACATCTCAGTATGTCAGGTGAGTATATTATGCCTATATCTCTGTATGTCAGTTGAGTCTATAATCCCTATGTCTCTATGTCAGGTGAGCGTATAATGCCCATATCTGTATGTCAGGTGATCCTATAATGCCTATATCTGTATATCAGTTGACTCTATAATGCCTATACATGTATCTGTATGAGAGGTGAGTTTCTAATGCCTATAACTGTATGTCAGGTGAGAGTACAATGTTAATGTTTTATTTATGTCAGGTGAGTTTGTAATGCCTATATCTCAGTGTCAGATGAGTCTATACTGCTCATATCTGATTGACATTGAGGCTCAATGCCTATGTCTCTGTATGTTGGATCAGTCTGCAATGTCGATATCTGTATGTCAGGTGAGTTTATAATTCCTACGTCCCTAAGCCTGTATGTCAGTCTATAATGCCTAGTATGTCTTTGTATGTCAGGTATTAAAGTCTGTAAGGTCTGTATCTGTTGTATGTTATCTGAGTCTGTAATGCCTATATATTTGTCAGGTGAGTGTATATGCCTATATCTTTGTATGTCGGGCAAGTCCATATACCTGAGTGTACTTTCCACCTCTTGTGTAAATCATGGGCTACCATAGCTCAGTTGCTCTATAACAGTTAGAGGGAGTTTCAGTGGGTATGTTGGCAAAGTTAACTATTTATATGAAGTTCCGAAAATATATAGCATGCTGGATCCCATGTTTTGTTTAAAAAAGTATAGACCCATATCTTTTACATGGATTGCAAAACAGGCCAAGCCTATATTAATCACTCTCCATGGCACAGATCGTGGCGTATACTTCCTACCTACAATGTTTGGTGGAGGAAACTGAAGGACTCGGAGAAAACCATCGTGCACAGTCAGAGTGGTAGGAACTCTTTCCACATGCTTCCCCGGCCGTGAATCGAACCCGGGCCGCAGAGGTGAAAGGCGAG
Organism: Hermodice carunculata; assembly: GCA_964020975.1. NCBI lineage: Eukaryota > Metazoa > Annelida > Polychaeta > Eunicida > Amphinomidae > Hermodice > Hermodice carunculata. The sequence goes on from OZ026617.1 coordinate 65,878,084, forward strand.
CGTGTTGCAGCTCCGCCAACCATGTTGTGTTTCTCTCCATGTCATGGAGATCAGCAAGTAGCACTGTCCCCATGAATTCATGAAGTTCCATTTCTGTATGGGATTCATAATCCTGAAAATCAAAAAAAAAAAAAAAGAAGAAAAGTGAAGATGTTAGTACTTTTTCATGCATTCATGCCCCCAAGGTATCAGCTTTCCTGAGTAGGAGGCTCATAACCCAACAGACACCCTCTAAAAACTTGACTAAGTCCTAATGCAATGAGAAGTGGTGCTGACATGGTATGGATGTCTGTTTGCAGTGTGGAGATGATTCGGTTCTGTCACAGCTGGTGGATTAACTGGGACAAGAAAATGTACTATGCAAAATCTGACACGCCAGCCAGAGCCCGAACAACCACCCTCAACGAGGAGCTGGGACAGATAGAGTATATTTTCTCCGATAAGACGGGTACTCTTACTCAGGTGAGTTCAAGTCATCACCTCACTTTGAATTCAAAACTCAGTCAACTGCTTTCCTTGGGAGTGGGGGCGGAGGGTGGATGGCCTTGCCTACCCCAAGAAAAGAAGTTTTACTTGGACAGCAACTATGATCACGTTTTACAATTCTCCTTCACTTTTTTTTTCTTGAACACACTTAAATTAATAAAAAAAATTCTTGAATATGACATCATTAATGTCAGGGCAGGTTCAGCCAGTTTAAGGGGAAAGTATTACATTGATGTAACAGTTGTTCTCATTACCCCAGGAAGGAGGGTGAATGTTGAGACTGGCCCTGGGTCAACATTCCAAATTTCTATCTGCTCATCTTGTGTCCCTGATGTTTGGAAAATAAAAATAATTTACCTGGACAAATTTTGCTTTTAATTGGTACGGAAGCACATATTTAAGGCTGGGAAACCTGCTTGATGGTTCCCTGCTGATGATCTGTGTGTTCAAAATTTTGAACCAAACGAGATGATCTTGATTAACCCTTTCCCCCCTGAATTAAGACTGAGTCAACAGCTTTCCTTGGCATGGGTTGGGCACTAAGTGCCCAACCCATGCCAAGGAAAGCTGTTGACCTGGGGCATGTGATCTTGATAAGTCTCATGTATATTTCTCAGTCAAATTGTTTTTCATAACTGTTGAAATTAGTTTAAAACACTGAAGCAGACGACATTTGACCACCAGCCGGTTTTGGCCGGTTTGAGGGGAAAAGGGTTAACTACCTCATAGTTGTAGACATAGACAGTGACTGGATTGGCTATGAAGCATACAGAGATTGGATTGGATGTTTTGTGTGTTCAGAACTACATGTTAGATGTAGCACTGTAACAGTTGTTCCTGTTTGTATGATGAAGACAGATGGTATTTCAGGGTCCCTCAATAAGTTTATAACTTGATTGAGACCTGTGGGAGGTATACCAACAGTCCTTGTAAAAGTTTATCAGAATTTTTTTCTCAATGGTGCAAGCTTCAATGATGATATTATGTTTGCCAAGTAGCTTCATGTTTTAATGATGAGACACAGACAGCTGTTCGTGTGTGCGTCAGGTGGGAATATTATCTTTCTGCAGTAGACAATACTGCTGTTTTTGCTGTGGGTTTCTGTGTCTGCAGTATGTCCGTGCAGGCAGGGACACCACTCAGAATGGTTTACATACAGTGAAACCTGTTTTGAGAGAACGCCCTTAGGGCAGGCCAAAAAGTGGTCACATAAGGCAGGTGGTCTCTCAATGGAGGTGCAGTAACATGCGAAAAACAGCAAAAGGGACTTCGAAAATATGATCTTTAAAGGCAGGTGGTCTTTCATTACAATGGTCTCTCAAAACAGGTTCCACTGTATAGTTACAGAGAATAGCCATCCACATTATGGACCGCTCAAATAGAACTTGCAAGTCTAGGCTGGAGCTGTATCCAGTTACTTGACAGTGAGTCCCGTTGTTGGAAGTTTAAATGCAAAATTAAGATTGTATAGAATTGTGTGTACAGTAATTCTCTGTGCATACATATGGAGAAAATAATATTAGAATCAGTAAAGTAGTTCCAGTACAAGCTTTGAAAAATTCCTGCATCATTTGCCACATACAGTTACCAGCAGAAAGTCTTGCACCATACCCATTGGAGGGGCCACAAACCAGTATAACTGCCCACATTGTAATGAAAATGAGTCTCTTGCACCAAGCCCAGGTGTGGGGTACAGGCTGGTACCATCAGCCCATAGGATAACTAAAATAAAATTTCCCTGGGGGGGGGTCTACCCTATGGGAGTCTCTCAGGCAAAGCCATTTCAAGGAGACCACTTGTGTGGGCCACCAGGGGACCACTTGTGTGGGCCACCAGGGTATCCCTTGTGTGGGTCACCAGGGGAACCACTGGTATGGACCACTAGGGGACCACTTGTGTGGGTCACTGGGGGAACCACTTGTGTGTGGGTCACCAGGGGAACCACTTGTGTGTGGGTCACCAGGGGAACCACTTGTGTGTGGGTCACCAGGGGATCACTCTTGTGGGACACCTTTCTACCACTTGTCTGGGCCACCAGGGTATCTCTTGTTTGGGCCACCAGGGCACCGCTTGTGTAGGCCATCAGATGACCAATTGTGGGCCAGCAGAAGCACCACTTGTGTGGGCCACCTGGGGACCACTCGTGTGGGCCACTAGTGCATCTCTAGTGTGGGCCAGCAGGGGAACTCCTTCTCTGGACCACCTGGGTACCACTTGTGTGGCCCACCAGGGGACTCTTTGATAATGGATGGAAAAATGGTTGTACTACCTGGGTCCTTTTCCATAAAAGGAAAAGCAACAATGGCAGGATGGGACACAGTACAGGATAATGGATACTTGGATATTGGCCATATAGAAACTTGTGACAAACACATTTGTGTATTTTCACAGCCATTGACAGCGGAATTCTTTGGCCAAAAGGAAGTTGCTCCTCGAAAGTGTTTAAGTGTAGGTGGTCTGTGGACAGATAGTACCAACTTACATGTGTGTGCTTTCAGAATATAATGACATTCAACAAGTGTTCAATCAATGGTCGAGCCTATGGAGACTGTGTTGATGAGTATGGTAACCCTACAGACATCACAGATGTGAGTATCAGAGATGCCCTATGCAAACAAGAACAAATAAGGAAAACAAGCTGTGACCTAGTCTCTCATGAAATCATAAAGATTTAGAATCTCCTTAACTGTTAAGGTATAAAATAAGTGAGAAATGAGCAGGGTTCTTAATTGCAGGTATTGTCATGGCAATAACTGTAAGTAATGTGGCCTTGCACAAAAGTTAAATAATCATCAGTTATGATGGTTTGTGTGCAGGTCTGCGACAAAGAAACTGACTTTTATTGGAAGAGAGTAGAATTTTGTGAAACTTTTGCCTTATTTTTGCATTTTCCTGTCAAATATTAGCAAAAATGTGAAATAAAATAGAGCTCATTGTCACCAATTTTGTTTAAAAGATACATGAGAAACTCGCCAATTAGTTTGCAGGGCCTTAAACACTGTCAGGTTGCAGGGCTTCTGTAAGTTTCACATTCACTATTTCTTGCATATTTATTCGTTTATGTATACAGAAAACTCCCAAAGTAGATTTTTCATGGAACAGCCAGAGAGAAGACAACTTTGAGTTTTGGGACCAGCGGCTAATGGACCTGGTTATGAGCGGTGATGAAGAGGCCTGCCTCTTCTTCAAGCTCCTGTCTCTGTGCCATACAGTCATGCCAGAGGTCAATGACGGTAAGTTTTTGGTCATTTAAACTACGTGAACGCACAGTGACGTCGGTAAGTTTTTGGTCATTTAAACTACGTGAACGCACAGTGACGTCCCTGTGATGCCAGGCGTAACAACAGATATGAAGCCTAGGCAAAGACCAAGGCTGAGGTGTGCCTGTCTGTAAAGCTTGTCTGCCTGATAAGATTTTTGGCTTCAAGTCTGACCAGTTTCGTTCAAACTCGTCTCCTCAGAGACCAATGAAGATTGTTGTGTTTGATATTTACCGTGATGTATATATACAGTGGTCCCTGTCTTGAGAGACTGCTCCTAGGGCAGGTCAAAATGTGGTCTCTCAAAACAGGTGGTCTTTCATTAGAGGTATAATAAAATGGAAAAGATAGCAGTGTCTTTAGAGAGCGGTCTTAAAAAGATGTGTAGTATCTCATTGGAGGGGTCTCTGAAGACAGGTACCACTATATCTGCAAATGTAACCTATTGTTACATTGTGGGTGGGACATAAAACTGTTGTCTTTTAAATTTGGGAGACTGACAGTCAAACTGGTCAGTTGGTGTCACTGTTTACAAACATTCTGTTGTGAAGGAGATGTGACATCTCTTTGGGGAGACTTGAGCTCTTTGCACTTGTGAATTTCGCTTGCATGACTTTGTTTAGAAAAATAACTTATGTGGTGCTGGTGTGCTTGTGGTCAAGGTACATGTATATCTGTCAATGGAGCATGAGTAGTCATGGACCTAACTTTGGAAAAATCGTTCCACAAGAATGGATTTTAGCAATCTCTTGGGGACAGAAGCTTAATCTGTTCTGTTAAAAGCAGGTCACAGACGATGTCATTGGGTAATTACAGGCATGAGAACTACAAATGTAGTACAGTATACAACAAGGATGCCTATTTTCTGATGAAGAAAACAAGAACAACAACAAAAAAGAAGACATGTAACAGAAGAGCCAAGTTTAAGTATTTATGGTTCATCACTCCTGGCCCCAAAAAACGGGGAATGGGAGATCTATTAGCAGATTTCTTGTTAACCATAGCATAAGTCTGAAGCATCACGCTTTATGCTAAAAATAAATTATAAAAAAACCACGATTTTGAATTGTTGAAAATACATAATAGCATTGAATGTCACACTTATGTTGATAAGGAAAGAACATGAATGTCAGCTGCATCAAGGAAATGATAAGTGTCCAGTTCTAGTTTGTCTCATAGGAAAATTTAAAATGTAAAATAAAATGCAAGCCTGACTGTTCCCTCATGAGACTAAGGTACAAACATAATTGTGATAGCCTGTAGATAACATGTAAATGTCTAGCCATAATTACTTTGTGATAGAATATTTATGATTTCGCAAGATACTTCACATCACGCCAGATGAATATTGCAGAACAGGAAACCATTGTTATGATGCCCATATGAATATTGCAAAATGTTAAAAAAAGCAAAAAAACTTGAACCTTGAAAAATACAAATTGATTATTCAGTCATTCATAGCATACTGTCATGTAATCTTTTATATGTATGTATGTATGTATGTATGTATGTATGTATGTATGTATGTATGTATGTATGTATTTATGTGTGTGTACATATATATGTATATAAATATATATATATATATATATATATATATATATATATATATATATATATATATATATATATATATGTATATACACATACATACATACATACATATGATGCTGAGGCTATATATGTATATTATTTTTAATCCTTGGGCCACAGGTCAACATCTGTGAGAAATTATATGAATGAGCACTTTATGAACTTTATATGTTATTATGATGTAATTAAGGAAAACAGAATTTTTTAAAACAAAAATGATGGATCTACATCAAGAAATTCTGAGTGTACAAGACAAAATACTCTCTCCATAGATAGGCTGATTACAAAAAAGAAATTAACTGCAGTTTAATTTCAGACATTTTTGTAGTGTAGAAATCCCTATTACATGCTGCCATATGTATGTAGTAGCTATTATTTTGACATTTTTCAGCTTATCATAGTGGAATAGACCTGTAAATGCTGGTATGCCTCAGAGCATAAGCATGTTTTATCTTGGAACCTTTTATATAAATACATAGTGATGCTTTTTCTGAGTTTTTCCCAAGGGAGTTTGAGTTTCTGAGGTGAGAATGGCAAACACATCCATAAGTCATATTTTGCGATGTAACTTGCATGCCCAAGTACGCCAGATCCTTTTAAAGCAAGAATTCAGAACCTGGTTTTAATAGAGTGGTGACAGAGTGCATGTATTTACTGTGCAGTGCTCTTTATGTTTTCCTAGATTTATTTTAGACTCAAATGGGTCGCAGAATATAGGCTTCTCAGTACATTTATTATGTCAGGTGTCATAACAGGGAGAACCCACATAACTAGTTCCAGTATCAAACAGCAGGTGGCAGCACGTCCTGCAATTACCATATACTTGTTGACAAGTGACATGAGATGTGGTTCAGGTTCAATTGATGGTCTGAATGTTCTCTGGTTTGTCAGATTATTAATTTCCTCTTACTTTTGTATTTTTAGTTGCTTTTTATGCAAATTTGCCACCAAGATTTTACTCACAGAATTATAAGGGGAGGAATTGATTCTATTTTAACTATACAAGAAGTGTATAATACAGTGTGAATAGATACATATGAGTTCTTCTGCATTATGTACTTTGATTGACAGGTAAATTAGAGTACCAGGCCCAGTCCCCAGACGAGGGAGCCCTTGTGTCAGCCGCCAGAAATTTTGGTTTTGTCTTCAAGGTAACTGGTCTATTTCTTTCTTTCTTTCTTTCTTTCTTTCTTTCTTTCTTTCTTTCTTTCTTTCTTTCTTTCTTTCTTTCTTTCTTTCTTTCTTTCTTTCTTTCTTTCTTTCTTTCTTTCTTTCTTTCTTTCTTTCTTTTTTCTGTCTGTCTGTCTGTCTGTCTGTCTGTCTGTTTGTCTGTTTGTTTGTTTGTTTGTTTGTTTGTCAACCAGAATTTGCTTTACTCTTTCAGTGCCAACTGTGACAAAAGTCGAACTACTTCCAACTGCTCTGAATTATAACAAGGGTGCCAAATTCATGTTCCTTGTAAAAAGTCTGTTCATTCAAGTACTAGCACGCCTGTGGTAACATAGAATATAATGGTCCAGGTCAGCAGCTTTCCTGGGCATGCTTTTGGGTGCAATGTGCCTAATGTGCACTGAGAAAAGCTGTTGACTTAATTGAAAACTTGGCACTGAAAGAGTTAATGCATCCCTTAACTTGGATCATTTAATGCAAAAGGCCAAATAACCGTTCACAACAAATTTGTCTATACATGTTGACAGCTTTGAATTTTATGTTCATGAAAGTACTGTTTGTTGCTGTATTTGTACATTATGCAGGTGCAGGTGAAGGTAGATTTATAAATGTTCATTACTGAAAAGCATCAACAGTTTATGGCTCGATAGTTTTCAGTCAAATGACACTTCTTTACATATATGTGCACATAGCTTCAGTAGTTAGTGCAATGCACATGAAGGTTGTGTTCGGTGGAAAAACTTTGTGCTTCTGTATATTTGTGTGTGACATAAAGGACTTTCGTGTTGGTACACAATATCCATGACGTTCATGCTGGTACACAATGCCCATGACTTTCATGCCGGTGCACAATGCCCATGACTTTCATGCTGGTCACACTATACCCATGACTGTCATGCTGGTACACAATATCCATGACTTTCATGCTGGTACACAATGGCCATGACTTTCATGCTGGTACACAATGGCCATGACTTTCATGCTGGTACACAATGGCCATGACTTTCATGCTGGTACACAATGGCCATGACTTTCATGCTGGTACACAATGGCCATGACTTTCATGCTGGTACACAATGGCCATGACTTTCATGCTGGTATACAATATCCATGACTTTCATGGTGGTGTCTGTGCTGTAATATCATTTCTTCCTTTCACAGTCACGAACCCCAACAACTATTACCATAGATGCATTTGATCAGCCAGAAACGTATGAACTACTGTGTATCCTGGACTTCAACAATGTCAGAAAAAGAATGTCTGTAAGTACCACGAGGGAGGTAAAATAAAAGTGTTAGGGATCCTTTGAGGATCTCTGCATCACTTTTATATTTTTCCACCACAAACTGGCTCTACTCAAAACATTAAAAAAAATGACGTTAGATTGGTGGACTAGTAACCTGTTAATTATGGTAACTTATGGCTGCCTTTGGGTGAAATATGGTCAAGAAAATTTACATTGACGAAATAATGCCTTTCCATCTCATTTTTAGCTCAGCTGACTTGTCAGTCAGCTAAGCTTATCTTATGATCCTCCGTCCGTTGTCTGTTCTCTGTCGTCCATCGTCAACAATTCACATTTTTGACTTCTCCAAAACCGTCAGCCAGATTCACTTCAAACTTGGTGGGTATGTGCCTTGGGTGTGTTGCTACCAGGTTTATTCAAATGGTCAGGCTCCAATGATTTTTGGACTTTAAATGAATTGTTTTGTTCTTTTTTTGGACAAATCTTACAAAATCTTCTTCACAACCAAACACCCAATTGCTATGATATTATGTAAGAACACTCCTAGGGACTCTTAGTTCTTAATTTCTTCACCAGGTGGTGCTGCAATATTGTAAAAAAAAATTATGAATTTTTGTGTCTTTTCGTTACATGGCTCATCAGGAACTGAAAACTGGTAGCCAGAAACACTTCACATTTCCGTCAACAACCTTCCTAGAAACGTGCTATTATGTCAAAGTCCAAGTTGATGGAGTGCAGTATTGTGGTACTGAGACTGGTCCTCCAAAAAAGGAAAGCTGTTAACCCTTAAAGCGCTGATTTAAAAAGGAAAGCTGTTGAAAAATAGGAAAGCTGTTGACCCAGTCAAAGGGTGGCACTGAAAGGGTTACCTTCTTTGATCCCAGCCACTCAGAATCTGAATGTCCCAGCGAAAAGGGTGAAATAATGTATAGAGTAATTTATATAATAAGCTGTTTCAAAGATATGCAACATTTATCTTGAGAAGTATGTACAGACTTCTGATTAGGAGTGGAAATCAGTGCACATTTGTACAACTTTGAAATTATCTAATATAATTGTGTGATTCAACACTTTGCATTCTTTTGCATTTTATTGAAGTGCTGTACTAAAATAAACAACATGAGAGAGTGTAATAGGTGTATATTTAAAATTACATCATTCACACTGAAGATGTCTTGATAATTGCAAGAAAATATACAATATTTTTAGAAAGAAGAAACACAGTTTTTATGTGTGTGAAACAGAAAAGAAGAGATGTTACACGCTTTCTCTTAACCGTTCTCTGCTTAAATTGCCCAAAAGCACTCGGATGTAAATGCCGAGAGTTGTATGTAAGACCCTGATGGTATGCCTTAGGTCAATAACTTTCCTTGGCACAGGTTGGAGTGTATACTGCTCCCAACCCATGCCAAGGAAAGAGTTTGACTTGTTCGTGCTCTGACGAGGAATGGTTTAACATTGTAGATTATCACCAGAAAAGATGGCAAGATCATGCTGCTGTGTAAGGGAGCTGATACTACTGTATATGAAAGGCTGGACCCAAACTCTGAAAATGACATGAAGCAAGTGACCACCGTCCATCTTAACGTAAGTTCCAAGACACAGAACACTTTGATCATGGTCTGAACCAGAGATAAACACATACAAAAACATCTGATATTTACCGGAAAGATTTGGAAGAAGTCAAAGACAAAAATGTGAGCAGAACAAGGATATCTTAACGCCTATAATATATTAAAAGTTTGATGTATGGCTTTTAGAAAAGATTAACATTTCACAAGCCTGTACTATATTGATTGATTATGGATGAAAATGGACAGACAGGATTAGAATTTTGGTGAGAATCTATTCTCCCAAAGATTCTCCTAAAGCCAGGTTGATTCCCCTATATGGTCAATTGGAGGGAATGTATTCAGATTCTGAGGATTTTGCAATATTCTCTGACAGAGGATTTGGTAATTTACACACAGTTGTTGTATATTACAGGAGTTTGCACAGGAGGGTTTACGCACATTGTGTCTAGCAGTGAAAGAGATAGACGATGCTTACTATGAAGAATGGAGTAAAAGGCATCACGAGGCAAGGTAGGGGGAGCCACTGTCCAGTGTCTGTGTGTCCTGCATATTTGTCAGTGAGCCTGATTGTACACTTTACATATTGCATCCAGCGTAACTCATGCTTGCAGGAGTTCTGATCGAATGGGACAAGAAAAGGAAAGAATATGTTGTTTAGGCCAAGTTGAAGTGGGATTACACCTTGGCATAATTAATAGTTAAGGTTAACAACTGACAAAAACTAAATCAATCAGTTCAAAGAGCGACCTTTTTCAGTTAGCTATCATAATGGTGACATTTTAGCACAAATAATGTATTGCATTAAGTAAACCTGTCTTTATCACATACCATTTGGTGGGGTGAGGTGAGGGGCCCCTAATAAGCTAAACTAGATTGAACTGTTGTAACATAATATGGCGGGCCCTTTGTAGTTGACAAAGAACATTCCTTTTGTAGAAGCATTTGCCATTGAAATTTTCGTTTTTAAATGTTGAAAAAGCTTGCTTTTGGAACAAGTAAATGTCATGACTTTTGTAGTTTTTGTTGTGAAGAAACAACCTTGAGCATGTAAACATCAGTTGCTTCATTTTGTAGTGCTTCACTGGATGAGATGTGTTGTGAGAGTTGAAAAAATATCGTGCTTATTTTTTCTGATTCTGTTGCAGCACATCCCTAGAAAATCGAGACGAGAAGTTGTCGGAAGTGTATGAGGAGATCGAGCAGGGTATGAGGTTAATTGGAGCCACTGCTATTGAAGACAAGCTGCAGGATGGCGTGCCAGAAACCATAGCCAATCTAGCGTTAGCCGATATTAAAATATGGGTTCTAACTGGTGATAAACAAGGTATGTGTATTTACTGGTTCGGGAGCTAAATTCAGTATTTTCTGACCTCTTTGCAAATTGCAGTTAGAAAAGAACGGAATCGAAACCTTGTCACTATACATGTACTTTGCATTGAACTGCTTTGATAGTTTAAATAACTACATGAGAAGTTAACTTCAAATAAAAAAAATCCCCCAAAATACTCAATAACACATTAGCTGTGAAAGGTGCAGGTTCACTTTGCAATGTGAATTAAGTTAAATTACTAAAATTGTGAAAGTTTCTTGCTTTTTGTACCTGAATATTACTTTAAAACATGTCTGAAGGAAATTATGCTGATATAATTACCAAGTTCATATACTTAAGTAGCATACAGTTGAAAGCTGTCTACTGAATACAATAATGGTTCTGATTTTTTATTTGGGGGCTATATGCTTTGTTAAAGTGCAATTCTAAAAAATTGAACTGTTAAGCTGATGACATTAAAATCGCCAGTTTCAAGTAAAAAGCTTGACTGACTGTATTTTCCAGAAACTGCTATCAATATAGGATACAGTTGTAGACTTTTAACAAACGAACAGGAAGAGATGTACATAATTGATGGGGAAACTTACCAAGAGGTAGAAATGCAACTGGAAAAAGCGCGAAGTGACATGGACAAAATTATAAGCCAAGGAGGGACACTCAATGGGTTGGACAGCACTGTGTCGTTTAACAACCCCAATCATCCCGATCACAGCATACACGACCGAGCACCGGGGGAAGAGCTTGGAGGTTTTGCTTTAGTCATCAATGGTCACAGCTTGGTGAGTCACTTGCACCTCATTGAACTAACTGTTAAAGTACTATGCTACTGTATGTCAAGATTATATTATGTCAAAAAAAGCTGTGCTTATTGTGTTTATCAAGTTAGGCCAATTTGTGGCTGTGAAATACGTTGCATATATAGAATTACAAACAGAAGTAAAATCTTAATAAAAAAAACCTCAATTTGTAAGGATTACACGTAAATGTAATTTACTTGTAAGCCACAGATTGATGCTCTTGTAAAATGTCAGGTTAGTATTGTCATAGCCAAGTGTTTACGCCAGTAAAGTATGGCTATTTACTATCAGCACATATTGACACTAGTCACTCAGTGTGACCTATTTTTTCACATTTATGCACAAAGAATCAATGTACATGTTATACAACATAGGACAGTCATCATTATCAGGTATTAAACCATTGTTGAATTACAGGTTGTTTTATATACAGTTGGCAGTTGTTTAGCCGAAACAGATACCAATAAAAGCCATGGACTGACTTGATCCAGATTTAGCATCACAGTGTTTTAAGTGACAGGTGTACTCTGACCTCTGGGTCCAATTTAATAAATGACGAGTGTGGTCTGTTGCTGCAGTTGAGATTAAGCTTACGTGAGGACCTTAAGGCTTAAGAGTCTATTGCTGATGCATCCACATGTACATGTAACTTTTCCTCATGAGGAATTACCAGAAACATCCACTGTAGTAAATTTCATCTGCTGTTCTTTTTTCTTTCTGGTTATGTTTTTGTTAAGCATATAGAAAACAATAAGTCAGTGGTTTCCCGTAATGTGGAGTTGGTACATTGTACCCAACATACTTGGAGGAAAACTGTTGACTGGAATGCCTCTAGGGATTACTGAAACATTCTTATCTTGGTTTTGATGATTATGCCATAATCTGTCGAGAAGGATTTTAGGCAAACGTGTATCCACCTTGTATTTTTAGCCATTCCACATAAATCATCAACACAATACAAACTATGTTGTCAACAGACACAGTGTTATGGCAAAGCTGTTGGTGGTGACAAGCAGACTTACAGGCTGGTCCTGCCAGCCCTTACTGGAGCGAGACTGTGATCCCACTTATGGCTCCTTAACCCTTAAACGGTCAGACCGGTCGTTAAGGATCGGTAATCACGTGATTTTATGCTGGGCTAACACTACATGTACTTGTGTAAACAACTCATAAATCATCACCAAACTTGACACGGACAGCTGCTGTGTTCCCCCCAAGAAACACATTGATCTGTTTATGTATACTGCTCCCCTTCAGTGTCTCTGCTTGTTATTCAGGGGATTCCCTGGTGATTCCCTTGAGGTGCGTGATGTCACAAAAAGGGCAGCATCCAGCACCAGTTCAGCTGCAGATGTCCATCAATCATATACAAGTGCCCAGGCTATTAACCTTATTCAGGAGTGGGCAGGGAGGGATTATGTAGAGGAGGGGGATAGTAAAGTCGATGTTGGGTGTGAGCAAGGAGCCTAGAATATCTATTCTAGGCTCCTTGGTGTGAGGATGTAAGTATTTCGTTTGTAATGAGGCTGGAGCCCACAGAGGTCAAGCGTATCAACGGACCATGCATGGTCCATGTGGTTCCACAGTGGGGCCCACAGAAAGTCATTCAACTCATTGCAGCCGATCAGCCACTCAATCATTGAGTCAATGCCTGCACTTCCCAAGTATCCCCTAGTCTGTTGTCCTGTTAAACCTGTATTTATCAATAAACTTATGAATATGACCTTTTGCCGTGGCCCAATTATGGAACCATGCATTCAAACCTAAACTGTTTCTCTGCACTCAATTTACATGGAAGGGAGGTGAGAGGAAGGGAGCATGGTTGCAGATACATGATAGATATTGTTGTCAGTCTCAGAGATTGTGATAGGCAGACAATACCAAGGGCCTACTTTGCCTTTTGCATTGAAATATATAACTCTATAATTGCATATACACTGTATGCATGTATGTCATCCGCATTTGCAAAATACATATCAGTATAAGGCCTTGTATATATGATTGTGAATCCAATCACACTTTGTTTCCATGACAACATATTAAAACAGGGGAAAACACAATTTTTTTCATAAAGATACTGCAGTGTTGTTTTATTTCTGTCATTTTCTTGCAGAATATTTAATCTGTAACATAATGTATGAATACTTATGGTGACTATTTGTTATGCAAAGTAGCTGCCTCGTAACGGTTCTGCAGATCATGTAAAAATGCAGTTTTTTCTAATTTTTAGCCAAGTTCAAGCAATATTTAAACAGTTGCTGTGAAAGCAGGTCATGTGATCTATGTTTTATTTTCAAAGTTTACTGAAATTTTATATCTCCAGTTATCCAAATTCCATGCATATTTGGAGAAAAAAGTCCTTCACATAAAATGAGGAGATAATTTGTTCTCCAATTCAGCAGATTTTTGATTATTTTATGTCCTTAATGGGTGATTAAAATGGTTGCCATGGCAACCAGTCACGTGACTATTAGCAATTTATTGCACATAATGAAACTTGGCATTCCAACCATCACAATGATATATACTTTTGGTATGCTGCAAAGAAAACTGCTCCCACTGCACTGTATTCAATGAAAATTGTTACTGTTATTTTAACTGGTACAAATAATAACCTGACCCTTTAAGTGTTAATTCATTCCATCCTGATAGAAGACCAAGTCAGCAACTTTCCTTGGTGTGCTCTGGGTGTGCCAAGGAAAGCTGTTGACCACGGGTATATAATTTGGAATGATCTTCCATGCAAGTTTCATCCAAAATTTTGAAGAATAATCCCTAAATTAGTAAAATACAATCAGCCGACGACATTTTGATATCAGCTGGAAAAAGCGTCATTGGGGTGGAATGAGTTAAACTGAAAACTAGTTACATAAATGTGCACTATGTATATATTATTGGGATGGCCATGATTAAGAAGCTGTAAACAAGTTGTAATAGCAGAGGTCACAATTACCAAACATCTGTGTATTCAGCTGAATACACAATCCAATACACAAAATTCTTCAGGGCTAGAGATGTGTATTCCCATTGGATTGGATGTTAAATATACCTCAAATTTAAAAAAAACTACATGTACATTTAAAGCTGCAAGAATAGACATTTCGGCTATGTATATAATTTTACCACACAAATTTTGCTGTTTCTGCAACGAGTGGTTTTAAAGTTATTAAGCTGTAAATTACAATGAAAAGTTGTGGGAATACACGATTCCATCCCTGAATGACTGAAATGCCCTCTACAGGAGGGCAGTAGAAGCTTCTGTCCTTGCTCTCTCCTATTAGGACCATTTGATTGAAATTGTACAACCACTTCTCCCATTAATTTACACTGTAACAAGGGCATAGAATAACTTCCTGGTCATTTAACAAATTGCAAATTACAAACTTTTTTTTTAATTCGCGGCAGAGATGTTTGTTTTCAAAAGGAGCTCAGAGATTATCTTTGTTGATGGTTATCCATTATGGGGTAATGAAGTGCTGAACATTGGGAACATGGGGTGCAGTTGTACCTATCTCGAGAGATCCCTCTAGTGAGAGACCATATATCTTTTTAACATTATGCTATCTTTTCCATGTTATTGTACCTCAAATGAAAGACCACCTGTTTTGAGAGAGCACATTTTGACCCTGCCTTGGGGTGGTCTCTCAAGACAGGAACCACTGTATAAGTATCTTAACAAGGTAATCTTCTGCGATTCTGTGGAACTCTTGGGGTCTCTGGTCTGACTCCCTACCGATGCACAGAAAAACAATCCTGCCATGTATGATGTGGGTGTTGTGAGATGGAACATTGCGTGTGTAGCTGTAAATAATCAAATAGAACCACTACACTCTCTTTAAATATTGATCTTTTATTTGCACCTTGCAATCAGACAGAAATGGAGTGGAATGTCACGTGCAGGAACTAAAGAGATTTGAATGAATGAAAATGCAAATATGAGTGTATTAGATACAATATATTTCACATGGGTAGGCTCTTATTGAAAAAAAAAAGATGATGAACAGGCATGGCAAACGAGTTAGTTCCATGGATCTTTGATGTGTCTGCTAGGGAGCAGGGTACATGTGTTATGAAAAAGTAATTGAGTGTCATCAAAAAAGTCGCATATGTATCTTTTTGATACAATGCATGTGGAAATGAGACATTGAGAGAGTATTATGAACAAATCTGACAGGTCTGATTGTCATGTGTGTGACCAAATACAAAATGAAAACAGACATGCAGCAGATTTGTCTCGAGGTATATGAACTTTTTGCTCACAGTCACAGAATGTGATTATAGATGCACCACACTATAACAAGAAATATGATACATGCACCACAAAGTAATGAAATATGATGCATATATATATATACTATCGAGTAATTAAATATGCTGCATATACTACAGAGCAATGAGATATGTGTATACTATAGAGCAATGAAATATGCGTGTACTACAGAGCAATGAAATATGCGTGTACTACAGAGCAATGAAATATGCGTGTACTACAGAGCAATGAAATATGCGTGTACTACAGAGCAATGAAATATGCGTGTACTACAGAGCAATGAAATATGTGTGTACTACAGAGCCACACAGTATGATGCATATACTACAGAGTAATCAAATATGCATATGCTACTGAGTAACAAAATATGATATATACCCTACAGATGAAGAAAATATGATGCACATACTAGAGAGCAATAAGATGAACATTGATCTTACATGTATCCGACATACATGCATTTGGTCATTTACTGAGGACCCAGGAAATGTAAATAATGTTGTAAATGGCAAAATGTAAGGTTGTTTCATTTGGTATGAATTACACATTTTTATGTTTGTATTGCATTTAAGCATCATAGTTATGAAAAGACATGTAACATAAGCACCAGAATCCATAGTGCACTAAATACATAGAATTATAACATTCATTTGCCCTTTGAAAAATGTAATAATGATAATTATGATGATAATAATAATAAAATTTTTTAAAATTTCTGCTGCTCAGTAACTATAATTTAGAGACAAATATGCAGGTGATTTATTATGTCTGTCAGTGTTTTTAAAATGTCTGATGAAAACTATGTAATTTAGGTAATTTACATAAGTACATATATACAAGTACCAATATAAGTACAGGTATACAAGTACCAATATTAGTACATGTATACAATACCAATATAAGTACATGTGTATAAGTACCAATATGAGTACATGTATATAAGTACCCATTATACATGTGCTGTCATTAAGAGAGTTCTCTTATTGTGGCCAGTTACTGCTGCAGTTGATAGAGTGCCATGGCATTCTGACCTATCACTGCTAAGTGATTTTTCTCGTTGACACACACACTGTGTGGGTACTGTATCCCATCACTTGGTAACACTAGGTGGCGCACAAACTTGCCCCGTGCAGAGAACATGCTTACACGATGGTTACGACAGTCAGCTACAATGTAGTTGCCAAGGTTACATGCCATCCCTTGACATATACCCATAGGATAATTCAGATCACCTGGCCGGTCTCCCAGTGTGCCAAATTTGAAGAGAAACCTCCCAGAACTACTGAAAACTTTAACACAGTGATTGCTGCTGTCTGCCACCAGAACATTGTCACAGCGGTCCACCAGGAGGCCTTGAGGGTTGTTGAAGTTGTAGATTCCAGTGTCGTCACCTCCGATATAAGTGCGAACACCAGATATAGGAGCATAAACTACGACAACATGTTTGTCTGGAGCATTAGATTTTTCCAAGACCACGTACTGGTCCTGACTATTTACTTGCAAACTTGTGGGGTTGTGAAAATAGCCAGTCCCAAAACGGCAAATTAGTTCACCAGCACGTGTAAATGCCTTGATGTTTTTATCACAGTCATCAGTACTAATCACATAGCCTTCCTGCGTGATAGCAACACTCAGAGGTTTAAAATCTGTGTATTGCACTGCATGTATAATCTCTCCATATTCATCCACGTGCACAAGTTGTCCCCCTTCACAGCTGGCCAGCACTAAGTTTCCATCAGGCAGGAACGTTGCAGCATTTAAACGACCAATTGAGGTGTCGTACCACTCACGAAAACTCTTCTTGAAAAGCAGGCGTGGCCTCATACTTGCCAGTTCTGGCATGGAGGTATTTATGGCACTGGTGAGTTTGTTGAAGAGAATAGGTCCTTTAAATGCAATTGGAATATCTTGAATGTGGTGAAATGTAGGGCAGCTCACTGCCCGTACCTTTTTGACACTCTTAAAGTCCTGCGACAAAAGACACTGTCGCAAAAGTCCCAATTTCAAGGCGTCAACAGATGTGGAAGGAACATACTGAGTGATTGTACCTGACTGCATCAGCAAGATTGGCATCTTGACTGAGATCAGAACCTCATTTGCTTTCAAATTACCACACATATCTGCAATGTCTAGCTTTTCGGTTGAGTGGTCACAGTTTTCAGTTGTGACACAGTCTTCGTGCGTAGAGGCTTCACCGTTGGTATCTTGTGAATATGGTTTTTGAAGCTGTGTCTCAACATTTTGTACATTCTCCCTGAGAGAGCACAGTTCTTTCATTGCGTTATTGATGTCCCTGAGTTGGCTGTTGTGACGTTCTTCCAGCTCGTTCAGCAGTGTGGTCTGCTGTGTGAGGAGGTGCTTTATCAGTCCCTGCACGTGCTCTTTGATGCGCTCACAAGCGTGTTTATACGCCATCTCTTTGGCCCTTTTTAACTTGCTAGCTTGGCGAAGTAGACAGCTAGCGTCAGTCTCCTGTCCTTGAAGTTTTTGCAGAACTGTGGCAGTATCCGGTACAGTTTGATCCATAATTTTGATGTGGCTTTTCCCTCAGTTTTGATATTTCAAAGATGGCCTCCACTGTTTTTGTATATACATCCAACTGTGTGTTTGATTAGTCCCTGTCGGAGGTTGTCTGATTCATGATTGGTCCTTTGCTGAAACATAACATATTCTAGTATAGCCAAAAGTTATCCATCAGTGATCATAGAGTGTCATAGCAGCCAGACTTGATTCAATCAAATATATCAATAACAGGACTGGTAAACACTGAATATTTAATAGCTCACACATTGATAGCCATGCTTCCTGCAGGTTGTATGGTGATGGCATCAATAATCTGTTAATGTACATGTACCTGGCCTGCCACTGTTAATGATATTGTGTGTCTGGAACTCAAATTGAGTAATCATGTACCAGTCTATTTTTATTGTCTGTGACGTATTTTTTGCCTGGGCCAGGCTGTCCTCAAGACGGACACTCTAAGCTTTACCCCAATACTGGAAGCCAATAAATTTCCATTGAGCAATGTGGAAGCATCAGGTTGCCATTAGCAACCAGTCAATTAGTAGAAGGAAGTAGCCAGTGTGTGTGCACACGGAGACTGGCATGCAGTGTCTTTGTTAGTATATGTTACTGTTGTGTTGCTGGCAAAGTAACATGGACTGACAGAGATCCCTGTTCAGAGAAGCCTCAGCCGTGACAAACCAACTACTGGAAGGACTGCTGGGTAACTCAGGTTGCCTGTCCTGATCTTTTTGTGACACACGGCTGCCTTTTATCACAGTATGGGGGGACCTTTCAAGACCACAGTGTTAGATGTATCTTGCTTCTTATTGATTGAATTCATTTCTAAGACTTCATTGTGCTTTGAGCCTTTGCCTGCTAATTAGACAATAATGATTCCAGTTTCAAATAATATCATGAAATGCTTTTTATTTTTAAAAGTAGCAGAGGGAAAAAGAAACATTTATGGCAACCGATTTCCTCAGTGCAGTTTAAGATGCAGAGGAAAGTTGCAGAGTTAGTCCCCCAGTCCAGCACTGAAACAGTTAAGATGGAATTCAAATGTTGTACAGTGCTACCTGGCGTATGTGACCACTGAAGTGAGAGACCACTTGCTGCATGCTGCAGACAGTGCAGGGTCTGGGCAATGCAAAAGTGACTGAAGTCTTTATTCTCATAACATTATTGCGAGTTTAGTGTGGTCAGAGTACAGTTAGTGCAGGGCATAGCAACTGATATGGACTAGACGCCAGTTAATCATTTCTAGACTTCAAAGGTCCAGACCTGCATTATTTACAGAGAGAACGTGCAGGCAGAGAGCATAGGAACTGGCGCATGTATGGCACCCGAGTGATCATGTATCCTTAGAGACCGTGTACATTGTTTACTTGCGTGTATGGCTCCAGTTCAGAATAGCCATGTTGTACAGTGAAACCTCATTATAATGACACTCATATGTCCAACATATTCAATATAAAGACTCAAAGTTTCATGGGAAAAGGTTTGTTTTCTTTGTTATTGGACTTACTGGACTTATCTGACACATTTCTTAGGGAACAAATGGTGTCATTATAACGAGTTTCCACTGTATTATACGGCTTTAAGACAGCAAAAGATGACTGTGTAACAATTGATGTTTGGCATCCTGTTCACCCTTGAAGTGCTGATTTCAGACTGAGTCAACAGCTTTCCTCGAGGCACCTTGTGCGCAAAGTGCCTCGAGGAAAGCTGATCATTGACTAAGACCACTTTTTGCTTCAGACTAGGCTTGCTGGTATTTGAATGAAAGGTATCTTCATGAGGAATTTGAATCTTTTAACCATTATATGTTTTAATGGTAATGATAAAATGACTATAGCCGTTATTAGCACTTTAAGGGTTTTATGTATTTGCTGGCCAGCCATACCTGGCTAAAGCAGCTGTTAGACTGCACTGCCTCATTAGAACTCATTTACAATATTAATGTAATAGCTTGGTGATCAACATGTGTTGTTTGAGTTCAGTTGGTACATTTAAATCCCGAACTGTGCACCATGTGGGACTTCGTGTGTAGGCCCAACCGTGGCTGCATGTATACATGTATAAGAGATCCATGGCGCCACCTAGCAGAGCATGTCACCATGCGTGTTTGCTTTGTACACGGGTTATGCAGTGTACAGGGGTAAAATGCTTCTTGATTCACCTAAGCAAGAACAACTGACCACATTACCATGGCTGTTCTGATGGCGACAGATAAATTGCATAAGGAGTAAAATGCACATGTACTTTCATCCCATGACTGTGCAATGTTAAAAGAGTTGTTGATTATACAACCACAGATCAGGTAAGCCTGTCCAAGAGCACGTTTTAGGGACTTCAGTATCTAAATGTCACCAGTCCAATTTGAAAGAGCAGTGAGTGGACAAACAAGAGATCAACCCCAGTGTACATAATGCCAACGCATCAGCATGCAAACTTAGATGATGAGTCAATTGCTTCCCCTTGCATACTGTGGGCACAGTGGACTGATTCCACAGCGGGTCAAAGTAAGGCAGCATGTGAAGTGGTAGGAGCCTGCCAGGGCACATTGCCTGCTGAACAATCCTAACTCCATGTTTTCTGTACGACACACGTAGTTGAGGTACATGTAATATGAGCTTGGTTTGTTTCGGGGATAGCAGGACAAATCTTGACCCCTTGAACTCTCACTAAATGCCGTTACAATTTGTAGGCTTAGTTTTCTAATAAGACTAAACATTTGCATGTGCAAATACCTGCCCTTAATAAAATATCTCCAGTGCATCTTGCCACAGACAGTACAAAGTCATTTTTGAAAATCGGCCACAGTCTGGGCAATTTCAAATGAACTTTTGCTACTGCAATAGGTGATGGAAGTAGAACAGAAATTAAAATGTGTTTCGTACCTTGTGCAGTGCCTAAATGGCAGTCCAGGTCCACTGTCAGTCATGTGGCACAGATTACTGTCAGTATTTATCTGTGAACATTTTCCTTGTCACATCATCAGGTAATAAAGCGTTGTTTGGAATAAAATGACGCAGTGTTTATGCTTGAAATCCAGTACCCAAGGATGTTACCCGAGTAGTCATGTAAACAATAGGAAAACTGAAGCGTGTGTCAATGCAAGAGAGGGTCGCTAACACACTTCAGGTTGCGTTGATCTGACATGAATCAGGTCATAGATAAAAGTTAACTCCCGATGACCCCAGCCTTGTTGTTATGAAACTTAAAAAAGAAATAAAGAACAACTACAACTGACTGTTTGCAATGTTTGTTTAGAAAAAATGTGGATCATTTTTTCAAGATTAATTTTGGGCATTTTTATCCTATTTTTACCCAGTCATATGATGATATGGAACACATGTGTTCTTCACAAAACAGAAAGCTGGTACCTTATCTTGCATGTCTCTTTAGAGAATACTGGGACCACTTGTGAATCATGCTTGGATACATGTGTTTGTGTCATGAGGGAAGTTCTTTTTTTGTGACTGTTCAGTTGCAGTTTTCTGACATCAGGTTTATTTACCAATAAGAGGACAGGTTGGGGAATTTATCATTTGTGTTTAATTTTTGATTATTGTAAAAATACAAGGACTATATCTGGTATATTGTATTTGTGTCTTTTCATCCAGAACCACTTCCAGGAAATCATTACCATATTCCGCTAATCAAACTCTTTACGCTCCATTAACTAACCTGTTACTGTCTAGCTGATATACATGTAAATATGGAAGTACTTTTGTCCATATTGCACACATTCTTCTGTGGAATTTTGACTTAGGCTGCATTAGCACAAATAAATTAATATTATTTTAATATTTTTTTGTATGTATGTATTTTGTGTATTTATTTCTTTTCTTTTCTTTTTCTCTTCTTCTTCCTGGTTCACCACTTGTTAAACCATACTGCCTTCAATGCGTAGTGTTGATATGTCTCAGGCACCCAACTCAATGAGTAATACTCCCCTGGGAGCCTTCAGTATCTTTTTTGCCAACTGATGATGTATGATATATGTGAAAATAAAGTTTCAATTCAATTTAAAGGGTCTTCAGCGGGTAACTGCTCAGAACATGTTTTAGAGCCTGTATCCATACATGTCTCTCAGAGTCACAACTACTGGTCTAAGCTAAATATTCAGCAAAGACAACCCACTTAATAATGAAAAATATATGAACGTATCCAATGATGTATTAGTTAAATAAGTGGAGCTTTGTTTATATATGGAGAACTTCAATATGAATGAAGAATACTTGTCAAACCAAACATAATTACCAAATTTGTATAGTAGAAGTTCAGATAAAGACAATTGACTTGCCCCTGAACCAGAATGTACCCTTTCCAGCTGGATAGCTTATCTTAGTTATACCACCTGCCAGTGTATAACTGAAGAAGAAGCTAACTGGAACATTATATTCAGTCCCAGTGATGGTAAAATAAACAGTTGCAGCTATACCACCTGACCCTTCCCCCCCCCCCCCCCCATGAAAATTTGTGTCATTATTGTCTTGCCAGCATAAGCTGTTGGCGAGACTAAGCAGTCACTTTCCGGACGTCCGTACATCCGTCAGTCCGTCCGTCCGTCAACAAAAAACTTTGGAGTGGCTTGAATTGCGCTGGCGAGACATTCATGGCTCTGGTGTTGAATAGGTCGGATATCTGAGTGTCATTATAATGAGATTTCACTGTATCATGGAATAGATAAAAGCTTTATCTGAATCTTCCCCACCCCCACCCCCACCCCAATGTACCCAACCAGGCTTTTCATCTACTAGGAGTATAACACTCTTCTGCCTTTAAACATTTGTCTCCAACATGTGTGAACATTGTAGCCAAAACCATATAACATATGCCACCATGCTATGAAATGAATGTGAACATTGGAGCCAAAACCACGTACAATGTGACATATACCACTGTGCCATGAAGTGAATGTGAACATTGTAGCTAAAACCACGTCACATGTACCACCCTGCCATAAAAATGGATGTTCAGTGTGAAGCTTTCAAAAATGTTTAATGTCACTTTAATGTTGGATTTACAGTGCTCTCTGACAATCAATGTCAGTCAATTATACTGGAGTGTTTATGTGTAGAACCACTTCCTGGTTGATGTTATCATATTCCACAGTCCATACTCTGTACACTCCATAAACTGACCTTCCCCTGTCTAACCTATATAAATATGGAAGTACCATAACTCATATTGCTCGTGTTCCTCTTTAGAATTTTGACCTGGGCTGCATTAGCCCTAATGTGTTAAAGGATCTTCAGTGGGTAACTACTCAGAGCATGTTTTGGAGCCTGTACCCGTACATGTCTCTCTGAGTTGTGGCTCCTTGTGTATGCTAAATATTCAGCAAAGACAACCTACATATATTACATTATGACTACGATGCCATACATGTATGTCTGTGATATTGTCAAGCATGCTAAGAGTAGTACACCTGCTGACAGGAAGTACATGTACTTCATCTATTTCCACAAGATGTCAATCCGTCCACTCACCAGTTCATGCCACATGTATTAATAAGGCTCTACTTGCCACAGCTATTGTGTACAAACTGTGTGCATATATTTTATGAATTTTGTTGTTGTGTGAATTGTATACCTGTCAACATCTTCTGACAAGAGATAAGAAAATTTTTTTGCTCACCTTAGGTTGATTTTGCTTACCTCAGGCGATCAATATGGAATGGATGTTGCACGCTACAGATTGTCAGATCTTTGTCGTACCTTTTGGGGACCCTCCACAAGGACCTCTTTGCCATGAGAGACAATCACAAGTTACCGAACTTCATCATTACGTCAGCCGTCGCCTCCTCCTGGGATGCCCAAAGTTGCATTTAGCAACATAATGATGGCATGCTGTTGCAGGTCCCACTTTACATTCTCCTACTTTTATTTGAGGGACCTGTTCTATGTTTAAGGACAAGTTCAGGCTCTTGGAAGCCTTTACCATTGGTGTGTTAGCCATGATCTATCTCAGGATCTGCAAGGTACCATACCCTTTGGGGGCTGGTTCTTTGCATCAATGCAATGATTTTTCATCCCTTTGGGGATCTGTTCTTTCCACCAGAGCACTTTGAGAAGTAATTTATGTGTCCTGGAGTTTGAGTGATATCCCTCCTCCACCTCCATTGGTAAATCAACCAAATGTAATGGATAGGTAATGTTTTATAAGACATATCTGGGAAATTCAATTTAATTTAATATCCATTTTTGATAGTAATACAATGTACTTGCTTAATATCCAATACACAAAATCCCACCCAGGCAAGCCTGCATCTGTGAATCAGATCTTTCTGAAGTTAGTCCACTGTGAAAAAAATGGTGTGATTGGTCAATACCAGTGGTCAAATGCAGGGCATGAAGGCAGCCCGTAGAGGTTGCCCTGTTGACCTCCAGTCCAGAGGAACATATAGTGAGAAATGGTTTCTGATTGGATAAAATTTAGGAGTAGAAAAAAAATCATATACCAAATGTAGTGGATAGGTAAGTATGACTAACAAATATGGAAATTGTAGTAGAGGTAAATTTCCCAGTTCCGAATACTAAATTGATTTTTTCTAGGTCCAAAAGTAATATCATTATGTTCAAAATGTAGTTGGAATTTCCATAGCAAGCATACAGTAGTGGAATGCAGGTATTAATATGCTGGTCAAACTCCGTATCCTCACATCATTTTCATAAGGTATTGCGCCTGTATGTTAGTCTTGCTGAGTATATATGTTTGCTTCTTTTTGATCCAATAGGACCACATGCCCTTAAATATTTCATTTCCCACAAGTGATCGATCATTGGTTGACTACTCTTTAATGTGAGCAGATTGTCTGACCAAGGACTCGTTACATTGCTGTTACAGGTCTATGCATTAGCAGAGAAGATGGAGCTGTTGTTGCTGGAGACTGGCAGTATGTGTAAAGCCGTTATCTGCTGCCGAGTCACGCCCCTCCAGAAAGCACTGGTGGTGGACCTGATCAAGAAACACAAGAAAACAATCACACTGGCCATAGGTGATGGGGCCAATGACGTCAGCATGATCAAAAGTAAGGATCCAGTTTGAGAACAAAAGAATTAATCTAATAATGATGTCAGCAAACAAAAGAATACGTGTATTGATCTAATAATGATGTCAGCATAATGAAAATTAACGGTCCAGTCCAAGAACAGAAGAATATAATCTCTTTCAGTGCCAACTGCAACTGACTTCAAACAAGTTAAGTCACACTGCTCTGAACTATAAGGATCCCATATTCATTTTTACCCCTCGGCCCTCTAGGCCGGAGGGGTATTGTTATCATCTAGTTGTCCATCTGTCCATGCCTTGTCAATGCCATATCGCCAAAGATACTCCCTTTACAGAGACCAAATTTTTTATCACAGGGAACTATTGAGGTGCTTCAGGTACCCATCAAAAAGTAGGTCACTAGGTTGCATATTAAGGTCACAGTACTACATTAAAGAAGCAAAAAAAAAACTGCGTTAACACAATATCAAAAAAAAAATATTGAATGTAGCTTCATCAATTATTTATGACAGTTGGTCCTGAGGATGGATGCCTCAGAAGCCTATCAAAAACTAGATCACTGGATTACATTTAGGTCACAGTGCTGCATTGAAGAAAAATGGGGGTAGCATGATATCTTCAAATCTTAATTTTCTCATTGTAGCTGCACCAATTATTTATGATAGTTAGTCTTAAGGATGCCTCAGACATCTAGTGAAAACTAGGTCACTGGGTCACATATTTAGGTCACAGTACTGCATTGAAGAAAAATGGCCTTGCCATGGTTTCTCTGCTCATTGTATTTGCAGCAAAGCTTTGTCATTAGGTCAAACAGAAGTAACCTTGACCTACCCAAGGGTATGATCATCACCTACACGTCCGTCCGTCCTGGCCAAGGGGTTTTCGGTCACTGATCGGCTTCTAGTTTTTAATTAAAAAAAGTTTACAGGTCTTGTGCCTGTTCACCATTGAGATTGTTTGTGACATGGTTTCCACAGAACATTTTAAGTTTCTGGCCCAGAGATATTACCAATTTTCATAAGTGTGTAATGGTGCTACCCACAGTTGGGACCATAAATACAAATATCCATGCACCATATACACATGGAGATGTACCTTGCTCCTAACATTCCAAATCTTGTTCATTTCCAAATGTAGTTTCCTCTGATAAGCAAATCCTGTACATGGTGACTCCCTATCAGAGGGCATGATGTCACCTTGACAACTGAGTGTTGGTAAACCATAACACATGGGCCGGCACAATCCAACTGACCACTTTGACAGTTGGTGTTCTTTACATCAAACCCATGATGTAACAGCAAGTTACATAGGTCTATATAGACCAGGGTGTAATTCAAACGCAGCAATCTTTGGTAGTCTCTGAATAGTTCAGTTAGAAAGAAACCAGGCAGATTGCAAAGGCAAAGTCTTACCAGGTATGAAGCTGCACAGACAGGCATTCCTCACTGTGTGGGCCTCTGGCCAGTCTTCACATTGCCATAGGCATATTGCTTGTTGAAAATCCTTTCTTTCAAGTAGCATGCATAGTGTGTGTATGATTTTTATCAAATCATACACACACCAAATATAACCCCCGATCTCATTCTGAAAAAAGTTTATGCACACAGTAAATATGGTTTTGCCATCTATGTGAAAAAATATTTTGTTGATAAATATAACGATACTTGTTCCATCCATAACTGTTATGTTTGCAATGTTTGATCCTTGGCTGTGAGCTTCGCGGCCAGGCCCCACTAGGTTAATATTTCAGTACTTAAATTTTATTTTGCTAATTGGGTAAAGCACTTTCAATCCACTTCATATTTTAAATATATGGATACCGTAATATATCTGTTGGTGGCCCTCATGATAGCGGCTGCTGTTGGCCTTAATGAGGGACTCTCCAGACCATTACTTCTTATATCATTGTACGGGAAGATTATTTTAGTCAGATAAAAGAGTTGAGTCTGAGTCTGAGTTTAAGAGAATATAATTGTCCAGGTCAACAGATTTCTCCAGCACTCTCTGGGTGCAATACACTCAAAGTGCACTGAGTAAAGATGACAGACTCCATCTAACACTTGGCACTGAAGGGATTAAATCTAAGAGACCTTGTACTGAACGTATTTGTTTTTTCCTATTGAAATGACCAGCAAGCATTTGATATGAATAAATGTTGCCTTGTTTGTTTCCTAAATGATATGCTGTCAGTCTGCAAATTTTCTTGGCATCCTCCTGGCTAGCAACCAGTTTATAATAGTATCCAGGAAAGTAACTGACTCGGGCGTTAATCTGTGCAAGTGAGACTGATTAGATGATATGACCGAACATTGTATGGTTGTACTGTATGCATGTTTATAGTATCAAGGTCAAAGTTTATCTGTACAGGTGTACTGTAATTTTTTGCATATGAGAGGTACACTTTGACTTTCAATGCCACTTGTACAGATAACCTTTGAGGGCTCGTAATAGTTGTCTAAGTGCAAAAACTTCAAAAATTGATTTTTAAAATGATTTCTTGGCCTATAAAACAGACCAAATTTATAGGGATGTGTATTCTCTATTCCAAGTAGTATAGACGAAACACTACACTGGATCTGTGCAGGAGGCATTCGTTTGTTTTTAAATGACAATTTATGAGACTTTATTGTCCATCCAAACAGTCCCATTAGCATAAATACACTGTAACTATGTAAACTCTGGAATTCTGTGACCAGTCACCATGTTAACCATTGGTGTTCCTTTCCAGCTGCCCACATAGGGGTGGGCATTAGTGGGCAGGAGGGCATGCAAGCAGTACTGGCCAGTGATTACAGCCTCGCACAGTTCCGCTACCTGGAGCGCCTCTTGCTCGTCCACGGCAGATGGTCCTACCTCCGCATGTGCAAGTTTCTCAAGTACTTCTTTTACAAGAATTTTGCATTCACCCTCTGTCATTTCTGGTTTGCATTCTTCTGTGGATTTTCTGCGCAGGTATGTTGGGAGAGACTGCACAAACTCCACAAAGTTCTCTGCCTCTCAGTGCCTTCATGTCAGGCAGGTGATATGATGTTGGTGAGGCACAGTGACAGGTCTTTTACATCTTTACGGCTCACTGTTTGATAAGGAAAATTGCGTAAAATTAAAAAATGCACAAAGAGTGCCAACACACAAATATGAAAATGTGCTTTGTATGAAACACTGTATAATAAAAATTTGTATAATCAAAAACTACATAACCAGAAATACATATTAGAAATTGAATACTTATAGTTTAATAAATGTATATAGAATGTACATTTTTGCTTGTAAAAGTATAAAATACTTTTATACAGTTTTTATAATTTTTGCCACAAAGTGGCCAACCTAAAGTCATGAGTGTAAAGGTAGCAATAGCATCATGCCCATTCAGAATGCAGCAGCTTGTAATTTGTGTGTTAGTATTGTTTGTGTGGATTTTTGTCACAGATAAAGAAGTTGATTAAAATTTTTTATCGTAACAATTACTCCGATTTTCATGTTGATGCCATGCTCTGCAAATTCATGCACCTTTGACTCATTCAATGTGTGTACTGTCAGTTTTTATTGGTGTGCAATTTGAAGGCCTCACTGATTTAGGTCACTAGATATTCACTAACTGCACTGTACAAATGATGCCGTAAATACTTTTTAACAAATTCTTGTAACTTTGTATTATAACAAAAATGATAAAAAAATTGTCAAAAAAAAAAAAAAGGAAAGAACTATCAAACAACTGCATGCTGAGAAAAAGGTGTCAGGCCATCTGTGGTTGGCTAACATCTAACAATCAATTTTGATGGCAACAGTTTTCAATGGAGACAATATACAAAAGCAAGATTTTGTTGTTTAACCTTTGTATACATTTGTGGGTAAATTTAATACATGTACTGCATCGAACCTACTGATCAAACCGTTATGTCTTGAGATTTAACATGTTGAAGGGTACAGATGGGTGCTGTACCTGACCATGGTACTGTGTTTGTGTACGTCTCTGAACTGATCAACATGTACTGTTATTTACGATGTATATTCACAAGTAACCATCCCATAATGTTCCAGTCCTGACCAGCCCATACCCACAGAAAGCATATATCACGCATGTTGGTCTCCAGGCAGGGCGCAATGAGAGAATCACGATCTATGCATGAGGCATACAGAGATGAGAGATGCACGTGTGGCAAGCTGCATGCTCACAACCCTGTATGGACAGCATCTGAGTAGCGCTCAGTGTAGATGAAGGTACCAGTATACTGGTACCCAGATGTGACAGTGGCTTATAATACCATTGAGTTGAGGCTAACTGCACATGAGGGTACTGATATACTGGTTCCCAGACATGGCATTAGGCAATAACATTGAATAGAGACTAACTGTATACAAGGGTACCAACATAATGGTACCTACACTGTAGATATGACCTAACACAGAGATTTATTCCGTCATATGGTTTATATCCAATTGTATATTTTTCCACAAAAGCATCATCCTTACCAGAAAACAACACCAGAAGAAAGGAAATAAATAAGTATCATTGCACCTTGATACCACTCTTTGACACACTTTTTTTCCCTGGTAATCCATCATCTCTGGCTTCAAAGCACAACCACATGAATAATTGAAACCTACTTTTCATAATTACCAGTGTTGAAAGTGTAAGTTGCTTATGAATGAGAACCTTGTTGAAAGTGAAACCAGCTTGAAAAACACATGGAGGATCTGTATCATAGCTGTCAGATGCAAACACGTGATGTAGAATTATTTAGCTAAACCATGGTATTTTTCACAGTACGGGAAAAAAATGTGTCCTCCTTGAAAAATACATGTTCAGGTTTCTGTTTAGGTAGTGATACAAAACTTTCAACATTTTCACTTTAGTACACAAAGAGCCTTGTCTGCAGACACCCGCACTCTCTGAATAGAGCATCCTTAAAGTGTTGATTTCATCTAAATGTTGGTCAAATAATGACCAAGATTTTCCAGATTTGGTAAAAACATACATTCATCTTGACACTTCCCGCCCCAGAGCAAACTGTGTGTACTAATGAGAAAATGTGGACTTTTTAATGGCCCCATGCCAGAAACAACTGCTATTAGGACTGGCTATCTGGAGCCTGTATTTGTGATAGGCCAAAATGTATGTGTAGTTATGGCATGTTATGTGTTGTTTTGTATGGCATGTCTTGTACTGACACGAGAATTGGATGGTCAGTCTCCTTTGAATCATGTCTCACCATCAGATACCTCTATTGTTTAGCTCTTTAAGCAATTGATTTTTAAGGGGACGGGGGGCAGCAAAAAGAAAAAAAAAAAAAAAATGAAAAAAGATTGGATTTTTATCCTGTGAAATTGGCATTGGTAATGTGAATGTAAATGGCAGTTGTAAGTGTTGGATGATTTCTTTTAATATGAGTAAAGTACCTTTGTTATCATTAAATGTGTTGAAATTTGAAACGAGAACTATAAAGGACATGTATGTCAATTATATTTGAAAGGTGATATTTGCTATGAGCTTGAAACAGTAAAAGTGATTCAGCATCCTTAAAACCTTATATGGTCAACAGTTGAAGAGGAAAATGATTCAAAGTGAGATGGGAGATCATCGCTGGTAATAGCGGAATGCATGTGAATGTGTAGACTGAACCATGATTCGTGTAGGGAAATGCGATGTTTGCCTTTTATTTTGCAGACTGTGTATGATCAGTTCTTCATCACTTTCTACAATGTATTTTATACCTCCTTGCCTGTATTGGTCATGGGTTGCTTTGACCAGGTAAGATGCGTTCCAGAATCGTCCAAGACTTGATCATTCAAACACTGGAGAAGAGCTGAGCGTGTCCAATGTGTGTTTACCTATGCTTAGGTTGTTGGGGGTTACCGGGGCAGCAGAATGGCATGTTTCATAGATGGATGATGTGGTAGATTTAGTTTCCAAGATATATTTACCTCACGAGAGTCCAGCGTAATATATCATCAGGTCCGTATCATACTGTCCTCGCTCCATTTTAAAATTGACACAGTTACGGCAGTGTGACACTGAGGTGATGATATGAAGTATTTATCCACAAAAAAAGACAAGTTCATTTTATTTATTTATTATTATTTTTTCTTTTGAAGAGGGGAAAAAAGAATTACGATGAAGGTATGGGCACACAAAATCCCAATGAGCATGTTGTATCTTGGAAATTAAAGGGTGGTGGTGGTCAGTGGCAAGTGGACGACTAATAGCGTGGTGCTGGCTCCTGCTTTCTTCATATCTGCTTTCTTCTGCGTATAATCTCTTTCCCAGCTCCTTCCTACCTTCCATCCTTTCCACCATTAATGAATTTTCAGGTGCCCTCATCTTTTGGTGGTCTTTGATTGGTGCTTTTTGCAGACGCTGTATGACGAGGCCTACATTTCCCTATACAATCTCATCTACACCTCTCTGCCTATTATAGCCCTAGCCATCTTTGACAAGGTATGTACCACATACAAAGTCTTTCACAGCGCCTTCTGGTGGAGTCCCATGTCATCTTCCAAAGTTTGATGGTGCCTTAATGTGTCAACTTAAAATTTCTATTTTACATATTATTCTGTTGCCGGCTGAACTTCCTCAGTGGACTGCTGTACGTCACTGGGCAGCGTTCATGCCCCCACAGGAAAGTGCACACAGTTGAAGTTCTAGTTTAGCAGGCAACTTTTCATGGTACATGTTGTAATTGATGATGTTTTTCTTTCTTAGACTGTCCTTTCATGTATCAAGAAGGTGGCCTATCTAAAGACTGTTTTCCACCCTGTGTAGAATCAATTTAAAAGAGATTTAGGCTGATAAAATATTAGTGTTGTAGAAGATTTCTGTCTTTCTATCTTTTGGTAGCCTTACCCTACTCCCCAGTCTAGAATTTTGGATATTTTGTCAAGTTTAGTGTTTAACAGGTACACAAGAAGGCATTCAGTGGGTGAGTATGGAACTTGGCAAAAGCAATCCTGACTCTCTGTCTCATGTAGATGTCACATGTTCACAGGTATATGATGAATAAAGTACATCCATGTGTCAGCATCTTGTGGCACTTCGGATGTTCAGCTGTGGCAAATTTCTACAGATATTTGTCACTCAGTTCAGAAACCTGCCCTACTTTGACTGACTCTTGCAACCGAAAATTAATCTATCCACTGAGCATGAGTGCTGGCAGAAAAAGTTTCGAGTCATAGCCTGGAGCGCCATTTGTGAAGTATTCCTTGAGCCCATCCTTACAGTCACACCATCACAGACCAGAGCAGCTTGGGTCTGTTCACTGTAGGCAACATGTAAATTACTTCTACAAGCTTTGAGCATCCTCATCCTAAGGTTTGAAGTAAATACATGACCTTCGACCTAAGTCTTTGTATCCTGCCAAAAATTAGAGAACTGGTAGCAGTTTGTTGTTATTGGAAAGTGAACAGTTCACATGTAGCTGGTGTATTCATTACCTCAGAATAGTGATCTTCAGCTAGGAGGCTGCTGCCAGACCATGGTTCAGTGGTGATGAATACTCTGGCAAAAATTCAGTTCTGGACTGACGTGTTTGTTCCTGATTTTCAAGTTAATTTAACTGTAGTCACAGAGTGTTTTAGCTGAGTTTGATTCCACAGTTGCTTTGGGGTTCCCGTACACTCAAACCAGCTCCAAAACCAGACCGATCTGTGCACAGCAAATGTGTTGCCCTCTGGTGCCAGAGGAAAGAACTATCATTGGCAGACCCAACACACCAAGCTTCTGTTGTTGCAGTTTATCACTGGACTTGATCATGTGTCTGTTGGGCTGGTTTACAGTATAGACAGGAAGTCCTCAGGTTAAATAGGATACGGCCTGTGAAGTGTATATCCAAAATCTTTCATTCCTTGCTAGTGTCAAATGTGGATCCATCTGTACATAACATGCTCGCCTTCTTGTCTCATGATATCTCAGGTGTCAGAATACATGTCAATATTTTAACCCTTCCCCCCGCCCCCATCCAAGCCAAAACTGGCTGCTGGTCAAATGTGTGCATCAGCTAATTTCAACAGTAATTAACTTTTTCGGTGCCAATCACGACTAAAGTTGATCTGCTCAAGTCAAACTAGTCTGAATTATCATTAGGATCCCAGATTCGTATTCCTCATATTAAGACCTTTTATTCAAGTACCAGTATGTCTATAGTTCCAGAGATAATATCCCAGGTCAACAGCTTTTCTTGGCGCTCATTTGGCACAATGCACCCAATGCACTGAGAAAAGCTGTTGACTCTGCAAAATTTTGCACTGAAAGAGTTATAAACAATTTGAATGTGACTTGTAGATGAGACCTGCCACAATAACATGCCCCAGGTCAACAGCTGTCCTTGGGCATGGGTTGGGCGCTAAGTGCCTAACTCATGCCAAGGAAAGCTGTTGACCCAGGGTATATTCAAGGGGGGAAGGGTTGATATTCATATTTTTTCACTACCAATTTCTAGATTCCAGATGTGTGTACACACAAGTAGCCATCACAGTGACAAAATATTTGTTCATTGTTGTAACTTTGTAGCAAAATGCTCCTCACCTCACATTTTTGCAAACTTTCAACATTTTCTATACTGGTATACAACCCTGATTCCACAGAAATGTGGCATGAAATATTCTAGTCTTGTTATGTTTAGGTGGAGGTGTAAATTGCCAAAAACGTACATCTAATCTAGAAGAAAAAATATGAAATGATCAGGTTTTGAGTTTGTCAAGAGAAATCTGTAAAGTATTGTATGTACATGACATTGTATAACATTCAACTAATCCTCTGTCTCATTGTAACCCTCTGGAGTCTGGTTGACTGCTGTTCCTTACAGTCACACTGTGCAGTTTGTATGTTGTATGTAAGTTTTGTCATGGACATGATAACAGTCTATATTACAGGCCATCAAAATTTGTCATAATCATCAAAGGTCTACATAGAGTACTTTCCTTTTATGTAGGAGACACCTTTCTAAAAGAATTTAGATTACACATTGGTTGCCCTTTGTTTTTTGTTTTTTTTTATTTGTCAGAAAGCAACCCTGCATCATTTTTTGGGTTACATTTATTCTGTGCCAGATCATAGGTGGCAGCACAGTCTGACAACTTTATATAATGAAATATGATGATCACTATAACTTAGAAATATAATAAAAATGTTTCTTATAATTGGCTGTGTTGGAGCATAAGTTTCTGGTAAATGAAGCCTTCGCGGTGCCTGAGGTGAACAATATTCCTTGTTAACC
This sequence comes from Hermodice carunculata, assembly GCA_964020975.1. Lineage (NCBI taxonomy): Eukaryota > Metazoa > Annelida > Polychaeta > Eunicida > Amphinomidae > Hermodice > Hermodice carunculata. The sequence continues at coordinate 65,912,545 of OZ026617.1, forward strand.
CTTTCCCCCCTTAAACTGGCTGGTGGTCAAATGTCGTCTGCTTCAGTGTTTTCTACTAATTTCAACAGTAATGAAAAACAATTTTTACCGAGAATTGTAGATGAGCTCTATCAAGATCACATGCCCCAGGTCAACAACTTTCTTTGGCATGAGTTGGGCGCTCACACCCAACTCATGCCAAGGGAAGTTGTTGACTCAAGTGTCAATTCAAGGGGGGAAAGGGTCAATGGAGCAGTGGTCCTGGCATAGGGCTTTACCCACAAGTGGTGTTGCGATAAGCATGGGCATACTTCGCTTCTGTCATGATTATTCTTTCACAATTTGCTTTCACCGGAAAAAAAAGAAAAGAAAAGAACAAGTCGCATTTTGAAGAGTCATTCAAAAATAAAATTTATCCAAATTATGCTGGCATTGCCATAAGTGCTTGCCACAATAGGCGAGGTCAAGATCAACTGGTTCATGTGGGTTCTCAGTAGAGATCTCTATAGGCAGGTAGGCTAGGTATGTGTATTCTGTTAGCTTGCATTGTAATTTGAACCTATGTAACTAAAAAGGCTTGATGTAGAAACACCAAATTTCTTGTGGTAAATGGTTGTATATAATTAAAATACTCTTGTAAATTTATTACAACTTTTGCTACAAAACTATTCAACATATTGAATGTTACTTTAACATGCAGTCTTATGGGAATACACACTCATATCCTGCAAGAATTGTGTGTACTGTGTATTGGGCTGTGTATGTAGCCACATACACATAAAATTGATTGATAATTATGACCTCTTCTATTACATTTTTTTAGCTTTCTCGCTTTGTTTCATGCCAAAAAAATTACTGTCTTAGCTCACCTCCCCATGCTATTTTCCACTTAAGCTTAACATAGAAAGTGTTAAAACATGAAAAAAAACTGCAAAGATTCCACAATTGAAATGAAACTCATTTCATACGCCCATATTTATGGCAATTGGAACAGCATTCTTGTTGTTCTAATTTTACAATGCCTGAGAAACAGCACCAGCTGAACCCAGCTGATAGGCCAAAAACAACTTCCGTTATTAGGAAAGCCAGGCCAATTCAAAAAGAGATCTTTTTGAAATCACACCATAGTAACAAAGATATGAACATGGGGCTACTGCTCTACATAAACACACGCACATGTTTTACATAGAAACCACAGTAGCTGCGGGGAGTATATAAACAGGCCACTAGCATTCTTTTCAACAGTTCTTGATGAGATGCACAGAGTATTGAAACTAGTCTAACTTGCCTCCCACCATCCACGGCTACTTGTCCGTTCATTAGTTCTCCTATTACATGCCCGACAAAGACAGTGTGGAGGTGTTTTCACCTTGTCTGACTGTCCGTCTCCAGTAGAATCTATGTGAGAAAAATGTCTCCTGATTAAGAGGCCACATGATACTCAAACTTATCTCAATTGACATTTCTCGATCAAATTACATTTTGGTGACCTTGACCTCATTTTCAAGGTCACAGAGCATGAGTGTTCAAGGTATCCAGTGTGTCAGCAATGACTGTTGTAGTTTTTCCCATATTTTTTTGTTTTTGTTCGGGGAGAGGGGGGGGGGGGGAGGAGGGTACAAGTTATAATATTGCTGTAATTGCATATTTTCCATCAGAGGAATTTTTGAAAACCAACAAAATATTATTTTCAAGTGTTTCAATTTGATATTTTTTTAGCAAGCAAGTTGAGGCTGCCATAAATGCTTTTGACCATTTTTTTGTCATATTAATATTTTGCAGAAAAACCAGCACAGTGATATTACTGTAAACTAGTTCCATAATTTGTTTAAGAAAATAAATTTTGAGAAAAGCTAAGGAAGAAAAGTGATGGAAGCAGGTTCGTAATATGATTTCACCTCGAATCTAGATGAATGATTTAGTACATGAGCAAAGAATTTGATGACAAGCTGATATATTTTTCTTTTGGACATGAATATGTTGAGGAGCAAGTCAAGTGACATGGCGGTAAATTCTTGCCCCAATCGTTTCAGGACGTGAGTGAGGAGTACTCCATTCGGTACCCCAAGCTGTATACACCAGGGCTTCAGAACCTGTTCTTCAACAAAAAGGTGTTTGCTCAGAGTGTTGCTGAAGGGGTCATCACATCCCTTTTTCTCTTCTTCATCCCCTATGGAGCTTTCCATCAGGGGTTGACATCGGGCGGCTACGACCTCGCTGATCACAAGTCACTGGGAGTGTGTGTGGCCAGTATACTTACAGTGGCGGTTACCCTTAGAGTAAGTACAGCTCCACAATTATTCAGAGCTGGAGTTGTGTTTGATTTGTATATATTGGCCTTCAGCCGTACATTGAGAATGATTCTATCCACTGGTTGTTATCATCATTTATTAACCTCACTGGCCTTTCCAGAACGATTCCATCTTGTATTTAACATCATGTCCCGTAAAAGTATAAACTGATAATCGAAACATTAAGTGAAATGAAAAGCAAGCTGGCTGATACTGTGTGCACAATGAGTTACGACTAGCCTCAAAGAAAACTGAACTTCTGACTGGCAAGAGAGAAATTGGGAATAAGACAGGGAGGAGAGAAATTGGGAATAAGATAAATATAAACAATCAATTGCCCATTTATGGTGTTAAAATTTTTGTGGAAGGCACTCCAGACAGTCATCTCTTGCCTTACACTCTACATAGAACCCTTTAAATTTCATTCTGGCCATAAACACTGCTCATGATGGTGTGTGTATTAGCCTGGGAAAAGTCCTTCCCTGAGGTTGTTTTGTCCCAAAATCACAGTAAAAGATGAGAGTGATCATGTAGCGTAATACAGATGTGCTACAAGGGCAGAAATCGTAGAGCAACAAACAGTTGATGGAGGGAAAGCCTTGGTTCAGGTTGGAGAGTAGGTGCAGTGCCATCTGATGGGGGAGAAATTATTGTCTGTCCAAAATAGTGCTAGCGTTGTTTGTGGCAGCCCTCTTTCAGGCATCGGGTCTGATTTACAATATACGATAGGATTCTTGTACCTCCAGTTTTCAATGACTGTCACACCATTAGGTGGTTATAAGTGACTGTAAACTATAACCAAGGCATTCCCTGCCAGCCCAGGCTTTGCCCTACATGCACATAAACTCTGCACCTGTTGTGGATCCTTATTACACCACCACAGGAATTTGAAGAGTAATTGTCACCACACTAGACTTTCCAGTGATTTGCTTTTATTTTCTGTTTTGGCTGAGAATTTGTCAAGGCTGATCAGTTTTGTTTTTAGCTCAGCTGACTTGTCAGTCAGCTGAGCTTATGTTATGACTAGCCATCCGCCGTTCGTCTGTTATCCACTATTCACATTTTCAACTTCTTCTCCAAAGCTGTTAGCCAGATTCACTTCAAACTTGGTGGATATGTGCCTTGGGTGGGTCTCTACCAACTGTGTTCAAATGGTTAGGCTCTAGTGATTTTTGGATTTTTTAATAATTTTTTTGTTCTTTTTGGGGGCAAATCTTAAAAACTCTTCTCCGAAACTGCTCATCCAATTGCTTTGATATCACACAGGGACACTCCCGGGGACTCCTAGTTCTGAATTGTTCACCAGGTCGTGCTGCGATTTTTTTCAAATTTTTTGTTTGGTTTTGCTATTTTTGTCTTTTTCTCTCACTCAGATTAAGCTGAAACTTGGTGGATGTGTTATTTGTGAAAGGGTCAAACAAGTTGTCGCTAGGTGACACTGGTGTGGATTCCTGATTTTTAACGATTTTTTCAATTCGGATAATAATCCTTCAGTGCAGCTTTCCTATTGATTTCTATGTAAGTCAATAGGCATTCTAATGCTAATTCACATTTTTGATGTCTTCTCCAAAACCGTCCGTCAGATTGACTTCAAACTTGGTGGCAATGTACCTTGGGTGGGTTTCTACCAGGTTTATTCAAATGGTCAGGCTCAAATGATTTTTTGATTTTAAATGAATTTTTTTGTTCTTTTTTTGGACAAATCTTACAAAATCTTCTTCTCCACAACCACTCACCCAATTGCTTTGATATTACACAAGAACACTCCAAGGGACTCCTAGTTCTTAATTTGTTCACCTGGTGGTGTTGCAATATTTTTCCAAATTTTTTATGAATTTTTGTTTGTTTTCGTTACTTGTCACTTATTCTCCAGAACCGTCGCTCAAATTAAGTGGAAACTTTGTGGATGTGTTCCTTGTGAAAGGGTCAAGTATAGATGTTCACAAGGTAGCCATGCTGTGGATTCCTGATTTTTAACGATTTTTTTCAATTCGGGTACTTATTGGTAAATGCACCTTTTCTTTTGCTTACCATGCAAGTCAATGGGCATTCTAATGGAAATTCACATTTTGGGCTTCTCTAAAGAAACTGTCAGATTTACTTCAAATTTGGTGCAATGTACCTTGGGTGGGTCTTTAGCAAGTTTGTTCAAATGGTCACGCTCCAGTGATTTTTGGATTTTTTTACCTCAGCTGACTTGTCAGTCAGCTGAGGTTTTTTGAGGGTCCGTCGTCCGTCGTCCGTCCGTCCGTCCGTCGTCCGTCCGTCCGTCCGTCCGTCGTCCGTCCGTCCGTCGTCCACAATTCACATTTTCGACTTCTTCTCAAAAACCGTCAGCCAGATTCACTTCAAACTTGGTGGAGATATGCCTTGGGTGGGTCTCTACCAAGTTTGTTCAAATGGTCATGGTCCAGTGATTTTTGGATTTTTAATGAATTTTTTTCGTCTTTTTGGGGTAAATCTTAAAAAATCTTCTTCTCCGAAACCACTCACCCAATTGCTTTGATATCACACAGGAACACTCCCTGGGACACCTAGTTCTTAATTTGTTCACCAGGTGGCGCTGCAATTTTTTCCTAATTTTTTATGAATTTTTGTGTGTTATAGCTATATTCGACTTCTTGTCCAGAACCATCACTCAGATTAAGCTGAAACATGGAGATATGCCTTGGGTGGGTCTCTACCAAGTTTGTTCAAATGGTCATGGTCCAGTGATTTTTGGATTTTTAATGAATTTTTTTCGTCTTTTTGGGGTAAATCTTAAAAAATCTTCTTCTCCGAAACCACTCACCCAATTGCTTTGATATCACACAGGAACACTCCCTGGGACACCTAGTTCTTAATTTGTTCACCAGGTGGCGCTGCAATTTTTTCCTAATTTTTTATGAATTTTTGTGTGTTATAGCTATATTCGACTTCTTGTCCAGAACCATCACTCAGATTAAGCTGAAACATGGTGGATATGTTCCTTGTAGAAGGGTCAAACAAAGTTGTTCACTATGTGGGAATGCTGCAGATTCCTGATTTTTAACGATTTTTTCAATTCTGGTACTTATCGGTCAATGCAGCTTTCCTATTGATTACTATGGAAGTCAATGGGCATTCTAATGCTAATTCACATTTTTGACTTCTTCTCCAAAACGGTCATCCAGATTAACTTCAAACTTGGTGGCAATGTACCTTGGATGGGTTTCTACCAATTTTGTTCACGTGGTCATGCTCCAGTGATTTTTGGATTTTTAATGAATTTTTTTATGGTTTTTTTTTTTTGACAAATCTTAAAAAATCTTCTTCCCCGAAACTGCTTACCCAAATGCTTTGATATCACACAAGAAGACATCTAGGGACTCCTTGTTGTTAATTTGTTCACCAGGTGGTGCTGCAGTTTTTTTCTAATTTTTTTTGTGAATTTTTGTGTGTTATAGATATTTTCGACTTCTTCTCCAGAACCGTCACTCAGATTAAGCTTACACATGGTGGATATGTTCCTAATGGAAGGGCCAAACAAAGTTGTTCACTATGTGGGAATGCTGCGGATTCCTGATTTTAGCTCAGCTGACTTGTCAGTTCATAGAGCTGTGGGGTCACAGTGCAACATACATGAATTTATACTCTTCATTATAACTTGAGAACTACTTGAACTTTGATGTTGCACTTGTAAGTGTTCTTCTATAAAGGTCAGACTTACTCAGAACATGGTGTCCTTGATCCTTTCCCAAGTTCATAGAGCTGCAAGTGTGATGAATGTCTAGATCAGCTGAGGCTCGGGCTGTTCACACAGCCCTCTTGTTTATGATTTTTTGTCAAAAATGTTTAAAAAAAGTTTTAATAGGAAAGTTTAATATGGGAATTTCTTATAATGGTTATAACTGAAATAATTTTGGCCAGATTTGTGCCAAACTTGGCAGGGATGTACCTTTTATAAGTTTCTTCTAATTTTTGCAAATGGTCATGCTCCAGTGGTGTTTGGACTTCAACCTCATTCCCAAGGTCACAGAACAACTGACACAAAATTTACTGTTCACTTGATAAATTGAAATCTGTTTTGAGTTAGGACCTTGATGTTGCAAATGTTAATGTTTCTCTATGAAAGTCATGCTTAGACAGTACATGAATGACCTTGACCTCATTTATGGGGTCACAGTGCAACATACATGAATTTTACCCTTCAGTATAACTTGAAAACTACTGGAACTGGGACCTTGATGTTGCACATGTTAGTGTTCTTCTATAAAGGTCAGATTTACTCAGTACATGGGTGACTTTGGTCCTATCCCAAGTTCATAGAGCTGCAAGAGTGATGAGTGTCTAGGTCAGCCGAGCATGGACTGTTCACACAGCCATTTTTTTCAGCTTTTGGACATATTTAGATTTGAGCTCATAAATTACATCGATGTAAAGGTGTTTTTGAAAGATGCTTGAAAATGGAGGTGGTTACAGATGTCAAGAAAGTATTTATGCCATGGATACGTTGTACTTATGTGCTCTTGTTTCTTTTTCAGTGTGCCTTGGATACCTCATACTGGACTGGTTTCAACCATTTTACCATATGGGGCAGCATTATATTCTTTTATGCCTTGACATTTGTCATGTATACAGATGCATTCAACTATGGTTATAGTGGTGTGGCCAGGCAGGTGATGGCGTCTGCACCATACTGGTTCTCATTAATACTGTGTGTGACAATTTTATTATTGCCAGTCGTGGCTGAGCGCTTTTACTATTTTGATACTCGGCCAACATTGGCAGATAAGGTGCGTTTGAAGCAGAAGATCTCCAAGTCCAAGTCCAGGTCTGGAGAGCTTATCCTGCGACGGCAATCAACGACGCGCCGCAGTACCAGATCCGTGCGATCAGGCTATGCGTTTGCTCACCAGGAAGGTTTTGGCAAGCTTATTACCAGTGGACGTAACATGCGCAATTCAGTCAGTGGGGCACCTGATGTCAAAGGTGTCCTAACTTCCACAGGGTCTCTGCGGGAAGACAGGCAGGCACCGAACTCTGTCAATGGCTTCCAGGAAGGCTATAGTGCACACGGGGGAGGCCAGAGATACAATCGGTCTGTGTCCTCTCCAGTGTATACCTCACCTCAACAAGGAAGTGAAATGAAAGAAACATACAGACGCCGAGAGGATGCATATTAAATTAAAGCAGTGTGTCCCAACCAAGCATTGTGGGAAGGGATGAGGCAGGCAACATGTACAGGTCAGAAAGACGGTAAACAGTACATGTTGAGATCTCCATACATACGTCACTCAGAGTAGGTCTCACATGAGGTTAAAATAATGGTTTCCATGGCAACACTGGGCAGTCTCGTGGATGTAATCTGCAGACATGAAGCAGCTTTATCACTTAACCCTTTCCCCCTTGAATTAAGACTGAGCCAACAGCTTTCCTTGGCATGGTTTAGGCACTAAGTGTTCAATCCATGCCAAGGAAAGCTGCTGACCTGAGGCATGTGATCTAAATATACCTTATCTAAAATTCTCAGCCAAATTGTTTTTCCTTACTGTTGAAATTAGTTGAAAACTCTGAGGCAGACGACATTTGACCACCAGCAGATTTTGGCTGGTTTAAAAGGGGAAAGGGTTAAAAATTGTCATTTGATAGATTGTTCAGTATTTTATTATGATTCCAAGGTGTTCTCTTCAATGGTTATACTTTAAACTTTCTGTACAGTTTAAGTCATAGTCTGGTGATATTTTATACATTCTTTTGCACATGTATTTGATTTTCAACAACATATAAATTGTATTTTGACTGTTCAGCCTGAATTTATTCATTGCTGACAGCAAATTTATCCCCATGTTACTCAACCTATCTGTGCCAGAGGTTTTCTCATTAAGGATATTGAGGAATTTAACAAGGGTCAGTTTTTAAGGGCTCGTACTTGTTCTAGGTACTTAAACTGAATATGCATTGTTTTAGCTGCCTAAAAGAAGTTGTTTTGGTAAAGGGTGAGTTTACATTAAAAAGATGTTGAAGAAATCTAATGAAGAACAAGAAAATAATATTTGATAATTTAAGTGTGGTATCAGATTATAAATTTCAACTGGAGTATTTTTGTATACAGGCTCACAGCGTGTAACTGATAGTTTAAAAAAAAAGTATTTAAGAAAATTCAGAAGGCCAGTAATGAATGAATTCATCCATGTATTTTAACAAGTGAGCTAAGTTTTGTATCCGTTTGCTGAGCTGAGTATCATATAACTAAATTATTTGTGTCATATTCTATTTTGACATACAGGTACAGTAAAGACAAAATTATAAAAAGGAAAGAAAGATGCATGTTCAGATCTAATCACGTGGCCAGATTTACAATGATATTTACTTGCAAAGTGTTTGACCGTGCCAGCCATGTTTGCATGCAAACAGGTTACAGAGCACTTCTGTGCTCAACCAGAAAGATGTTTAAAAAGTGAGGTATGCAGAGCATATGGAGACAGTGAGGTCAACTGGCAAAGGCTGTCACATTGACAGCTGGGACAAAAATGCTTGGACATAATATTTAAATAAGGATTGATCCTACTGAACCCACTTTTGGGGGGGGGGGGAGGGGGAGGGCGGGGACGTTATGTTTAACCTATAATAGATTGTATGCGTTCAAGTGAGGGAGCAAAGGGAACCGATATGTATGTGGCACCAACAAGTGGACAGCTGTACGTATCCAGGTGGTAGGTTCATTGAAAAACCAGAGGCATATATTGATATTACTGGTATTTTCTTCATGTACATTGTCCATGTCCATGCCAGTAGATCAGGAGCACAGAAAGGATGGCTGGCTAGAAGCACCAGGTGGCAGCACTGTACTAGAACCAATAGATGGCAGCACTGTATTTGAAATAATTTATGAAAGGACAAGGGTTTTTTTATGGTTTAACCATTCAACAGGTGGAATTTAAACCAACAACCATCAGTACTCATCACCCAACACCTCCACCACCAACCCAAGAAATGCACTAGACCAAAACTCCATCCCTAGTTCTTAAAAATGAAAGGTTCCACAAAAGTAGTCAAAATATTATATTGACTGGGGTTAAAATCTTAGAATAGTGCTAAATAAACAGTACAACCTTTACTGTTGGATAAACAAAGAGACAGATAAATATATACCATGTCAAGTTTAACTTGTTATCAAAGATTAACCCAATCTTCAGCTGCCAGTGGAGACTTATGAATGACAGATGTCTGACCAATGCTTGCTTTACTCTGCATTTTCTGTAGAGGACCATTCCTGCATTATGATTTGCATTTAACAGTGTAAGGAAATTGATTTTGATTTTATTTTCCTGAACTGGAACACAAGTTAAAATATGTATTTGAATATTTTTTTCTACAGAGGGGTGAAAAACAGGTACCGGTACTTAAATGTTTCTGTACACAGGGTTAGACACCTCTGTGCAGCGTGATTTATACTCAAGAGTTTATGATACACATGAAACAAGGCCATAGTAAGCTTGAAACTGTTCTCACTGGATACCATAGGGGAACAAACTCTGTCCATCCTGTTCAAACGGGTAATGTAGGTACTATGATTGATCATATGGGTAAAGGAAAAGCAAATGGGACTGCATGGGACCATTCCATTGGATGGAAACTTGTAGTTTCCTTTCATAATTTTCCTTTTCTGTCCAACAATTGCTGCATTTCCTTGCAGAGATGAGCATGACATTGATGTGTATTTTTGTAGAGATTTTGTTTGTGCAATCAGAGGCCATCCTATTTTTTGTGAAGAAGATTAAAGTTTAATATGCATATGCTAGCACTGCTACATGATATTGGAAATCATGTAGTGTGACATTTGATTTCAGAAACAGCTTTTAATTGCTTTGAATTGCATTAAACTGTAGATTAAGGCTGCCAACTGCCACGTATATGTTTCTTAGTGTTTCCATATCAGACAAGCAAGAATATTGATTGAGCCAATCTGGTCTTCACATTGAAGGGGACATAGAGGTACGGGTATTAACATGAACAATAATGTGATATTCAGTGGCTAATTTGATGGTAGCACAATGGTCATTTTCTCCTGGAATCCAGACGGAAGTGACAGTCTTCCTTGGCATGCTGCGTGCTGTCTTCAATGGTTACCTCTGCAAGTCTGGGTTCGATTGTCTGATGCGACTCTTTGACTTAGTGAAAAACACTGAAGCAGAATGCCACCAGCAGCTGGCTATGGCATGGGTTAACCCTTAAAGTGCTAATCACGGCTATTGTTGTTTTCTCGTTACCGTTAAACATATAATGGTTAAAAGATTCAAATTCTTCATGAAGATACCTTTCATTCAAATACCAACAAGCCTAGTTTAAAGCAAAGAGTAGTCTTAGTCAACAGCTTTCCTCTGGACACTTTGTGTGCAAAGAGTCCAGAGGAAAGCTGTTGACTTGGTCTTAGATCAGCACTTTAAGGGTTAAGGGATATGAGGTTAATTACAGGTACCCTGATTGCAGGGTGGCATTTCTTCAGAGACCATTAAGTGCTACAAGTTAGTGTCTCAGCTGCGTATGTTTAAATGAACTTCGTCAGTACTCATGACAATGAAAGTCGTGTCCATCTGTACCATTGTAATGCAAAATTCAAATTCCTTGTAAAAAGGCTATTTGTTGAAGTATGAGCATGCATGCAGTACCAGAGAATATAAAAATGGTCCAGATGGACAGCTTTCCTCAGCAGGGTTAAGGCTAAGGAAAGTTATTGACTCATCTTGTAATTTGGCAATGAAAGAGTCAAGTTTGTGGCACTTAAAGGTTTAGGGCTCTATAAGTCCTGCTTTCTGGTTCTTGAAATGCAAAGAATGCTTAAAAGAAAAAAGAATCACGAATTAACACCCAAATTACAAATTTTAAAAGTTCGTGTTTTGTGGGATGACATAACTTTTTATTTCCATTGGTAGGTCTTCAGTTAGGAAGCTTGAGACACAGGTAGGGATCATACGGTATATGATGACACAGAAATGGCTAAATCCTGATGGAAGTGAATATGATATAGTGAAATTGTGCTGATACTGACACATGCAAAGCAAGACATACAGAAGAAAAACTGAAACCCCATGGGGCACCAGACAAACTATTTCCACATTGTGGAGGTTGCACATCACAAGTTCCAATGTACAATTTTATGGTGTAAAAATGGACTCCACAGAATTTTGGAAAGTTTCAGCGCCTTTGATTTTTAAAGGAAAAACTTTGGTTGTAGTTATTTAACATGTCATCTATGATTGAATGATGTCGGTCACTGATTTAGACACCTGATCATTTATAGATCCTTCATTTGAAACATTGATGGTAGAGGGCAGCACCAGCCAGTTCTATCAGCTGCCAGCCTGACATTGGCACAAAACTTTTAAAATGATGGCTTTTAAAAGAGTTAGAAAGCTATCATATTGATTATTGGTATAAAAATGCATCTTTGACAAATACTCACAGATAAAGCTGTAAAAAATAGTTATATATAATGTTAATTTAAACTTGTGAGTGCTCTGCATGTTATCTGCTACATATATCACAAAAGTTGACTCCATGTATATTATTCCTAGTATCAAACAGAAAGAAAAATGCACACTTGAGCGGCAGACAAAATGCACGGTCTTAAAGTCTGTGCCTCTCTGGTACAATGACAGTGTATGATCTGCACTGTCTGAATGTATTGTTTTGGTGATATACAATACGTCTTAGAGGTCATTTTGATACCGCAAGAGTGTACAGCATAATCAATGTCGCAAGAGACTCCTTTTGTGAGAAACCATCCTCTCATGAGGGACCACTTTGCAGATTCCCAAGTCCTATACTTCCCACGTTAATCTACCGATCGGGTAAGAGCACTTTTTGTTGCAGCCGGGGTGTCTCTCGTGACAGAGACCACCGTGCCCTCAGGATGACATTTGTACAGTCACATGATGTGGGAAGGATGCATTTGAGGTTCGCCATGTACTTTAGGTTGAAGCTTTTTGACTGTTTATTGTATTATAAAAATGTCATATTTTACAATTGTAAATAATATCAGAATGTTAATCATGTTACTGCATCCTTGTTGTTTGTTCACGGAGATATTTATTGAGCAATGATATATGAATGCATTTTGAGTGAGATCACATACTCTAATGTACAGTCAATAGGTTTATATAGATGTGAGGCATTTTTAAACACATTTATATACAAGAGGTGTCACTGGGTTTCGTGCCAGGTTTTGTACACACATTTTCATCAGTTCAATTGGACATGCCAGTATTCATGGGGCTTGAATTTATTAAGCAGCAGCCGGGTATAGCATCACTGTTTTAGATATGGTTTTCTATATTCTGTCTTCTGGGAGTACATGTATTACATAAAAAGTTACTTTGTGTAAAAGTCCATCTACAAATATAATTTGAATGAGCAGACTGGCAATGAAGCCCTTTTGTTAATGAGAGGGAACCCCAGTGATCCTGTTGATGATGGGTGACCTGTAAAGTACTGCTCCGAATGCAGTCGGCTGTCACTTTGTTTCTTATATGTGAGCAATTGAAGGTTGACCTGCCATAGGTGGTAGCCAGCTGGAAATGGGATCTGTTGCGCCATCTTTTGTAGGAAAGTGGTGGTGGTAGTATTTTAACCTGTTTATTGTAATGTTTCTACACATACAAGTACTCAATGTGCATCATCTAATTTAGTTTTTTGTGTACTGTATGTACATGTAATGCCAGTAAACCGTCGCAAGTGGGGGAAAAATATGCGGAACAAGCAGGAAAATATGGGCACGCAGAATTATAAATTTAGAACTGTTGCAGAAATTACAAACCTGTTAAGAAGTATGAAAACTTTTCACTTCCATGGAGATTTCATATTTGAAAATATAAGAAAGAAATGAATAGATTTTCATGGGAGGATTGTCCAAAACAGATCAAATTTTAGATGAAGAGTCCAGAATGTAAGGCAAAAATGTGGGAAATTCCCACCATATAGGGGAGACTTGACAGGTGTGGAGTACATTTAATATGTACAGATTCATGAAACTGATAAAAGATAAGGCTTCTGGTATCATTTGTTCATGGTCTAAAATGTTGGGTCAAATGTTTGTAACTACTATATTTTGGTTGTTAGATGTATTATCTGGGAAGTGTTATGTATACTCTCCACCATATTATCTCGTGATGTATTTTCTACAAAGTACAAATTACCTGCAAATTGTTCCATATTCTCTGCAGCAAATTGTCTCGTGCAATATCCTTTATGAAATACACAGTACTTTCTAACCAAAATTGTCTCTATGGATATTATCTTATATGCTGAATTTTCTGCAGCTTATTTTCTTGCAGTGTTTGTGTCTGTGAAATATTAGCTTTTGTATAAAGTACTCTTGTATTTTCTATAAAGTACCTTGTATTTTCTGAAAAGGACTATTTTCTGAAAGAGATGATTGTCTTATAATTTCATTTTGTATGTTTGATGTCACTGAGTCTTTGGAGACTGTATGGTTCTGTTAGATGCAAAGTCTATTGATACATTTGATATTTCTTGTCTGGTAAAATGTCTTTTGTGAAAGATGTTTGGAGAAATTTCATCTTCATCAGAAATGACATAGTTTAGCACTGGTTATGAAGCACATGTTAGTTATATATCCCATAATGCACTTCGGTCTGTCCATTCCAATGTTGCACTTCACCAGAAGGATCTGTGGTTAAACATGCAAAATATTTTGGGCAAAGGTATGCGAGTGTAGTTGATCTACATTTCGTATCTTTGAAAGAGGTTTAGGTTTTGTATGAAAAGTCCCTTTTTTTCCTGAATAAAAAAAGTTTAACATGATATATTCCGTCCGCAGATAAGTGTGAGTGCAAGTACTTAAATTTTTTTTTATCTTGCTGTGTTTGATTGAAGAAAAATCCTGACATCTACATGGAGGGCATCTTGGAATGTAGAGAAAAACTCTGGCATACAACATATATAATTTCAGGACATTGAGAACGAGAATTGTGACTATTTTGTGACATTGTTATTTTGTAATTTTCAAACTACATGTGTATCACATTTTTGTAACGATGCATGTTCTTGTAAAACAAAATTTAAAAGCCGGAGAAGAACTGACACGTGTTTGGTGAAAATGAATTCCATTGGGGTGGGGGTGGGGGTGGGGGTGGGGTGTCTTTTTCTGCATGAAGCCAAACAACTGGCCATATTCTGTCTCGTAAATCAGTCGTGACATTTGTAGTATACAGTCAAGGTCCTGGTAAAGCTGCAGACCTCATAAAAATCAAACAGTGGAATTGTTTTGCTTAATCGATTTTGATGTGTTTTGTGACTGAAAAAGTAAGAGTTGAACTTTATCTCTGAAGTCTGACTGGTGTGAAACACTTATGGTAGCTTTATGTTAAGAGTCTTAAATCTGACTGATGTGTCAAACACTTATGGTAGCGTCATGTTAAGAGTCTGAAATCGGGTGTGTCTGACACTTGTGGTAGCTTCATGTTGAGAGTCTGGGAAACGACTTGTATGTCAGACACTTGTGGTAGTTTTATGTTAGAGGTTAGAGTTGAACTTTTATCTCTGAAATTTGAGTGGTGTGTCAGGCACGTTATGGTAGTTCTATGTTCAAGTTTCATTTTCCACCGGGTTATACATCAGGATATTTATAGGTGGAAATTGGAAAAGAAAAGACGTCTTTTTCCTCCGTGTTGCATGTAAGAAATGGGGGCTTTGGTGAAGAAAACAGGATCATAGAAGTTTGATGCAATTGGCATAAATTGAATTTGGGAAAGTTTCCTTTTTATGTTGAACATAACCTTTGCAGGTTAAAAGTTTGGTACAGATGATATGGGATAGTTCCCTGCTGTTGAGCATACATGTACATTTTTTGAACAACCCGTGTACTTTGAGGAATGACCCAGCAAACTTAACAGTACATGTAGTTCTGTTCTTTCTATTTTTTATCATGACAGCAGATCCATGTTAATCTTTAAAGTTGGAGGGCTGTATCCAAGTGATATATCTTTTCATGTTATAAAGTCCACCCTGTATTTTCTGGAGGTTGATAATTTTGGGAGGAAAGAAGGAAAGGACTAAAATTTGTTCATTTTAAAATTTTATTGGGGTCATTTGCTAGATGTTATCTGTGACACCCATGTAGATCTAAATGTATCCAATGGTATGGGCATTACATACTACTGTTTTGAAAATTAGCCATTCTGCTGTTGGGCTGTACTAAGGGTTGTAGCCACTTGCTGGTTGCACATGTGTTCACAACTGTCGCCATGTTCACAAAGAAGTGTAATCTGATCAGAAATTTAAGATCAAAAATTAAAATCATCTTTTAATCCTACATTCTTTAATCCTCAGTCACATGAACAATTTTAGTGTGAACCGATCTCAGTTTTATGGCTACCCTACAAAGCATATGATTAACATTTCAGGATTATGGCCTTGATCTTAATTTATGGCTGATTTTCATCCAGCTTAAAAGATAAAGTACTGGATTAAACTAAGATTAATATAACAAAATGAAAGTTGAAGGCAGAGTTTGTATGGTAGCCGAGAACACAGATTGTTTATTCCTGGAAATTTTGTTTCATGTTTTATGACAAGTATCAAGTATTTCAGTGTCAAAAATGCTCCAGTTTTATTTTAGGATCAAAGTCAGAATCATATCAGATTCTTTGTGAATACGGCCACATGTGCTCACAAGTATAGTTTGTCAATTTTCATATAATATGTATGCATCTTTCACATCATTAAATGTCAACTTGCTTTTTTTGTGGTTTTCTTTCTGCCACTGTAATCCACATAGTCTTGCATCTATATGTCGTATCAGTCTTGCACAAAGTTTCATTTGTGTACATGTAGACCTGAGAGTGAGCAAATTTTAGTTTCCTGTGAAGCAGGTTCCAACAGAATGAGTGCATACGATGGGCTCTTGCAGCAGTATAAAATTGTCACATGTTGGGCTGACGTCTTCCTCAAAGTTGAATTTTTCCACATGTGAAGCTGGGATTGTTGGGGAGTTGTGCTGTTAACATGAGCTTTTGTTTCGGTACCGGTTTCAGTGTTGTGAAGTGAGTGGTGTATACATTGCCTGGCAATGTAGACGCCCAAACCAAGACGAGCTCTAGCACTACGTGTATATTAACCCTGTTTCTGCTCAAATCGCGCAAAAGTGTCCGGATGTAAATAGTCATCTACCTTAACATTTTTACTTAAATTTCGCCTTACAAAAAAACATTTTTGCTGAAATTTGTATGTACATGTAAGACCATTCATAATAGCAAGCCCCAAGTTACTAGCTTTCATTGGTTGAAGGTGGGTGCACTGCACCCAACCCATGCCAAGCAAAGCTTTTGACTGAGTCGTACTTTGACCAGGAATGGGTTGAGCGAGTTAACTCTTTCATTGTCAAGTTCAAAAAAAAGTTGATGAGCACTGAATTGACAAAACAATACCAGATTCATACTCTTTATAAACTGACCTTTCATTCAAGTACCAGTGTGCGTACAGTTGCAGCAACGACAAAAATGGTCCAGGTCAACAGTTTTTCCTGGCATGCTTTGGGTGCATTAGGTGTGCCGAGGAAACTTGTTGGCTTCGTAAAAACTGGGCACTGAGAGAGTTAAGACTGGTTCACAGGGCGAAAAGTATGAAAATATGCACTATGAATTTTAAACATTTAACAGACAAAAGTTACAATAATGAAAAAGTAAAGGTAGAGAAGCAAGACAGTATGGCGTTGTGACAGTTGGTGCAATTAATGTGTAGTAACGTGATTAAAAGGAATGAGACTGTACAGCTAATATGAAAATTACAACCCAAAAGTTGAATAACAAAAAGTGTTCAAAGTGTTCAATCAATATAACCCAGCTTAAGTGTATTTTTTAAATGTGTCGAGAAATATGCCAACCACTAAATATCACATTACAAATAGATGCAAAAGGAGATGCTTGTGTAACTAATTACTGCTTTCTGGTTTACGTCCATTAATAATGGCATTGAATGCATAACCATGTCATACTGTGTCTGAATACTGGTACTGCCATATAGTGAAGGAACTGGCACTTCAAATACTTATTTTGTATCACTAGATATTCTGCAGCGTTGCAGCATTATTCAGATAAAACAAAGACAACTAGTTTGTAACAAAACCTTAATTAGTGTGCATAGTTGGCTGTATTTGAGATGAAAGTCTTATTTGAAATTACCCATCCACCTCATAATAAATTATTTTGGATGTATTCTAATTAAAGTCTTGCTGTACCTTTCATTCATATCACTATTTAAGAGAATTATTCAGAGTAGATACAATTTTAATGAGGTGGAACTTAGATTGTATATAAAATATATACATATATGAATATGTTATATGTTCAGACATTGTGCACAGTTTAGCCTTGTAGATGGTCAAATGCACAAATGGTATTATACACGGATATCACTAGTAAATGGTATTATACACGGATATCACTAGTAAATGGTATCATACACGGATATCACTAGTGATTCTTCTTGCAGGCTGGTCACTGGTTATATATCAAAGTCCTAAATCTTTACACTGGTCTTGTTTCATTTTGTAAAAAAAAAAAAAAAATGAAATACACTTATTTAATTGAAGAGAAGTATGTGGCCTATTTTTTATGTTTTTTTGCATGTACAGAGACATCAAGCTATTTGAGAAGCTCTTGTGTGGTGGTAGACGATGATACATGTTAGAAATTTTTGACCTGTACATATTATAATAATGTACATGTATGCAATAAATTACAACTTAATTTTTGCAGCACTTGTTATGTTTTCCTTGGAGCTGATATTTTCTTTGATCTGAAACATGCTGATAACATACCTTAAAACCTCAGAACGAGAACTCTGTACTGTGTGCACAATATTAAATTTCCGATGGAACTCTCCCATCGCTTAAAACAGTTTTAAGTAACCAGGCACACATAATGATCAGCATCCAACGGTACAATGCCTTTTTACCGTGTAGCTTAAGTGTCCGAGCAACTATTTGGCCACCAACTGGGGAAGTGACTCTCCTTGATATCTCCCCCCCCCCTCCTCCTTGAATAAGACTGAGTAAACTGCTTTCCTTTGCATGGGCTGGGCACCAAGTACCCAACCCATGCCAAGGTAAGCTGGTGACCTTGGCATGTTGTTAGTCCCCCTTCCACTTGGTGGGGGACTAAAGGTTTGCACCTCTTCCGTCCGTCCGTCCGAAGCTTCTCCGGGCCATATTTCCAACACCATAACACCCACAGCTACCAAATTTACTGTGTTTGTACTTCCTAGGATAGAGGTGTATGGTGTGCCAAAAGTAGGTCACTAGGTCAAATATCTGGGTCACAGAATACATATGTATGAAAAATCTTGTCCGGGCCATAACTTTTTTGTCCTTTTACTTAGAGTCATGAAATGTTACACAAATGTGAAGCTTAGTCTAAGAAAGTGTCATAGAACAAAACTAGGTCACTAGGTCAAATATTTGGGTCACCGATCGATATGTAAATATACAGAAACATTTTGTCTGGCACATATCTTCCCTATATTAATGCTACCTCTTCAATTTTTTTATGGTGGGTAGACCTTAGGTAATAGCTGTGCATAGGCATTGTTTTGTGTGGCTAATTACTTGCATTAATTAATAATTTAACAAAGTTCGTTAAGCAAGACAAATTTTGTCCGGGCCATATCTTCTAAACTATTAATGCTAGCCCTTTGAATTTTTTGTGGTGGATAGACCATAGGTAGTAGGTGTGCATAGGCATTGTTTTGTGTGGCTAATTACTTGCATTAATTAATTATTTAACAAAGTTTGTTAAGCAAGACAAATTTTGTCCGGGCATATCTTCTAAACTATTAATGCTAGCCCTTTGAATTTTTTATGGTGTGTAGGCCTTAGGTAGTAGGTGTGCATACGCATTGTTTTCTGTGGCTAATTACTTCCATTAATTAATTAATTAACGAAGTTCATTAAGCAAGCTCAAGATACAATACAAATTTTGTCCGGGCCATATCTTCTAAATTATTGATGCCAGCCCTTTGATTTTTTTTATGGTGGGTAGACCTTAGAGGGGATATGGTAATGGGCATCGTCCGTGTGTCCGTCCGTCCGTCAAATATTTGGGTCACAGTAATACATAAATGTACAGTATTTTCATGTCCTTACTGTAATTCTTAAAGAATTTTGACTTCTTGTTATAAAAGTTTACTGATAATGTATTGTGACCTAAAAGTGTGTCACGATGCAAAACTAGGTCACTAGGTCAAATATCTAGGTCACAGTGTAAACTCCATGTAAAACCTTGTCCATGCCATATTTCCCTTACTATAATACCTACAGCTACCAAATTTATTATTTTAATACTACCTGGGGAGTTGTTGTGTCACATGGCAAAAGTAGGTCACTAGGTCAAATATCTAGGTTACTGTGAAATCCATTCAAAATCTTGTCCGGGCCATAACTTTTTTGTCCTTTTACTCAGATTAATGAAATTTTACACAAATGTGAAGCTTAATCTAAGAATGTGCCATACTTTTAATTTTTTTTTTCATCTAGGTCACACCCCTATATAGTAGTCCATTCAACCTCGTGGGTGACGAGCGGGGGACTATGTATTGCTCTGCAATACTCATTAACTTGTTTTGATAGGTCTTGTCTACAATTCTCCATCAAGGGGCTGAACTTACGTGTGGGCTGCGCTGTCCATTCATGCCCTGAAAGACAACTTCAGAATGTAATCAAAACCCATCACTATGACTTTTTGTGTTTCTTAGTTCAGAAAGATGCACATGCATGCAAAGCATGCATGTTTTTGCAAAGCAGACCTGGTAACAGTGGTATAATTATTTGTATACAGACAGTGAAACCTGTCTCAGTGAACACCTGATTAATGAACACCTCCAATTAGTAAACACTTTTTTGGTCACTTTTTTTCCTATTGTTTTTAATGAGGAGTATTCAAGTTGTACACGGAGTCAACCTGTCATCAGTGAACACCTCAGATCTGTGAACAGTGAACATTTTTTTTTATCCCAAACAGCAAATTTACCTGAGATTCATGAGCACCCTGACCGACCAAAAAAAAGAGAAAGTGAATTTGTCTTGTGTGTATTAGATGCTAACTGGGTAAAATAGGATTTTCATCTCCAAAACTTGTTAAACCACCAACCATGCTGTGTATTGTCTCATATAAGACAAGGAGGTTTATTACCCAAGGGTATCTACACTGCTGTGAAGAGGCTGTTTGTACAAGATCAAGCAGGATGTTCACTTTGAGCAGAATTGTACAAGGTCCCACTCAAGGTAAGCCCTATTGCATCACATACACAGAGCACTGTATAAACTTCAAATATTTTTTGCTGAGCTACATATACTGGTTTATAATGCATTTAGACCATTGACACTGCTGCTAGCTTACAATGTGTCACAAATAATTTTAATAACTTGTAAGTGTGAACACGAATGAAAAGGCCATACTCATTTGGGGTGCTAATACTGTAGGTATCCCTATTGTTTTCAGGCAGAATATAATTCAATAACAAAAGGCACTGTGACCCAATGCATATGTGTGAATATCTGCACACAGTAACATTTCTCATATCGGTCTTACCATATCTGTACGCAACACGGTGCTTGCATGTGCAAAGTTGAGGACTATGAGTCTCTAAATGGAAGTGAATACACAGGAATTATCAGTGTACATGTGTAGTTAATGTCATGTTCATCAATAAGCCAACCCTGACATTAGTGAACACCTCCAAATAGGGAACACTTTTTTCCCAGTCCAAAAAGCATTCACTAAAGTCAGGTATCACTGTACACTCTATTTGGCACCAAGTGACAGTAAAATAACGATAAAAATTTTGAAACTCCCAATTATATTTTGCATTCCTGGCTTGCTTATTCAAAGAACTAATCCAATTAGGAAATACCTGTGGCATTTTATTAATGGATTTGATTATGTCTCCATACTTGCAATAGGGTCCCATTGTTTCCATGCCTCTCATTAAACCATTTTCTAACCTGGTACTTTGCCAGTGTGACATGTTTGGTGGGTCTTCAGTAAATCTGGATGGAAGTCCGAAGTTAACAAGTGAAATGAGCCAATGGGCATTGATGCACAGCCTTCCATGTACCCAGGTTTGAATTATGAATTATACAGTTTAAAACAAAAAAAAACAAAACAAAAAAAAAAAAAAAACAGTAGTAGTTTTGAACATGAATGTTTTTTAAGTTCACAGGACTCAACTGAAACCTACCACACATTGACAAGGAGGTTATTTCCTTTTGGATTGACAAACTGAAGCCTTTTTTTCAAAATGATATTTTCCTATAAACTAACAATCAGTGTATTCAGTGAGTGATTTATAGCTCAGCTAGCTCGCCATTAGCTGAGCTTTTCTGATGGTCCTAAGTCAACAATTTTACATTCATTTTCTTACTTCTCTAAAACTAACTGAACCTCGGTTAGGTCTCTGCCAAGTTTGTGCAACTAATCGGTCATCCTCCAGTAATGTTTTGATCAATCTTGAATAATTATTTTTGTGCACCTTTTGCCAAACCTTTACATAGGCCACCTTTTCAGGATACTTTGCTTTGAACTTTTCATGTTATTTTTACCTCCGATAAAAGACCTCCCATCTTGGGAGACCACAGTTTGGTCATCTGTAGCCTTCGGTCTTCAAAGACAGGTTTCACTGTATGTAGGACATGTATGTGTGAGAGATCAGAATATGTACTAATTAGCATGATT
The DNA here is from genome assembly GCA_964020975.1 of Hermodice carunculata. Lineage (NCBI taxonomy): Eukaryota > Metazoa > Annelida > Polychaeta > Eunicida > Amphinomidae > Hermodice > Hermodice carunculata. The sequence goes on from OZ026617.1 coordinate 65,934,524, forward strand.
GACATTGGAATTTAATACAAATGTATTTGTATATTATTATGTGATTGTGCCCCCCTCCTACCAGAGGAGGGTCTTATAGTGATTGCTTTTCCCATCTGTCCATCCAACCATCCACTCTTCATATCGGGGCAATAATTTGCTTGTCCTTCAACTTAGGTTAATGAAACTTACACACAGGTGCATCTGGACATAAGGGTGTGTCATGTACCAAAAGTAGGTCACTAGGTCAAGTATCTGGGTCACAGTGACATGTCCTTGTAAGATTGTGTCTGGGCTATAATTCCTTTACTATTTAACATAGTTTCAGGAAACTTCACACACACATATAGCTGTTATGACACAATACTAAGTCACCAGGTCAAGTATCTGGGTCATGGTGATACAACCATGTAAAACTACATTATACTGCATGTCCGGGCTGTAATTCTGTTTTCCTTTGACTTAAAATGATGAAACTTTACACACTTGTGTATCTGGACACAAGGGTGTGTCATGCACAACAGTAGGTCACTAGATCAAGTATCTGGGTCACAGTGATATATCCTTGTAAATTTATGTCAGGGATGTAATTCCTTTAATTTTTAATTTCATTTAATGAAACTTCACACGTGTATAAATCTTGACCCAAAGGTGTGGCATGAAGTAAAATTAGGTCACTAGGTCAAATATCTGGGTCACTGGTATATCCTGATAAAATTGTGTCCAGTCTATACTTCCTTTACTCCATAAGTTAGTGTCACGAAACTTTATACACACTCATAACTTGACCCAAAGGTGTGTCATGGAAGAAAAGTAGGTCACTATGTCATGTGTCTGGGTTATCATGAGGCCTTTATATATAACTGCAATACAATTGTTTGTGTGTGGGCTATAGTTCGCTTGTCCTACAACTCAGATTAGTGAAATATTTCACACAAGTTTATCTGGACATATCCTGATAAAATGTGTAATGCAACAAAAGTAGGTCACTGGGTCAAATATTTAGGTGACAGTGTATATCCTGGTAAAATCATGTCTTGACTGTAATTTCTGAACTAATCAAGTTAGTTTCATGAAACTTCATACAAAACACACGTTGACCCAAAAGGTTTGTCATGTAACAAAAGCAGGTCACTTGGTCAAGTATTATGTGTCCTTGTATCAGTCAGTCCACTATTCATGTTTGGGCTGTAATTCACTTGTCCTTCAACTTAGATTAATGAAACTTTATACACAGGTGCATCTTGGCATAAAAGTGTGGCATGTAAACAAAGTAGGTAACTAGGTCAAGTATCTGGGTCACAGTGACATATCCTTATAAAATCATCTGGGATATAATTCCTTGACTGTTTAACTTAGTGCAATGAAATTTAATACACACATATGTCTTAACCTAAGTTGTTTCATGAAACAAAAGACGTTCACTAGGTCAAGTATTTGGGTCACAGTGATAGCCTATTTTTATTGGCTACAGTCATTCCAAAACGTGACTTGCAATTAGCAAGGTTATAAATGAGGTGAAGGAAGCATGGATCCAGCAATCTCAGATTGCATTTTAATTCTGTCTTCTATTATATACCAGATCCACTAAAAAACCTGGGGACACCTTCACCTCAGCTGAACAAGGACCACACTTCAGCCAGTTCCTTTTATGAACAACTTGAGCAGCTTCTGTCACTTCATGGAAATGCGTATCACCGGTTGTTACTAAATTTATTTGAAAAGTTAATATATGGTGTATGATGCAGCTTATGTCTTTTGTCCTTCCACTTTAATGCAGCAGTCTTTGTCTGTTCATAGTAATTACTGCTGTGAAAGAATGAGAAAGAACTTAACCACTGTTCAATCTTCAATTCACCATAATCTTTTTCAAAATATTCTGTCATCTTAAACCCCCTGTATTAATACACATATGTATGTATGTATGTATATATGTATGCATGCATAAATTTACTTACACACACACACACACACACACACACACACATATATATATATATATATATATATATATATATATATATATATATATATATATATATATATATATATATATATATATATAAACCAAAGCCTAGGAACTCCTATGTAAGGAATACCAGTTTAATTAATTACAGCCACCATAAGTGGTCTCTGGGATTTTTCCAATCTATGTACACATGTCTCAACCCAGAGTGTAAGATTCAATCAGACCACTGGTTTCAGTAAACTGAATTTGATCTTTTGTAAATCCTTCATGTCATCCCCTCTGAAGTAAATTCTTATGTCAATGTGTATAGCCTTGAATTTTAGAGAACAAACTAAAAGTCAGCAAATGTAACCTTCACTGTCACTAAATAAGGCACTTCGCATGATGGATAGATTGTTTCACCCTTAAAGCTATTAACATGTACTTTCCCAGGGCAATTTCAGCTGCCTAACAGAGGCCATTTCATTTAATTAATTGGACTTCATGTGTGTATCTCAACTCATTTGTTTCATTCTTGGTGTCATATTGTATATAGCATTGTATTTTTTTAGTTTTTATGGTCACATGATCTCCCACCTGCATGTTTTGTGTATTGAGGTCACAGTATCTTCAACCTGAACGCCCTTGTGCATAGGTTTTAACTTATAACTTCAGAACTATTTTAGATGGAGGAACCATTCCAACTTCAAATTATAGGTTTGTAACACAGCTCAATTGTTTATGTCTCTTTTACACAGTTCAATAACATTTACTGTTGCAGGAGATATTTAAATGCTGAATATACAATTTTTAAACGTCTGCTAGGCACACAGATGGATTTGCTGATAAGCAAACCAAATTTCTTCAGTTGATAACTGCATTGTTAGCTTTGTATCACGTACACCAATGAAACAACTAGACAGCCACACTGATCACACAATTGTTCTAGGTAGGCAGTAATGGATAAGATTTCATGCAAACTGCACCAGTTGGGCTTAGCACCGATAACCAATCCGAGATCCTTCTTACAGTACTAGTCTCTAAGCTGGAGCTTCACGTGACAAAATGGCTCTAATTGAAGAGAATACCTACAATTTATGTGAGATCTTGACTTGTACATTGAACTTCTGCAGTATTAGTCTCCAAAATTCAGCTGCAACTATAGTTCTACATCAGTTCTACCTATATGTGAATAAAAGGCAAATCATTATCCAACCTATTGGCCGCACTTTATAATGTCATACAGGTAACACTTTTAATTCACGGTCCCGTTTGGTTGTTACATGTCAGTCAGTCAACAGACCACAATAGCAACCAATAATATTCCACCGCCAGGGAAAGCAATTCCTGTGGAAATGTCATGTGGCAGTCTTGTCACAGATAAACAGTGTCTGAAAATTTAGCCACGTTGGTGATAATTAGACTTTTTTGGGAAGACATTTGTGATGGAACTTGCCTAATTGAAAGTTCACATTTGGACACTTACTGGACTAGATTGAAATGAACATTTTATGGTTCAAGATTTCATGAAACTTGCGAAATAGCAATGCAGTGAGCACTTCCAACAGGATATGTTGTTCATCTGAAAATGCAGTACAGTCTAGAAGAAAGTGGTACTCATCATCTACAGCACTCACATGACATCTTAAACAGAGACGAGCAGCTTCAAGAAGGTTAGACGTGGCATGACGTCCAGTTCCATACCTAAAATGTGAGAACTCAATGGAAATTGTGCTATACAATTGATATAAGTTACACTAAGTACATTCAATATATAGCTTTCTAAGCAGAATTCACTCTCAAACTCTTTGTATGTTTGTAACTTCTTGCCGTCATTGAGTCAGCATAGTTTAGACTCACATTGCTGCATAAAGTTACCAAACAGACGTTCTTTGAAAGCTGCCACGAAAGAGTATTCATCTTCGACTATGTGATTATGCCAAAATTGACCAAGATTACAGACAGAAAGGCTATAGCTACAGCTGAGCACCAGTTAATTCTTTCTGCATTATACATTTAAAATAGCGTGTTATAAGATAAATGTAAAACATGTTCAGCTGGTAAACGTAAATACATAGCCAGTATTGGATTAGTCGGACATGTTGCCTGAAATACAGCAAACATTTCCGAGTCTCCATGTACAAACCTATATATAAACCTGCTCTATTGGAAACCCACATCAAAAGCAAATTCTAGGATTGACAAAACGTGGGAATCAAACATTTTTAATTGGCAGGGTGGTGTAGTTTTACCCAATAATCTGTAATACAAATGAAGGCTTCCAAAGATTGCCTAATTTACCTGCGCAGCAAGATACAAAGGTGCTGGATGTAAAACTTTCTTTTTTCCTGAATCAAAGATTATACCATGGCTTATTATTCCATGATTATACCAAGATATTTGAATTCTAGCAATTAATTATTACAACAAGTCTGTGGGATGCAGTCATTTTATTGAAAACTGTTATCCTTGTTTCAATAAACAAACCATGAAACAGTGCCCCTTTTTTGGCAATGTTGCATTAACACGTTCATTTGGGTTTGAAGACCAACCTCTGTTTCAGTGAGCTGTACCTTATCATCGCCATATGGAAAATTCATCAAGATATACACGTAAATCGTCATCAAAGTAATCACTGATTGGAGAGGTATTCAAACTTTCAAACATAAATATGGAAGAAAGCCCTTGATGCTCTCCAGAACTTACCATCCCCCGAAGGACATGGGTGGGAAGATGATGATGGTACTCAGCAAGCAGTACTAATTGTATTTGGGTCTTTTTGTCCAGAACCACTTTTTAGTAGTCATTACCCTATACCACAGTCCGAACTCTTTACTCTCCATAAGCGAACCTGTACCTGTCTAACCTATATACATATGGAAGTACCATTGTCCATATTGCACACGTTCCTCTATAAAATTCTGACATAGGCTGTATTAGCCCAAATAAATTAAAGGGTTTTCTGCGGGTAACTACTCACAACATGTTTCGGAGCCTCTATGACAAAGGAGCCAGCACCTCTTGGGCTTAGGGCACTGAAATCATGTGGCTGCAGAAAATCATTTTGTCACCAGGCAACATGCACCTGTAAAAGGAAATGGTCTTACATGGACAGAAGCTTGCCTGTGCATGGCAGGTGAAAGATGCAAGAATCCAAATACCCGAGACCACAGATACAGTTATGAACATTGTATCATGGAAGGTGGTGATGGTGATGATGATGATGAAGAGGAGGAGGAGGACACATAGAATACCCCTCTAAAAAGACATATAAATATGAAACAAGCAAAGATCCAGATAGGTCACATAATTTTGATTTTACAACCAATCACATTTGTGATTTTAAACATATGTACCAAATGTTTATTGGGACCCACCTTACAGTTTAATTTAGAACTTGATACCCATTTCTGTTGAACCTATTTACATCGTTGCATGTTTGGTTCGATATTTAACTATGTCATGGTCGCCAATGTTGATGCTGTTTAGAACATAGACATGCACCAAAAACATCTCTGCCACTTTAATGCGAAGACCAAGAAGTGGTTATGGTTATTAAAAAGTTGTTTGTCCACATGTTTCCCCACTAATAACAGCCCTGATTTTTTTTATATATTCATTTGGATTTGTATTTGGTATGTGTTCAAAAGACCGTTACATAACTTTAAATATATGTATTCCTGCATGAACCTTCCTAAACTGTACTTTTATTGACAATAACGATATTTAAAAAACTGTCAAAAATAAAAAACAACCACAGGGCCACTTATTTTTCAAAATTAATGCAAATTACCTTCAGATATAATTTCGCGAAGTTTCAACAAAATCTGTCATGTTATTTCGGGAAAAAGTGAAAAAAAACCCACAAACGTACATAATTTCCTTATCTTTGTCTGCTGCGCCATCTGTCGATTAAATGTATATATAGGTCTTAACAAGTATTACTGATCCATTTTGTAATCATTGAGAGAGTACATTATGAGAAAATGCATTGTAAGATGTTCCATGAAGTTGTACTTATTGTATGTGTGTGTTTTTGTCAAGAACCAGTTCCTAGTAGTAACATAATAACCTGCACTGCAAAACCTATACTACAGTTTGGGTCCACTAACAACCTGATAGTCCCCTTTGTGACCTATTCTACCACGCTACAGTGTCAAATGTTAAATGTGGAGTGTGTTGAACAGAATGTCACTGATATATAAAACATAGGTGAAAATAAGCTTCGTTGAATTATCATATCTTGCAAAGGTGCACCTTTTGGTAATGATGTGAGGGTTGGCTAGTGTGCATTTGAATATGATCAGTTTATCGAATTGTTGAACTTTATGATTGGTAATATATCTGTCAACTTTGGAGATTCTGTCTGAGACAGACAGTGGGTAAACCAATGGGTACTAATTGTGAATTCATTCTACAATGAGTATGTTTTTGGTAAAGCTGTCCAAGGAGAAGAAATAGCATGTTAAATGTTTCAAGTGGACATGTGGATATATTGATAATCTCTTAGCCATCAATAATCAATACTTTTGAGAATATATTTCACAAAGATACCCTGATGATTTGAAAATGCCTTAAAATGTTCATTTTTAGATAGAATGATGTATAATGCTAACCATGAATTTTTAAAGTTTAAATTATATGAGAAACGTGATGATTTTGAATTTAAACATAGTAAATTATCCTTACATGGATAGCAATATTTTACTTGCGCTACCTTATGGTGTCTATATGTCAAGGTTAATAGCCTTTGCTAGAGTAAGCACTGAACTTTGACTCTCGTCACTCACTTTTATTTCCAATACTTGTAAAACAAAGATATTAAAAATTAAATTAAAGTGATTCTTGAAAATTTATTATATAGTTGTTATTTATGTTATATTAATGATGCAGTAAATATGAAAACCTAACAACTGTTGTTGACATTTTATACTCTGCATGTATGAGGCAAGATATTTCTAAAAGGTGAGAGTTGTTAGTATTAATCAATTTAAACTATAACCAAGTTTAGTTGTACCTGTCTCAAGTCAGGAGAGAGATGTTTTCCTTCATACTGCATTTCATATTCATTTACTGATGTAAAATGACACTTAGTTGTTGGTGTGTCTAACTTGGACTGCCAGATTTTTACTTTGCTCGTTTGACGGCTGGCAAACCTGGATCATGGATGGTTCTTGCTTGTGTGGATGTTTGGTGCAGTTCCTCAGGCATTGTTGAAAACTGTTTTCTGCTTTTATTTTTCATGGCAATTATTATTTCATGTTGTCAATATGACATCTTATCATCTTTAAATATTTAATGAATAATGTATTGCTTGATGGCTATTCAAGCATTACTGTTATGTCTGGGGATGTTCATGTTGATGAGCTTGTAAAGAGTTGGATGGTTTATGACTCAGAATGAATTAAGAACTACAATATTGGTACATAATGGTCTCATACTACTGCTACCTCATGGTAGACACATGCATGTGGCTGTAGAGTAGCATCTTTTGCATTGGCCATGTTGACTGTGCTGGGACATGTTCTGAGATTGCTAAAAAGTTATGTTACTAGTTCAACAAATAGTGACCTTGTAGTACATGCCAACTAGCTGTAGCGTTCCAACAGGGGCAGTTACATGAGTTCGACTTGGAAGTGTGTGTGTGTGGGTGTGGGGGGGGGGGGCAGCAGTTGGTGGAGGCTGCCACCAGACTGATTCTTTTCATTTTAGTCAACATTGTGGTGGTGGGGGGAGGGAGGTCTTCAGAAGCAAAATTAGGGTTTCTTGGCTTTGGTTTCTTATGGTGGGACCTGTGTGTCATGGTTGTCATTGTTGTAGGTTTGACAGCATCTCTTCTCTTTAACTTTGCTCTCATTGTTGGGTTGAAATTTATGAATATGGGTTAATGTTTTTTTCTGACCAATCTGGTGTATCTGAAGACCTCAAATCTTATATTACACCAGCAGATATAATGTGAATAACAGGTGTCTGTATTAAACAAGGAGAAAGTGTACATAACTTCACAAGCACACGCTGTAGATATCTATGCATCGAGCATAACACCAGTCGTGAGAGGGTATGTGGTGCACCTGCTGCCTGGACTCTTATCCTTGGAAACCTACCAGCACTTTTTTCTTTCTCTCTGTCTCTTTCTTTGTTTGTTTGTTTGTTTCTTTCTTTCTTTCTTTCTTTTTTTCTTTCTTTCTTTCTTTCTTTCTTTCTTTCTTTCCTACCTCGCTCCATCTCTCTGTCCATTGAACCATTTTTTATATTTCCCTTGCCTTCCCCCTTTTTGCAGCTGAGTAAGGTTTTTTATTGATGTACTCTTCACAAGATGCATCATTTGATGCATTTCTTTCCATTCTCTCTCTCTCTCTCTCTCTCTCTCTCTATCTCTCTCTCTAGAACATTATACTTCCCCTATTCTTTTTCACTTTGGGAGAACATAACACAACACAAACACAAACCTTTATGCTTGTAGGCTTCTTATATCTCTGTCCAAATTATGTGTGAAATTACTGCTGAGCCAAGTGCTTTGGAATTGCACAGGAGCACTTCTGGGTATGCTGAGACTTAAATTTGTTCAACAGGTGCTGCTGCAATTTTCTAGTTTTCAAGAATTTATGTGTATTTTTGCTTTTTGGACTTCTTGCAATCTATATGTTGAATTCTCTTCCAAATTGGTGGGAATATACCTGGACTCAGCCTCCAGCACTTTTTATGACAACATGATGTTGCTTTTTCAAAAAAAAAAAAAAAAATTCCAAAATTAGTAAATATCGGGAAGGGTATAAGTGCATGTTAGCATTGTGACAAAAATAGCAGCAAATATGACACATAGGCTTATATCTCAGTAAAGTTGGATCCTAGGTCCAATTATTTTATGTTTTTTGTATGGTTTTGTTAGTTATGACCCCTCTCAAACCATAAGGTGGACTGACAGCATAGAAATGTATCATTACTCTAACTGCACCAAACGTGTGCCAAGTGAGAGATTGTCATTTGCTGATTTTAATAAAGTTTTAAAATTGACTTAATGATTTGTTTTCATAACTGGAATTCTCATTTTTATACAATGTCAATATACATAATGATAAAAAAATCTGAATTACTTTTTTATTTTTGATCAGTTTTGCATCCAAAATCACTTCAAAAGGTATATCATATGACTGAAACAACCCAATTTGTAAAATTAAAATAAACATAATTCAACAAATCCTGGACAATTAATTCTTACAGATGTCCATTATCACTTAGCAACGATCAATTTTCCCAAGTCCCCTCTTGGACAAGATGTTATAAATGTGAAATGTGCAACATGAACTATTTTCTCCAGATCAAATTTGTTTTGTCATATTCAAAAGATGTTAATTTTTTGACAAAGATATGTTTTTGTCCACTTTGCATGGATTACTTTCGTCAAATTTATCATTCAAGGTCATGCCATACTAACTTTCTCAAGATCTTGCAACAGACATTGTGTTGTGTTTACATGTGTCAGGAATTTTTGTTTAAAGAAAAGGTCATTGTCGTCCCTGATTTGGCAATATACATAGACATTTTATGGCATCATGCCACCAGCAAACTTATTTCCGAGAAGGAAACTACCCGTATGGAGATGGGCGTGTTGTTAGATTCCTGTATTAGTACTCATAAAGACACAATAAAAAAGACGGTGGAATCCAATATGTAACCATCAATGAGATGCATTTTATTCTTTTACATTCAAGCATTATTTTACCAATATAAATGCGACCTTTTCAGCCTTGCTTCTACAAGCATTGCAACTGAATTAACAGGCCCATTTACACATGCTTAAGATACTGTGTTGACGATCCCAAGGTCCCACGTGTGTTTGAGTGTCAAATTGTATTAATTTGATCTTAACTCAGCTCTATTAATTCACTTTCATGTAAATACACATTTAACACATACAGGTATAAGGTTAAAAACAGAAAAAGGTACTACTTTAACAACATGGACAGTCACACAGGCCCCAGCATTTAGGCACACGGCCTTGTTTGCAAGTGTTCTTTGTATCCTGCCATTACCACGTCGGAAACCACACCCAAATAAATTATAAATGTGGTACAACTGAAATATGCAGCCATGATTTGACATTAAGTCAAAATATAAGGATAGATATGCAGCCTGGATCAAGCCGCAGCCTCCGAGGAAACTTACAGTAGCGCTGGTAGTACTATAACTTTGTAAAGTCTCCACCGTGTAGATCGCCTCTGTATGGCAGTTCTATTCTTTTGGTTTTCTATTATTTCCTTTCGTTTTGGTCAGATTCTTCATTAGGCCATTTTGCGTACGCTTTTGTACACGTGAAGTAGTAAGCTAATCCATAAAATAATAATGCTAAAACTTTAAAGCCTATAAGTGTTCCATGTAGTTTATATCTTAACTGGTCCAGGTCGTAGAGGAGACAAGCGCCGGTGCGGGTGCAGGAGCTCTGCTTGAATATGCACGTTGTATCAATTACGGCACCAAACAGAATGGGCGATGGAAAGGCTGGAAGTATATTTAAAATATTATAAGCAATATTCGTTCTATAAGCCCAGTATTCATCTCTGCTTTGGTAAAAACGCAATTTTGTAGGCCTCAAGAAAACTACTCCTACAGTAAAAGTCTATGAAAAAACGGGATGGGAGACACTTTCCAACAGGCGTGAGAAATCCAAATTGATTCAGATGTACAAAATTGCTCATAATTTAACACCAAGTTATCTATGACATATCTTTCCAAAAATTCCGTTGCCTGATATGACTTTCAATTATAACACTCGCTGGCGGCTCCATTTACCACACTTTAGACCTTGTACAGTCTGTTTGATGAGTCCTTTTATCCTTCTGCTACACGTCTATGGAACCTTCTTCCCTTAGATACTCGGAATGCCCCTTCCCTGTCACAATTTAAACGAAAAATACAGACTCTTTCTTTACGCCTAGTGAAAGATCGTTCTCTTTATTATATTGGTAAAAGACAATCTGCTGTATTACATGCTCGACTACGTGTTGGTCGCAGCTGGCTTAACAAATATTTGTTTCAAATCGGTGTTCAAAATTCGCCTGATTGTGTGTGCGGTGCTGGTGCCGAAGAAGTTTTGCATTTCTTTTCCTTTTGTCCTCGATATTTGATTCCTTGCAATACATTACATTTAGCTACGATAAACTTTGCTCCCTTCACACTTCAGACTCTACTTTTTGGTTCTGCTGCTTGTAGCCTTGAAAGTAAGAATTTGATATTTCTTGCTGTTCAAGACTACATTGATGACACGAAAAGGTTTCAATTTGATGTCATATAAAATTATAGCATATGACAGGCGCTATTCAGACGGACAAATGGACCGAGTAACGACAATCGCAGGCCCATCGTATAAGCTCATCTTACAAGCAAACCACCTGAGCTAAAAATCGAAAATCACAGGGGAAAATGGACCTTTCCCCAGATTCTTAATGCGTTTTTAACAAAGACAAAAATCTGAAACTTTTGGTTTCTCCACAAAGCGAGCTGATAGGTTAATCCACAGTGTGTGACTGATAATACTTTATCAGTCGCAGATGTCTGCTGGATTATGTCAATCGAAATTTGAAGAAAAAAAACTTACATATAATCATTGTGACAAAGCTGCCGCCTGCCAGTGACATGGCTTTGTCCTTACTCTTCACACACCTGGGAACACAATAATAACAATACACTTTACGACCAACTGTTTTACGTCACAAATAAAAGACACGCTAGTACAACTGCACACCGAGTGAAGTTCTGGTGTTCGTCCTCTACCTTTACCATTGCTAAATTCTGATCCATTACCTGATTATGAAAACTTTTAAATCTTTCAGTGTCACGTTATTGACTGTGTCAGCAGCTTTCTTGGGGATGTGTTGGGTGCATTGCGCCCAAAGCACGTCGAGAAAAGCTGTTGGCAATTCAGCCGTATGCATATTAATTTCCTGCCAGAAAGCACGTGTTTGACGCCAGGCGATCACGGGAGACGTGCGGGTCACATCACTGTCACAGACAGGGCCCTGTGTTCATTTCTCCCAAAATTAGTCGGTCTTTTTTTAAATATTTAAGCTCACAAATGCCAAACTGGTATTCATCTAGTACTTCTCGAGCCATATACATGCAAATACAAATTTCCACCTGCCTTTAATAAGTATTCTTTAATTCCACAATTAAGTAATATCCCACTTGTCCCTACAGGTACCGACCCGTATCTCGACATATCCCGCCAAGCGAGACCAGGCAATCAGGTATGCAGTTGTGGCGGGAAATTGATATGCATATCTCCAGAAGAATGCTTATTGAAATCAGATATATGTGTCGTTAGCTATACGATATCATCCTGTAGCTTTATTCTTTGTTATAATATTGCATGACGATTACACAAATAATGAGTCAATAATTACATAAAATCATTTGTTTATTCTGAAGGTAAAACATGCTTTCGTATTTATGATACTACTCTTATAAATGTCATTCGTGCTTTAGTGGTCCTGCTTATCGCAGCCGCTTAGCTGTTTTAGTGCCTCTTAACAGATTAATATTATCGTTTTGTCATTCCCCCACGTTGGGACCATGTCCAATCAATTGACTGCATTTTTGGTTCGATACTATGTTATGCAGTGTAAGCGAAAGAAGGCTCCTGGGTGACTTTGCTTCTGATATAAGCAGGCAAACTTTGTTACTGATTTAATAAATACAAAAATGTATGACACCCATTTTTCTGTAGATGCCATCATTTTATAATAATACGTGATAAAACATGAAAAAAGTACACAAACAGTGCCTTGGTCATTGACTTTTAAAGCATGGCGCTTTGAGACAAAAAGAAATAACTAAAACAGGAAGATGAAATTATAAAATCTGAAACTTACCTAAGAAAGATGGTGAATAGTGGTATGATATACATACTGAAGGAAATGGCCGCCAGGAGTTGGACAGCAGCGTAAACCATGAACATTTTACATTCACTCTTACAAACTCCACTCTTTGCTTCTCCATCCGCTATACACTGACAACCATGGTAAGACTGCATAATACGGGACATATATATCAGCATCGCTGCTACTTTAACACAAGGAGTATGTGTAAGTACGAGCAGTACCCTGCATTTACAAGGCAAGGTATGTTGCTCTTCCCAAGCTGGCAACTTAGTTGAAATAAACTGTTTAAAGAGTCAAGTTATAGTGTGCAAACAGTAAGCTTGACATAAGAAGGAATTGTCATATGTTCTGAATCAGATTTTGCTATTGCCATTATAGATGTGTTCTGCTTTATTTTCTATCTATAAATTTGCATTTTGGGAAACTCTCACCGATAATTGTGGACGAGACTGGTTAATGACGAACTTTCATGATTAATTTATTGACTTAATCATCGGATTCTACATGTCTTGGTAAAAACACCACATGATAGGCCCGTATCTTGGGAATAATTGTACCAGTTCAATGTGCATTTAAGATGCAAACTAAAGCATAAAACTCACTGTTATCTTGGTAGTTGGATCAAAGTCTTTAAGAGTACAGCCGGCGTGGCAAGGAGAGAAATATTGAACACCACCAGACCCACACACCGGGCTGAAGTCCAAGTCATCGCACGTGCAGTTATTATTACACGTTTGTGTCAGGTTCACACTGTCCACAAATTAAAAATGATTGAAAACCCCCATAGACTACAGTAGAATTACCGCAAGAGTCCTTTTTCAAAGACTGAATCTTCTACTTATCTTCATGACTTATTCCGGCAACGTAACCCACCATATGTATATAACGTTTAATATGGAAGCAAATATTGCCTTGGCCACTGATTTGCTGATACCAAAGCTGTTCTTTCAAGACAACTTTAAGACCCTATAATGCAGCAGTTTGAGATCATATAATGGCTATAAATCTCAGAGTGAAACAATTGTGCAAGTCAGTTTTGAAGACACTATCCTATTTACTGTGCGCAGGGACTCTACCCGTCATTTTGAAATTGTGTGTGACGTGAATCTCTTGGACTACTAAAGGTGCTCTGTTGTTCCCGCATAAAGGCACATGAATATGTGATACGAGTCGTCGAAATGGGAAATTGTAGCGTCCCTGTCTGCATACTGTACCAATGGAACATGCAGGTAGCCCCGTCCGAGTTCATCCGTCCTTTCTTCACTGTCCTCCGGTCATATGTATGTGTGAGAAGAATCTCGCGCAAATCCCCAAGATCCGTTAAAAAAAGAATGAGCTGAGAACAAGGAATTCTTTTTCTACGCAAGCCTTGTGCTGAACCTCAGTTGTCAGTCACTTTATTGCCCCCAGATGTCACTAATTATCTCATTACTTCTCGTGAAGTACCCTATATGATGCACGTGCCATATACATGCATACTGAACAACTTTGGCTGTGTAATCGCTATGTAAAAGCCTCAGTGACGGAACGAGAGCACACCTATATATTCCTAGATTTATACAGCGTAAATGTACTTTGCGAATTTGAATAAAATAATATGACCAAATCTTATGAGAGAAGATTCACTATAACTTTCAAAAGGTAACCTCAAGGTATTTATGTCAAAAAATAGATAAATAAATAAATAAATAAATAAATAAATAAATAAATAAATAAATAAATAAATAAATAAATAAATAAATAAATAAAATAAGCACAATTAAGGATGTCGTGCATGCTTACTGTGTAATAAATTCAATGATTTGTTACATATAGCTTATCACCTGTGGGACATCCAATAAGATCATTTGAGTTTCAGTTCCCCCTGTGAATATAAGGCAACTTATTACATGTCCCTCTTCTTGAGGGAAAACTCAATGAAAAAATAAAACAAGCAGCAGGAACCTGGGCAGGTCACACATACGGCAATAGTACACCACGCCGTCTTGGGAAATCAATGGTTGTCGTATTCAGGCCGACGGGAATAATTAGTTTCCTTTACGATTTGCTGACCGAAATTTTCCACTGATGAGTTCAAGAACAAATGAAGAAAGTTGGCCTATTTGTACAGAATTACACTCCATCCCCAATAAGGATTGTAAGGGTAACCAATGAAAAAAAAAAAAAAAAAAGAAAAGAAAGAAAAAGAAAGAGGAAAGCATTTTGTCCTGTTTGGCCAGGTCCTTCGAGAGCCGCAATCAGTGTATGATGTTATGCTTAGCATGCGATATGAATATATTTCAGAATTGACAAACGCAGTGAGCTGTTACATTTATAGCAGTGAAATTGCTATTTTTCCCAAATCAAAATAAAGATAAGAATGAATAGATTATGATATCTCAAATAAGTTGCGGGAATTATGCGAAACCAGAATACGCAAACATTGCTTGATTGGTAACGCCTTGATGTGTCAGTCTATTTGGTAATAAATAATGCTGTTCTTGGGTGTGCCAATGTCTGTAGAAAAGCGAGCCTTTCCTTTATTGTGGCTTCAGGAAAAAATGATGCATTTTCACCTAATAAAACCATAGGTTGTCTGAAGATTTTCATACGGTTTAGGATCTGTTTGTATGATAGTGCCACATAATCAATTTATTATTATTATCATTGTTATCATTATTATTATTATTATTATTATTATTATTATTATTATTATTATTATTATTATTATTATTATTATTATTATTATTATTATTATTATTATTATTATTATTATTATTATTAAAAGATATCTCTTATATAAATACAACAGCAAACAGCATTTGTCAATTCTTAACTATAATCATATGGAGCAAAAACATAGTGTGTACAAGGTTTTACATTACGCTTACAAAACATGCCGTAACGAATCTGAGTAGCTGGCGTTTGCAATATGCGTACTTTAAAAAGTCTTACATGTGTATTGAAAACAACGACATTATCTGTCGAATCTGGAAAAAAAGACACTTGATAGAGTTAGCGTGCACGATTCTATTTCAAGGAAATCGTCGGAACAAAAAGGGGTGAGTTTAAATCGATCCTGACACAAATACATGCAGTACACCAGATATGAGCACATTATATTCAAATGTGTCTCCTGATGAATCAGGCTGTTTTTTTGTGTCACTTACCTTCACAGATATACGTACCCTTCAATTGTCAGCGTACCAGCCCACTTTACTTCTGGGCAATATACGAACATATTGATAGCGAATCCCAACACACTCAACCCGGAGATGATGGTCACCATGCCCATCATTCTCCTTGGAGTCATGTTTAGTCTGGACACAATTTGGCCGCTAACAATTGGACCAATGATCATCACGACACAACCCACAGCGCCTAAAAGACAATAGGATCCGTGCATATTAACTGTGGCCCTGCTCTGCCCTCCTATGTTGCTAGGCAACGGAGTTATGCCACTTTCATGATGAGGGTATCTAGAAATATTACAATTTCTATCACACAAATGTAAATTTCTAAAAATGTTATGTTTTATGTATAACTGCTGAAAAACATTTATTTATTTTATTTATTTATTTATACAATATATTTATACAGGGTAGCCCTGATCAGCACTCAGGCTGCATTTCATAGGGGCCCTGGGTACACACTCGCATTCATGCATCAATTGGTATAAATATAATTTGCTGTAAAATACATGAACAATAGGTAAATTAAAAAGTATGAAAAAGTCATTACTAAAAGTAACTAAAAGATTGTGATTTCATGATGAAACGTCAATGATGTTTGAACATTTTCTTAATGTAATGACAAATTTGCGATCAATAATGCAGGGTTTAAAGACGTCAAATCGTTACACATGGTACGTTTTGCAGTATAAAGATTTAAAAACTGTCAGGGATGGTGCTTCTTTAACCTTATCATTTAAGCTATTCCATGTCTTGGCACCTGTAAACCTAAACGCTCTTTGACCTGACTTGCCTTGTGAGTTAGGGACTGTCAGATTAGCCTTACTTTGCCTTGTAAAATGCCCATGGACTTCCGACACTGCTTTAAAGGCATCACTCAAGTAGGTAGGAGTTTTGCCATTTATAACTTTAGACATGAAAATAGCTCGATGATATTGGTGCCGGGCCCTTAAATCAGTCCAATGAAGTTCCTTAAACATGTCCCTAATTCTCGTTCTACGACCTTTGGAAAGTATTATCCTGGCTGCTCGATTTTGGAACTTTTGTAGCTTGTCCAGGTTTTTTTGTAGAACAGTCAGACCATGCGACGTCACAGTAATCAAAAAGTGGTAATATCAGAGAATTGTACAGGAGTAATACTGAATCTTTTGACACAAATGGGGATATTCTCCTTAGAATACCAAGACGTTGTGAAATTTTGTTGCAAATATTTTCAACATGTTTGTTCCATGACATCTGCTTGTCAAACCATAGTCCTAAATATTTAAAATAGTCGACCTGTTCAATTTGTTTCCCGTCCACTAAGATATTCAGTTGGTCATTTTCTCGAAGTTTTCTACTAGTTCCTAATAACATACACTTAGTCTTTTGAATATTCAAGGTGAGATGGTTGTCGTTCATCCATTTAGCTGCATTAAACATTTCAATATTTAATGTCCTCTGAATGTCAAGAACCGATTTAGCAGCAAAGAAAATAGCAGTGTCATCAGCATACAATACAACCTTAGTATTTGTAATAACAGAGGGAAGGTCATTTATGAAAATTACGAAAAGTAGGGGACCTAGTATTGATCCCTGTGGGACACCATAGGCTATTTCCATGTGGTCAGACAATTCCCCCTTGAATTGGACGCATTGAGTCCTCTCGGATAAATAGTCTCTAAACCAACAGAGTTCAATACCATTGAACATGCGCATAACATTTACAGCTCTTAAGTTCTTTTCCTTCTGATTGTTTATGTCATCACTCAGGATTACAATGTGGATGATGAATTAAATCTGAAACAATTTATATCTGGACTTTTCATAAAGTGTATGAAATATCAACTTATGCCGCTGTGTCTGCTGATAAATTTTGCTGACGGTATATAACATTAAACAATATAACAGCTTGCATAATTATAGTGTAATTTGTCCACATGTTAAATCAGTCTCAATGTACTCCTTGAATGAATCAAATTAATACTTCATAACGCATATTAATAACAAGAGACAAAGAAACCAGTTTTAATGTTGGGACCGACAATCTCACCAGTTATTATGCTTGCAATGGCAGCTGTCACACGGAATTGCTGCTCTACATACTTTGGTACAAACGTGAAGTATCCGATCATGTATATCTCACTGGCCAATGCTGCCATCAAAGCCATGTATAGTTTGTTTTTCACTAGGCGACAAATAGCATCAGGAAGGTCTGAAATTCAATTGCTTCATATTTTTCATTTAACTCCATTACTAGGCATATATTCAGCGGAATTAAAACAGCTGTAAACACACACATGCATGAATATACAATATAGTATAGTATGTACGAGGCAGTTCAATACAATACAATGTTTTGTAATAATATTTCAGAGTGGGCTATTTCTGTAAAGTCTATGTTTAAAAAAGAAACATTCACGATTTCTGGAGAAAGTGTCTTGACCTTATTAAATGAAATGTTTTCTCAATATTCTATGGTATCAGTGAAAACAATAGCGAAGTCAGTTGCACTTTCCATGATCCCTCCTTTCCTATGCAGTGATCAGACATAAACGACAAAATATATCACGATAAAAACAATTAAGGGGACTTAATACATACAATTAAAGTTGCCTAGAATATGAAAGACACCGTATGGGTTGGCATAGTAAAAATCCTGACAACCCGTTTGGTCGATAAGCTTTAGACATGACTATGGTCGGAAAATAAGATGACAATTAGAAACTTGTTACGTTACCAAAAGCATCTCAATGTGCTTAAACTCGACATTTTGGTGCCGATGCATGATAGTAAGTTTATGTCCTCATATAGAGATGGTTCCTTGATTTCTTGCCAAAATATTGTTCAGATGCATATATAGCCATAAGCGGAACAGAGACAGAGAGAGAGAGAGAGAGAGAGAGAGAGAGAGAGAGAGAGAGAGAGAGAGAGAGAGAGAGAGAGAGAGAGAGAGAGAGAGAGAGAGAGAGAGAGAGAGAGAGAGAGAGAGAGAGAGAGAGAGAGAGTCCAAATGGCTATAAATTTGAATGTAGGTCCCAATTTCAAGATCCGCTTGGCAATTCGGAACTCTAGGCAGCGTACCTTTTGATCGTTCAAGAAGTGATTTGCTTTCGTTTTGGTTCATATTTTCGTCTTTCTTGTCTCCCAGGTCTGCCCCCTTAATTTTCGGTGGGAACAATGACAAAGGCAATGCCCAGACGACTGTAGAGATGGCGCAGACAAGAAAACCCAGCCACCAGGCCCCCACCCAGCGGGGATCTGTTGGCGTCAAATCTGTGTCTGAAACAAGTAACAATAATCAGAACTGACCATACAGAACCATCAATGACATCCGTTTATCGATAACTTAACGGACACACATCACATCGTCGTTCTTCACTATCAGGAACTTAAAATGGCAGGCAATAACAGGCAAGTTGGCCTCATAGAGAAATCTGGCCAGTTTTATACGACATTTGAAACTTTTACATAAAAACACACACTATTTCTGTAAAAATATTTCTCTTGCATACACTATTATGTAGATCTATATAAGTGTTTAAATCCATCATATTAGTTTGAATTGATTTTATATTTTATCTTTAAATGTTCCAGTAACTGGCGTACGAAGCCACACTGCACTCACCTGTCAAATCTACGTAAACTGTTGTCGCCCAAGCCCCAATTCCAAAACCTATAACAGGCGCTAAGCTTCGCAGAGCAAACATGACTCCTGTAAAAACAGTAATTTATGCCATATGCACTTAGCCTGTCCCTGTAAGAATCATGAACAGAAATCTGTTTTCGACCCTTTATTATATCGACTCATAGTCTGTTCATATGCAAATTTCAACGAACATTACGGGAACATCATTAGTCGTGTAGATCGCTAGAATGCAGTCTATAGATTAGCTTTTGGTCGATTTGTTAACGTATCTCATGAACAACTCTCTAGTCTGCATGGTATCGCAAAGTATTTGTACGCAAGAAAAAAGGGGGCTAATGCGCATTGTCGGCAGGTATGAACAGGCTCTCGCTGATCAGTGCGACAAACAGACGGCGCGCATGAGTCTTCAGCGCGACATCAGAAACCACCTGAAGATTTTCAGCACTGCGTTGATATTTTACAACACTGCTTATGTAAAGGGCAGAGTCCGCGACAAATATCAGTGTATACTCTGCTGTCTGTGACTGCGCAAGGGGGCTAGAATAACGAATAATGAAATTATACGTGCTTTTTGTATTCTGCACATGTCATGCCTATGAGAAATGTTTAAACTTTAAACATTATTGCTTTTTTGCTTTTGCGGAAACATAGCATAAATTGGTCAACAGTATAAATATTATATGTGCAATGCATGGTAAAATATACACGTAAAATGTCAATAAATTGAATGTCTGAATAAAAATAAACTATGTACAAATCTACACTCGTGCTAAGCCACATCGGCCTCAGGGTTAAGCACAGGTTTTACACAGACAAAGTTGAAAGCTTATGATTTTGTTCTTAGAACATAATACACTGGGCGTATTAAGAGAAAATGTTTAGTTTTTTTATTTATTTTCAATGTTGTTTTTGTCGCAATTAGAATAAATTGTACTTGGTCCTTCCTGAAACTGCCAGTTTCTATTTTTATACGATTGTTACTGAGACGTAATTTCGTCACTACTTAAAATTGTACAACTTTCAAAAAAGTTTCCACCTTAACCTCTTCTTTAAATTTCCTACGCGGGCATAATTATGGACTCTCTTCAAATTATATGCGATATGTATGACAATTCCTATTTACTGGTCAAACTGACAGCGGGGATCTCTAAGCCGATATAGCTTGTAACGTAGCGCTAGACAACGCTTCCTCCTGAACTCAACACCGTTTAATGTCTAAATACACGACATTTAAAAATCTTTAAACACGAACCCATATGCTGAAAAATCGAATAATACTGTGGTTTTGGTATAATAGAGGGTCATAAATATCATATTCTCTGTATTTTAGAACCATGAGCAATTACTTGACCAATGGTATGTCTTCCACTTACATGTACAATGTAAACGTATGTACTGAAAAGTGTTCTTCTGAACCTTTCACTGCGCATTCGATAAGGAAAATGTGATCCTTATAGAAATAAACCCCACATTGAGTATAAAATAAGGGAAATTAGATCTTTATTGAAAGACATTCTGTGACATGGCGTGCAAGACAAAGGCAATGGTCCTTATCGGGGCATACAACAAAGGCGATGGAATCTTTATAGAGATATCTTTACACTGGTATATACGTACCAAAGTGCTTTGGGGAGTTTTTCTTTGCATTGTCATCCATGTAGGTTATGGTCAACGTTGTTTTGGGTGTCGAAGCCATTCCCTGCATCAGTTCCGAACAGATGAATATAGCAAAAGCGCCCGTGTTGAAGGCGCGTAAGGCCGTGCGGCGCTCACACCTTTCACTCTCCCCCGCCTCTGTTCTGTTCTCACATAAAGATGGTCCTAGGAGATGAATCCTTGCTGAGATGTTTCCTTCAAATGAGGATATATTGCCATAAGTCACAGCAGAGATGTATCCATCCCTGGCCACTGGATATGTGTTTACGCCGTATATAAAGTGGGGTAATGAAAAAGTAAAAACC